>CM064973.1:47999417-48024514 GCA_032847665.1 Solanum chilense
ATGTGGTAGCACAGTTTATAGACTAGGCCTTTCGGACGTTTCTGAACATCCCTAGGTAAAATCTCACTAAATATATAACAATAATATAATATATTTAAAACTTTTTGTCTTAAACATTTCGTAATGATGGTATGTTAAAAGTACAAAACATGAGGTTTATTAAGAACTTTCTTCTATAAGGTTAAGTTATTAAAAGCGTTTTATATTTTTTACTTAATTATACTTTCAAGGTGTCTCCTTAATCCTCTTTAATAATGGGGTGGCTACTAGTATAACGGTGAGACTCGAACCTTGTGTAAGTTGTGACCTACTTTAATATCGTATTAAATTACATGACTAACTCATCTAATTTTTAATTTAATTAATTACATATTCATTTAAAGTCGATAGCTAATAATGTATATATACTAAATAAATTTAAGGAATACCAACCTTCTAATTACTTCTTACTTCTTACCTAGTAACATTGCCAACTCAACATTTAATGACAAATTTTGCCAAAGTCAAATATAATTTGCTTATAAATACACTTCATAAACATCTCATAATCACACAAAAAAAAACACATTAACAAAAAACTTAAACTCTATTTTAACTACTATAAATATCTTATTGTTATTATTACTATTTGCAGAAGGTGCATCACCTAATTTGGATATGGCTGAATTTATAGACAAAGAAGCTATTCTAATAACTAATGTATAATATTACTGTATTACCCATTCAATATATTAAATTTAATATTTTATTAGATATTAAATTATATTTGAAAAAAAGACATTCGAACAATCGCAAATGGTATGTCTGCATACTTTTGGTGTCTTTACCGTCCAAAAAATTAAAACATATTTACCTTTATACTAACGGACATACATATGTCATAATCTTATCCAGAGAGTCGATATTTATTAAATATTGAATCAATGGATAAGACTGTATCACGTGCCTCTATTTAGTTTTTCATTTGAGTGAAGAGTATAACTCTAGTTTTGGGACGGTAAAAGCACTAATGTTCCAAATATATAGCAAATGATATGTGCATAATATTTATGATAGTTTAAAAATATATTTATCATTTTTTGTAATAATATTTAATATAATATTTTAGTATAATGGACAAAGTAAAATCTAAAATAAGAAAACGTAATATTGACTTGTATATATAGAGCTGAACGTTTTGTCTTCCCTGCAAACTCAATTCTGCACAGTAGAGCCTCAAATGGCGGCACCCCAGAGAGATTTCAACATTGAAAATCAAGAAGAACCAAAATCAAAGATTGTGTATTTAAACTACAGGCGAATGCCAGCAGTAATCTTTCGAAAGAAATATTGGGATTGGAATAGCATGGTGGCGGTATGTAAACTTACAATGGTTGGAAAATTCTTTATACCTAAACCAAAGATGACTAAAATTCGTGCTAGTTTCCAGGCGAAACTCTCTCTTAAAGGGGTAGTGAAAATTAGGTCTTATGACTCTTACCATGTGTTTATTGATTTCACTGCTGAAGAGGATTATCAATCTGTTTTGTTGAAAGAGAGGGTTGTTGTTGCTGGTGCAATCATGGAGGTTTTTCAGTGGACTCCGGAGTTTCATGATCAATTTGTGAGTTTTGTTGCTCTTGCTACTTTAATTTTATTGGTGGTGTTTGTTTGATTACTCAATTGTGTTATTAAAAAAACAGGGTTTTCCTATTTGGAAGGAAGAAACTCATATATTTTCTGGTATTTGATAATTCAACGGGTATAAATTGAAAATTTATATGTAATCTGGAAAAACACTATAAAGTAGGTGGCGTGGTGGGCGATGAAGTGGAGAATGGGAAGGGCGAGTAGGGGATGGGGTGAGTGGACAAGGTGGATGGGGGTGGAGGCACTATGGCCTGGGGAATGAGTTTGCGTTAGAGGTAGGGGTAGGGATAGGGAATGAGTGCAATGTCGTAGTCAGAATTTCCACTAAGGGGTTCAAAATATGAGCTGGTAAACACACGAAGAAGTTGAATGCTGTTCAACATCTACTCTGTATCTATACAAATGATTTTAGTTATGTATAAGCAATATAATTTTCGAGGGTTTAGATGAATCCCTCAACCTTACTTGGCTCTGCCCCAGAATGGGTGGGAGGTGGTGTGTGTGTGTGTGGTGGTGGTGAGAGGTTTGGTTTGGACGAGAGGTAGAGATAAGAACCTGACCTAAAGTAATTTTTGAACCCTCTTTGCCGCTTTTTCCTTATTTGAAGACCAATTATACCTTTGCATGGAAGTGTTATATGGACCAAAAAAACTTTTTATGTGTGAGTTTTAGTATTTACAATTGTTCCACTATCTTTGGAGTGAAAACTGAAGTTTTGATTTTAGTTATTGGCACCATTTGTGTAGCTTCTATTATGTATTAGACAATAGCATATATTGCTATTGTACTACCTAGCTTTTACTTTCTTTGGAGGTTTCATCTTTGAGCTTGACTGTACAAGGTTTGTTTATGCAGAACTGTGCTGGTCATTGGGAAAATATGTAGTAGTAATGCAATATAGAAATCTATCAACAGAATAAGTTAATGCAATATAAAAGCAGTAAATGTTGTTTAATCATCTGTCATTCTTGGGTACCTGCCTATAAACAAAGATATAAAAATTGAAGAATCAAATGAAAGAGAGGTAAAGAGAAAAATGGCTGTTGTGGGATAAATTTTAACGTTGTATCCTTTTGTCAGCTAGTTTGTGCTGAAGCTCTCAGTTGACAGTTTTTGTTTGAGTTCCAAGAAGGTTAAGTGAAAATTCTTAATTCTTTTTGCCTCCTGAAGAAAGTAAATAGTGTATTGATGTAATTTTCATGGTTACCTCGCAATGCAGAGAGAAGCATTTGGTGTTGTGGAGCTAGATAATACCAAAAAAGATGAACATATTGGTGGTGGAAATGAGTACGGGACAGAGGAGTCTGATTCAGTAGCTTGTGTCCCAGAAGTAACTCATTCCGATTCCGAGGACAGAGTTGCAAGTCCTATCAAGTGTGAAACCTCTAAACTACCTTCTTCCGTGGGAATTAGTTGCAGTGGGTTTAGTGGCCTTTCATCTGCTCCATACAGAATTACTGGACGAATTCCTTCTGTTACATATGAAAGTTCATCGATGTGTTCCACAGAGTTAGTTCCTTTCAGGGGGACTTATTTAAACCACAATAATTTGAAGTCATATAGCAGGTAACCTTTCTGCCATTCATTTTGGCATCCGGATTTGCATATCTGTTGTGTTTATGATGGTTCTAATTCCTGGTGCTTTGACTTTTCAGAGAGTGGAATTATGGAAGTAAGCCAACTAGTGAAGCAGCTGATTTGGCTTGTGAAACACTTAGTAAGCCATTATATGCTCTTTCAATTGACGAGCGCCATGAGAATCAGAAATCAAGACCTCCAATCAAAGTGCAACACTCGACCTATATGGGATACCCAACATTAACCTTTCCAAGACGCTATGGTGAAAGCTTAGTATCCGATTATAAGCTCACTTTGCTAGGGAATTTCTCCTATAAGAGGCCAAAAATGAAAGAAATTCGGGCTGATTTCAAAGTACAGAACCCTCTGAGCGGCCAAGTAAAGATTAGGAATTGTTCTTCTCGGCAAGTATTGATTTTATTCACCAATGAAGAGGATTACTACACTGTTTTGTACAAGAAAGCGATCATTGTTGCTGGTGCCCTCATGCAGATTTCCTGGTCGTCTCCAGATTTCCACCATGAAGTAGTGAGTACTTTAAATCCCTGTTTGAGTACATCTATCGTTTTTAGCATGGCACCTCTTCTAATGGGAAGCTCTTTCATAACCGGTGGCTCCCATCGGAAAAGCTTTAGCCTTAGAGCTCGTTTGTATTGGCTTTAAAAAATAGTTTTAAGTCAAAAATAAAGAGTCAAGCTGAAATGACTTTTAAGTCAAAAAATAAAAAGCAGGGAAGACCTACTTTTGGTTTTTGACTTATTTTCGTTGTTGGCATCATAGTGTAATTTCTGTGAGGTTTTCGACAATTGCATAGGTTGCTGCTTTCCTAGCTATTGCTTTTTTATAATTTTTTTTAATCATTGAGTTTGACTGATAAAAAGATCTGCTTATGCAGAAACAGAATATTCATCCTGATTTCAGATTAATTGATGCAAAATCTGTTAAGCTGCATCCTTCTAAAAATGGTCTTCTAGCCCCTGCTACAGATGAAAAGTCCATGTCACTACAAGTGCCTGCCGTGTCCCAATGCTTGAGTGTTCCTTCAATACGTCCACCATTACCATTATTGGCTCATTCAGAAAGTGTAGCTGGTCGATTGTGTGCTGATGGTTTAACAACTTCAGGTATTTATGTTCCTCAGTCTTATCCGAAAGGAATTGTGGGCAGTCCTATTTTTGGAAGTAACGAACAAGCTGGCCGTGGAAACACCTTTCCTAGGCCTATCCAAGCCCTGAATCAGCAGAGTCTTGCTCAGCAGCATAACCAACTGAATTCATATAAACCAAATATGACTGTCAGGATAGCACAATTACAACCACCATCAACAACCTCAGTAAGTGACATTACCAGCTCAATCCGATACCGAGAATGTCTCAAGAATCATGCTGCAAGCATGGGAGGACATGCTCTCGATGGATGTGGAGAATTCATGCCTAGTGGAGAAGAAGGGACTCCGGGAGCCCTGAAATGTGCAGCTTGTAATTGCCACCAAAATTTTCACAGGAAAGAGATTGACGATTACCAACCGATGGATGATGTTGGGTCACATTCTAGGTTCAGTCAACCGAGAAATAATAGCAGTAGTGGCAGTATACAAAACCAAGTCCCGATTTCTCTTCCTACACAGCAGTATCATCATGATTACATTGATAGCTGTTCACCTAGATCATTGGTTGACTCTTTGCAGCCTTGTACTCAACCACCCTCGCCTACATCTGGTTCCGTATATTCACAACAGGCCTTGGAAAGAGTAGAACCTAGTTCTATTCGACCAAGCTATTCATATGAAATGGTGAATCACAATACAATGCAGAATGGAAAGCAACGGGAATATTCCTGGAGTGACAGCAGTAGGAATACATCACGAGATCATCCTTCCGTACGAAATGAAAATTGGAATTTTGACATGGACAAGCCTTTAAACAACAGAACCCCTGATCACATTCCATTGGAGTTTCCAGCCTACCCGTCTAGGTGCCAGCCCCAGACTGTATTCACTGATGAATTTCCACATCTTGACATAATTAACAACTTGCTACACGAAGAGCATGGAACTGGACGGACTTTGATGTCCAACTCAGGCTCTCAGAGGTTGAACAATGGATCATAACACCATCCGAATGCGCATTTCACTTATCCGAGTGATATTGGTATGTTTACTGGTCTTGGTCCCTCATTAAGTTCTTCTATGTGTCACTCTGGTCTTTAGATTTGCAGTGATTTTGCACTTCGTTACCTTTGCCATCATCCCTGATATGAGTTGGCATTTCATTAGAGCTGAAGTATGTTAAACTCCTTTTTGTGCACATATTATTAAATGGCTATACTATTGTCATTTTGATTGGGGATGGTAATGGTAATACTGGTTTTTGTGGATTTTTTTTAGAGTTATTATTTGCATACAGCTTAGTATGGTAAAACAATCTGTGAAATTAATAATCTGGGCAAAATATGTATACACGAGCATTGGTGGAGTCAGTAGTTTCACTAAAAGGGTTCAAAATCTGAAGAAGTAAACAAATGAGCGAAAGGGGTTTAAAATCTACTATACAACAACATACATATGATAAGATCTTTTCATTCGTAACTGAAGTCTCGAATTCCCCTTGCAGTGGTGACCCTTTCATTCTTCCACGGACTGATACATGTATCGAATGCTCATATAGGAAATTTGACTCTTGGGTCTGGAACCTGGGGGGTTGCTTCGAGAAATCCTTTCTTTCTCGTCCACTCAGGGGGTGCGGACACACCTGCGCGAGTTACAGGTGACAGTTATAAAAATGGCGGGAAAGTTAATAGTACCCGACGACATGCAGGGATGGATGTAGACCCATTGGGTAGGGATAATCATTCCGATCCTGCCGGTTAAATAAGCTTTACTAATCAGTATAAGTTTGAATTAGTTGGATCAAAAGAGAATTAAGGGGCTAATTACATACGTGGGGGACACTCATTAATACCAAGGCTCGCTACACATAATTCAATTTTATAACAAGGTTGGCTAGATTTTATATTCTTCTCAATCGTGTATCGTTATTTTTGTTTAATTTTTTTAGTTTTTTTCATTCGGTATTTGATATCTGCTTTAGAGTTTAATTAATAGAAATTTTATACTGAAAAGTTTTTTTTTAAAATTCATATTAAATGCTCAAATTTGAAAATATTTATCTTTCTACACATAATGATATTTTTATTTACTACGATCCCTCAACCATCTTATTTGTTCCAAAAAATAAAGTACTAACGCAATGTCACGTTTTATTTTTGTTGGGGTGTTAATGGAGGGAATAATTTGAAAATAGCAATTCGAACCCTACCTACCACACATTCATTAAATCTATGGTCGCATAAATTTTAAATTGTTTTCTTTAACTTTTTCAAAATATACTATTACAATTAATTGAGTAACTTTTGCTCAAATTTTAAATTTACACTGTGAAACCCGTTGGTATTGGTTCCAATATCAGAAATTATTTATTTTATAAGTTAAAACTTGTTCAAATGGTTGAGTACCTCCAACACGAAATCCAATCAAATATGTAAATGTGAATGTAATTGAAGTATGGTTTTTCTAACATTGCAGTAATTAAAGCAATATATAATATTATTATCAGTAACTAAATTATGTTTAATTATGTGCTCATTTTATAGAAGAACTTAAGTGATTATAATGTACACTTTTTATATACTTAATTATAATGAAAATATATATCTTTGTGCCCACTGAGATTGGACTTGTGACTTTGTGCCTATTGATATTAAAAAAAAAAGATTTTCACATGGTGTTTGGTATTTACATTAAAGCTTGATTAATTCGGATTTATATTTGAAAAGGCCACATTCGTGGGTTAAAGCTTCCTACCAAAAATTTTTCCATACAGTTTCATTTTAATATTAAAGATGAGACTGATATGATTATTTATTTAAAACGAGCCGCGAGTGGCACTCACACTTATCCTCCTATGTGAGCGAACCTACAAATCTAAACCCCAACATTTACCAATATTTCAACCATAACGAACAAAATATTATGCGAAAGACTTAGTACTCATTAATATAACCAATAAATAACTTCTAAAATTTAATACTCATTATTCCCAAAATCTGGAAGACATCACCACAAGAACATCTATCCTCAAATTTCTAATTCGAAGAGTATTTAAGAAGCAAAAAATAAGTAAACGGATGGTCCATGCCCGAACTTCAAGGACATCAAGACGTGAAGAAGAAGATCCAGTCCAAGCTAGGAGTAATAGCTCACCCTGAAATCTGATATGCTGAAGGCTGGCTAGAGTTGCGGACGAGTCGAAGTCGATGGTACGTTTGCTGCATTCCACAAATAACAAAGAAGAACAATTACAAGTAGGGGTCAGTACAAGGAACACGTACTGAGTAATTATCATAGGCCAACTCAAAATAGAAAGCAATATATACTGAACAATAACATAAAATCGACCACAATACTTAACAGGTGACAATCAACAAGTCAAGAACCATTTGCAACAACACCAACCACAACTATGAGAACTCAAGCCTCCACACCATACTCATTTGGAAATTAGGCTATTCAAATCTGAGTATATCAACATAATTTAGGATTACTTCTCTTATTTATCCTCGTGTCGGAACGTGACACTCCGATCCCCTATCACTATGTGTCGGAACGTGACACTCCGATCCCCTACTACTACGTGTCGGAATGTGACACTCCGATCCATTATTCCTATGTGTCGGAACGTGACACTCCGATCCCCTATTACTACGTGTCGGAACGTGACACTCCGATCCATTATTCCTATGTGTCGGAACGTGACACTCCGATCCCCTATTACTACGTGTCGAAACGTGACACTCCGATCCATTATTCCTATGTGTCGGAACGTGACACTCCGATCCCCTATTACTACGTGTCGGAACGTGACACTCCGATCCACTAATCTCATTATCTCAGTTCATCAAGCCCTCTTTATGCTAGGCGTTATCTTAATAGAGAGAATTTAGGGTTTAAGATTCAACAGCCTCATCATTCTAATCCGTCACAATTACATAATCACATCATGCAAAAACACAATCAAGCATATAGAAGATTTTACAGAATCATCCAATACATATCAATCGCTATTTAGAGTTTACTATGGAATAGCATAAACCATAACCTACCTCCACCGAAGAATCGTGATCAAGCAAGCTATCTCCCCAAAGCCCTTGCTGTCCTCTTCGTTCTTCTCTCTCTCTCGCTCGTTCTCTCTTCTTTTTCTTTTTACGGAAAAGGGCCTAAAATACCCTCGAAGTATTGAAAATGATACACAATTACCCTCCATCCACCTATTGGCTCCTAAATACCCTTCACATCCACCTTTGGGTCCAAATTTACCCCTTCATTAACGGACCAAAATTAAAAATAAGGAAAAGGGCCTAAAATACCCTCGAAGTATTAAAAATGGTACACAATTACCCTCCATCCACCTATTGGCCCCCAAATACCCTTCATATCCACCTTTGGGTCCAAATTTACCCCTTTATGAACGGACCAAAATTAAAAATAATTAAATAATATTTTTTTAATTACGTGGCACTCAATCATTGGTTGTAATTTAATATTTAAAATAATTTTAAACCCACCCATTTTAACTAAACCCGGCCCACTTGACCCAATTTAAAATAATAACCCATCTAATTAAAATATCCTAAAACCTTATTCCTCCCATTTTCACAAGTTCCATGAAGAAGAAGAAGAAGACAATGGAGTCATGGAAATTGTGAAAATTGGAGGAATAAGATTTTAGGATATTTTAATTAGATGCGTTAATTTTTTTAAATTGGGTCAAGTGGGGCGGGTTTAGTTAAAATGGGTTGGTTTAAAATTATTTTAAATATTAAATTACAACCAATGATTGAGTGCCACGTAATTAAAAAATATTATTTAATTATTTTTAATTTTGGTCCGTTTATGAAGGGGTAAATTTGGACCCAAAGGTGGATTTGAAGGGTATTTGGGGGCCAATAGGTGGATGGAGGGTAATTGTGTACCATTTTCAATACTTCGAGGGTATTTTAGGCCCTTTTCCGTATTTTTAATTTTGGTCCGTTAATGAAGGGGTAAATTTGGACCCAAAGGTGGATGTGAAGGGTATTTGGGGGCCAATAGGTGGATGGAGGGTAATTGTGTACCATTTTCAATACTTCGAGGGTATTTTAGGCCCTTTTCCGTTCTTTTTATTTTTCCTCCCCAATTCTTTCTCTTTTACCCTAATTATGATATAACTCATTATGATGAAAGTAGCCCATCATTTAGGTTTAAGTTGTCTCCTTTAACCCCCAAATAAATAAATTATTAGCATTAACCCACTAACTTTATAATTATAATCATGAATAGTCCAAAACACCCCTTAAAAACTTTTAACAGAAATCCGACTCAGTCAGGGTTACGCAGCCTGTGACGGTCCGTCATGACTGTGACGGTCCGTCCTGCAGGTCCGTCACAAAGTTCAGAGAGTTAATTTCTGTGGAAAGGTTTGTGACGGTCCGTCGTGTCTACGACGGTCCGTCCTGCAGTTCCGTCGCGAAGTTCAGAGAGTTAATTTCTGTGGAAGGGTTTGTGACGGTCCGTCGTGTCTACGACGGTCCGTCCTGCAGTTCCGTCGCGAAGTTCAGAGAGTCGATCTCAGTACCCAAATTTCAGAATTTAAGTGTTTTGGAACGAGACCCCCTCGACGGTCCGTCGTGCCCATGACGGTCCATCGTGGGATCCGTCGACCCAGTCAGTTATTATCAGAAATAAACTCTACTGCTCGAATCGACTAAACAGGTCGTTACAAATGTGCTCAAACCTTATCACTACGTCGTGGAGGTAGAGAAACTGTTTATAAAAGACTCTCGGCTAGTTCAAGTGCATCAAACACAAGTAAAAAAAACAACGAAGAAAACATTGTAGACATTGAAATTTTGTGGGACTCTACAAAACGTGTTCAATTTGAAGTGGGACTCTGGAAGGTGTATTCAGTTGCAATTAGAATTTTCGGAGGTTACTCAACCCTAAACCCTAGTTCATAGGTACTAAATTCCCTTAAAAAGACACCTCGAATATTTCGTAAGTTCATGGAGTATTCGTATAGAGGTCAAATTTAAATCATTCTAGTTCGAGAAATACACCATTAACGACCATCGAATCATGGATAAATCTTAGGAGAGTGGAATCAAGAGAAGAATAAAATTGTACCTGCACTATTTATCAATAAAGTTATGTTTCTTCATATTTTATTTGTGATTGCAATTTCTTTTCTGTCAATTTAAAATTTATTGCAAACAAATTAATCATTAATAAGTAAAACAATATAAAATTTAACAAATACTATATATACATGAAAAATAATTTTAACCATGTATAAATAATAATATAATTTTCCGTCAAAGTCCCAAACTGGTTCCGCCCCTGTACACCAAAACTAATAAAAATTGTGATAAGATGATTAAGATCTCTCTCACTCTTAACTAGAAGTTTTAAATCCGAGCCTTACAAATTAAAAAGAAAATCATGTTAAGGAGGCTTGCCGGTTAAATAAGTCTTAATAATCAATATAAATTTAAATTAATCACACCACAAAAGAGAACTAAGGGCTAATTACATACATGATGCAAGAAGCAAGAAAGCAAGCACATGAGATAACTTGAGCATATTCTTTCCCTCCATTGCTTTTAATTATTTATCTTTCAAATAATTGTGTGATGTATAAGACTCATTGGTTACACATGGATATTTATAGGGAGTTAGTAAGGGATAGGCTCAATTTTATAATAAACTTTATGGTAGGTATCGAGTAATTTAGTTATCAATAATTAATGATATATTCTCAAAATATTTGATAAAAATATTGAAAAGTATTTTTTATCTTATAGAAAAAAATAAAGTGAAATATTATAGAAATTATGACAAGGAAAAAAACAATATGAAATGAAATTTAAAAATGTTTACTAGCAAAACTAGAGATGTTATTGTCTCTATAAAGGGAGACGGTGAAAATATACACACGGGGTATGAAGTGACACAGTAAAAATTGAATTCACAGATAATAAAATATACAAGGCTAGCTAGATTTTGTATTCTTCTCAATCGTGTATCATTATTTTTTTTTTTTTTTTTATCTTTTTTAGTTTTTCATTTAGTATTTGATATTTGAGTTTAATTAATATAAATTTTATATTGAGAAGTTTTTTTATTTTTTATTTAGTATTTAAATCTGACACCTCTAATTAAAGATGAATACATATTTATCTTTTAACACCTATAATGATATTTTTGTTTATTATGGCCCCTCAACCTTCTTATTTGTTCCAAAAAATAAATAAATAGTATAATGCATTGTCACTTTTTATTTTTATTTTTTGGGGTGTAATGGGGGGACTAATTTGACAATTGCGATTCAAGCCCTACCTATCACACATTCATTAAATCGATAGTTTCAAAGATTTTAAATTGTTTTCTGAATTTACGCGAATTCAATATTTTAAAGATATATGTTATTCACATTTAATCAATAAAAAAGGACAAATAAAAGGAAATAAAAAAAAGAAAAACAGAAAAAGAAAGGGATACTAAAAAAGAAAAAACTATGGTCCCCTATAAAATGTTTTTATTCATGAGTCATCCTTTTTAAGCATATAGAACACACAAAAAAAATGTGATTTATAATTATAAATACTTGATATTGATATATTATTTCTAGTTATTATTTCTTTCAACCATGCATGTATATACGTACCCTTTATGTTATGATTTTCACTTATTGAGATTCAATTACATTATACTTTTCACTCCAAAGTAAATGCTATTTAAGTAAAAATCACGTTGTGTAGTTCTTCACTCTAAAATAAATGCTATTTAAGTAAAAATCACGTTATTTAATTTACTAATCTTGGCCTTTGGCCTTTTTTTCGATGTTCAAAAAATATTATTATATAATACAATTCTTCTCATTTCAATATAACAAAAAACATATTCTTTAAACTGTAAATTGAAGTTTGTATAAATTGCATCTTGAATAGCTAAAATATCATCATATTGATGTCTTACACGACTACATGAGTATATATATTTGTATATGAAAGTGGTAATGGCTCAGTTTGCTAGTCATGTTATTCTCTTTTGGCTTATGTCCGCACGACTTTAAAACACGTCTAAAATTGGTAAGAACTGTTTATTTATAAGTTTTATATATATATATATATATATATATATATATATATATATATATATATATATATATATATATATATATATATATATATATATATATATACTATGAATTATTTGATGGAAAATTAATAATAATTTCATGGGTGAATTTTAGAATTTTTATAGTGATGGATGGAAGGAAATATAAGAAAACAAAAAAAATAAATGATACCAAAAGTAAAAAAGCTATGGTCCCTTAATGTAATGTCCTTATATTTATGATCATTTTATCATATATAGAACACATAAAAAATGTGTTATAATTTGAAGTATTTTGATATTGATATATTGCTCCTAAATATTATGCCTTTCAATTTATTGAGTTGCGTGAGAATCCAATATTTCTATCAACCATGTATTTACTCTTTAGATATCTCTATATTTTTTATAAGTCATTGACAATCTTTTTTTGTATTCTTATAAAAAAATTAATTAGAGGAATTTGGGTAAAAAAAAACATTTTTATTTAGAAGGATTAAAATAGAGCAAAACGTCAAACTTAATGGTCATCATTGGGTGAAAAAAACAAAGAAGACTTTTGCTCATGTGGCTCTAAATTAAAGTTATGTCAAATTGATAAAATTGTCCTTTAATCTTTGGGTCCTAAACATACCACATAAAAAATTGTTACCAAAAAGAAAAAGAGGTCATTCTTTTTTAAACAAACTAACAAAAAAAGAAAATTTTTCTTTTTGAAACGGACGAAATAATATAATGTAATTATGAATTATATTTTAGGAGTTTTTGGTATTGATGGAAAGTGAACCTATTTTGTAAATTGTGTTAGATAACCAAAAAGGATCAAACATATCTCTATTTTATATAGAATAATTTTATCGTTCATTTGAGAAGTTTTCGACTCATAACTCAATCGTTAGTCAAATGATCCAAATATGCAATTATTAGTTAACGACCACCAATTTCCTTTTGGAATTTTTATTCTCCTTTTCGAAAAAGCAAAACCTAATCAACTACTATTTAATTCTTCTCTTTATTTTTACTTCTTCATCTGTTTATTTTTATTTGTCCATCCATGTTCGTCATACATCTACAAATTAGAAGTGTTTGTTGAATTTTATTCTCGACTGTTTAAAATACTAATCTCGCAAATTGTACACATTTTTGTATTTGTTGATACATGTTGTATTTTAAATATAAATACGGACAGTGACAAATGTAATATTCTAAATTTTTTTAAGGGAAGGCCTAAATCATTCTTTATTTACATGTAAGATCGTATCGGGTCATTCTTAAAGTGCTCCTATGTGTAAAAATCAATTCTTTTGTGTCAGATTGAATTTGGATATGAATTAAGGTGACAAGAACTCCCTAGCACAAAATTGAGTGTCAAGCTTTCTTATCGATTAAGTTTTGACATAAGATTCTACTAGGTCAACTTCAAATGATCATATCTCTCACGACAAAATGAATTAGGTGACCAATGACCAATAAAATTGAAGGCTTATGAGTCATATTTTCAATATCACCAAATAGCCTCATTTCGAGTTTAGAGTAAAAAATTATGGTCATTTACTAGAGACTATTACATCAGAGTTTCCTGAAGTCAATTTCTTCGAGCTACTTCTATGGGTCATAGAAATTTCGACGACCCGTATTGTCAACTCGTTAAAACTTTCAGATAAGTCAGATTTTGGAGTCCAATTCCTATGGATTCAATCTACGAGCCGTAAGAACTTCTAGGAATCCTAGTTTGAATCCGTAAAATGAAATTTTGAGCCATAAAAATTCAATATAAATTCCACAAATGATATATGGTTCGTAGAATAAAGCACGAACCGTAGATGAACCCGTAGATGGTTTTCACCACCTTTCAAGAGGGATATATTCGTCTTTTCTTACCCCCTTCCAAGTCTAAATTACGATGTTTTTACACCTAATAAAGAGTTTAAACAATGTTAAGTTAATTATTTTACGTCCATTAACACTTCCAAGTCTTAGAGCAAGGATCTAAGAGGAGAAGGCTAGAGTTTTGAAGCGTTATTCCAGTTGTTTTGTCAAGAACTTTGTTCTTCCAAGTATGTAAGGCTATCATAGTGATGAATTGAATTCATCTTCATGGCCTACGTCTATCTATAAAATGTTTTTATTCCCGAGTCATATTGTCAGTACATAAAGCACACAAAAAATGTGGTTTATAATTATCGGTACTTGATATTGATATATTGTTCCTAATTATTATGTCTTTCAACCATGCATGCATTTCCGTACTGTACTTTTTTTCCCTCAATAAATTGGGGTTAGGGGGAGGGGAAATGGGGAAGAGATTACAATGTGGGGAATCGAACCCTCATTTTAGATTTTACGTTCCTTAACAAACTAGTTAAACTTATTATTGTACTCTTATTTAGTATGCTCTTGAAGTCTAATTTTCATTAAATGAACATAAATTAACTTATTTTAAATAATAATTAACCAATAACATGAATTAGTCATTAATTAATTTTCCTATGTTGATCAAATACATACTTTCAAGACTAATAACTCTCAAGGGTATAGAAAAATAGTGTTATTAGGTATCAATTTTGTAGGATGACAAGTATTCATGAACATATATTTTAAGTAAGTACGATAAATAAATAGAAACAAGGGAGTATAATTTTCACTCACGGAGAATCAATTGTATTATATTCTTCACTCGAAAATGAGTTTTATTTAAGTTAAAATCACATTTATTAACTAATTAATAAATATAATATGTAGTTTACTACTTCTAACCTCTAGCCTGTTTTCAATGTTCAAAAAGTATTATATAATGCGATTTTTCTCATGTCAATATAATAAAAAAATATTCTTTAAAATGTAAATTAATTAAAGTTTTATAAAAAAAACTATAATAAGAGGAATTTGGGCAATTTTTTTTTTTATATATCTACAAAGACTAAGATAAAGCAGCCCTCAAACTTAATGACTATTTTGGTAAAAAAAATCTTAATAGTATTTAGATTTTATGAATTATATTTGGGATTATTCGGTACCTATGAAAAGTTGACTTATTTTATAAGGAAATGAAAAAATAATCTAATATATCTCTATTTTATGTGAGTAATTTTATCCTTTAATTTGAAATTTTATTCTCCTCCTTGAGAAAAACACAGCCAACTCAACTACTATTTAATTTCTTTATTTGGTTTTATTTGTCTATCTGTATTCGTTGATAAATCTACAAATTAGAATATTATATAATATATAACAAAAATTAAATTTTTTAAATTCATTCCACTCAGATCGGTGTCTCTTTGGTATTGGTATTGGTATGATTTAGTAAATATTTTGATCTATTTTACTTTTAAAATATCACTCAAAATATACTACTATTAATATACTTCTTTCACAAATATGTTCTTAAAGAAGCACTATAATACTTCACAAAAAACAAGAATGTAAAATATTATTGTCTTATTATCTGATCTTAAATATTTAATAGGAGTGTTTGGATAAATTTTGTTGTATTATTTAATAGAGTATCCATTATAATAACTTTTAATTTTCAACCTAATTAAGTAAAGACTAATTAAAGAGCAAAGACCCAAAGTTTTCTAGTCATCAAAGGCCGAGGACCTAAATTACATATAAGATTATTCAGTTCGGTTTGGGATTCCAATTGTTCGAGACAGTTATATACTTGAATAAAAGTGTATAATTTATTGAAAAAATAGCATAAATCGAATTGGTTCGATTCAATATTTTATATTCTTTTGACATCCCTAATTAAGAAAAAACTATTTATTTTTAAGTTACACGCGATAAATAATATCCAAATTTATGAAATTTGCCGCTATAAGCTTTACTTACCATCTATATTTAGCCCTACTTAAACAAATTAAAAAGATAACCATTCAAATATATTCTTTATAAAAAAAAAATAGCCAAAGGCAACCTATCTCTTTTCATCTTTCTTAGTCCCCCCTCCTTCTTGTCTTCTTCTTTCTCTTTTTGGTTGAATTATGTTGACACCCAATTTTTGACCCACGTTGGTATAAATTAATTATCGAGTTTCGTGAGTTTTAAAATTACTTAAGATAATTAGTTTTATAATTTTGCGAAAATATAATGATTTAATGCCTACATAGTTGTGTATATAGCGGTATATCCTCTGTATATTCGAAACCAACCCAACTCCTAGGCCCAAACGTTTTCAGCTCTCCACCTCAAATCCAGCCCAACACTTACTAATTCCCAAGCCCAAACTTAAATAAAAGAACAACCCAATTCCGACCCGAACCGCTTCGACCCGACCCATTTTGCCTTTCTTCCTCCCCTTTCCTTCATCTCAACAATGCCCAAAACAGAGAAAAAATAACAGAACCCCACGAAATTAATTCCAAAAGCAGAATCTGCCTCACGCCCCACGAAACAATTCCCAGAAATCTCCCCCACGCTCCCGTGCTCTCTCCGCATCTCCCACGCTCTCTCCCTTCCCCTCTCGTCTCCCCCGGCGTTTCTCCTCGTCTCGTCTCCCTCTCCTCAAACCCCCACCGGAAAAACAGAACACGCGAACCCAGAAAAACGCAGAGAAAACAGACGTCTCCCTCGCGTCTCCCTCGCGTCTCTCTCACGGCTCTCCCTACGATCTCTCTCCCTCTCGCCCATTCCCAGCAAACCCTCGCGTCGCAACCACCTCCCTCACGCGACTCTCTCCCCCACGCGATTCCCGACAGCCTCGCGTGCTTTCGTCTCTCTCTCCTTCGTCTCCCTCCACCCACACGACAAACCCAACAGAACCCCACCAAAAATCGCGTCTCCCCACGTTCTCTCTCCCACACTCCCTAGTACGCTCTCCCTACCCCACGTTTTTCTTTATTTAAACCCTCTCCCTCTTCTGCGAAAAAGAGAAAAAAACGGGTTTTTGAAGTTGGAGATTCGGAGAATTTTTGGTTAACAATTCCTGAGATTAGCAATTTTTGGTTTGGAGATTTTGGAGTTTAAAAAGAATTTCCAGAAGAAGTTAATAGAGAAATTGTTGATTGAAGCTTTGTTTTCGAAGTCGATCACCTTCGTTTAGCATCAAAACACTAAGCAAATCGAAAAAAAAAAAAACATCTCAAATACCGTGAAAACGACTGACGAGCGAGAGAGCTGATAGTATTCTGTTGCTCGGGTCTAAGTCTTCGACTAGAGTCCGTTTCTTCGTCGGAAGCTCGAGTCCGGGTGCAAAGTGGTGAAGTCGCTGCTGTTGCTGCTTGTTTCCGTCTCAGTCGCTGCTCCGAAGAAGGTAATCTCCCTGCTCCACGTTACCTCTTCGTTCTTGTTCTGTTTTTTGAAAAAGAATTTGTTTTGTTTTGTTGCTTTGGTGTTCTGGACGTTACTGCCAATCGATTTGGCTGGCCTTTCTGATTTGTTTGGGTCAAATTGTTGAATATTCGAATATTGAATACATGGCCTGTTTTTTGCCGTAAACATAAGATGCTGTATCTATTGGTTGCTCGATTTCGAGATGCACTGCTCGCTGCGATTCTGTTTGGTTATGCCTGCTGGTTTTGTATCGTTCTTTGTCGCGAGCTTGTCACGGCGTAGCATCTATTTTCTTATCGTCTTGAGCTTAGGCCGCCCTGTTTCAGAAGGACCATGGATTGATAATACGAGTGCATTCTTTGTTTCCCTCCCCTAGAGTTAGGCGAATGAAACAAGATACCCTAATATCGATTGGTAGATTTGTATGTTTGTTGACCTCTGTTTGACGCTTGAAGTTTCCTGTATGTTCGTCTTCTTTTCTTCAAGTTTATTTCTGGCGTGCCTTTTGATTCCTTAAATTTTTTGGGGTATTAATTATGATCTTTTCTCTTTACCATAGCTAAAAGAGCAGTGCTCCAATCTTTTAAGTTTGTGTGCACATTTATTTTGTTTGTTTCCTACTTTATGTATATATAATTATGGCTACTGGGGGCAGTTGCAATGATCTTCTTTTATTTTATATTTGATATTTCAATTAAATGTATGACTTTGTTGTGCACATACATATGAATAAACTTTCTTTGGCATATGTCATTTTGCATACACGCAATATTGGCTAAATGTCTAATGATGTAGGGCCACAAGAATTCCACTTATTTTGCACTTTCACTTAGATATAGGATTTTGTTTCTATTCTTGCATCATAGTTAATTTGCTTTTGTCCTTTTTCTATTTTTTATTTTAACTTTTTTTAGAAATGGAGCATAACTCCCAAATTATGTTGCTTTCATCACATCATATGTCAGCATATCTATCATGAGATAAAATACACCTCTTCTGTTCCGAATTTATTTGACTGGAAATCATTTTCGCTCGAATTTCAAGTTTTCATATTTGTTTTCCTTAATTGTTTGAATTGTTAGGATCCCGTTTAGACATACGTTTTATTTCAAAAAAAAAGAAAAGGGGGATATGGATATTTATAAAAATAGGGATATTATTTTTTTTATTTTTTTTCTTTTCTTTCTATTTATGTTAACATTTTTTTTTCTCCTATGCTTTCTATGAATTCTTGCCATGAATAGGTTTAAATTTTCTCTTCATTGTTCGCATAACATCGGTGTCATTTTTAGGCCACAGAGGCTTAATTAGCATGATTTACAATGTGCATTGGTCTTGCCTAAATTGTTAATAAAGTGTTGTGATTTCTTTATTTGCCTTTTGGTTATGTATTTACGGGTATAAATGTTTCACTTCCTATGCTTTTATGAAGCCTTCGAGTTAGTGTGTTTTGTTCATACTTCCTATATACCAAGTTAGTTATACTATTTTGCTAATTCATTTTTTCCTTCTTATTTCCGTGGCATGTCAATTGCATACAAGTCCCTGTGGACTTCTTTCTCGCATCCCAAAGAGCCATAAAGGCTTGGAAATTTTTATCGAGTAAACCCACCAAGGCATTCATACGCCAATCCCAATTCCTTGAAGATTGAAGAAAATCCATAGTGGATTAGAAGACGCTTCTTTACTCCTTTTTATTTTTGTGTTTTATTTGTAATGGGCATAAGCTCTTGTTGTTTTATTTTTCTTTCCCTGTATTTTATTTTGTATGTTTAGAATAGGACAGGTACAAAACGGGTCAAATACCCAAAAGCAGGTGGGTCCAACATTCGGTCAAGGCGAACAGAACCGAAGTTGGACCCAAATCTCTCTCTCTCTCTCTCTTTACTATTCGCTTATATATTTGCTCAAATTTCGTTAGCTTTAGGATTGGAAGACTCCAAATCTCCCCATTGAACGCTTTCTATTTTGTTAAAATTCAAAACTAAAAAATTGAAACTTTAAAACAATAGATGTTTAAATTTGAAAGTTGGCGTAGAATTAAAGTTTTAAAAGTTTAACTTTAAAGAAGTCTTAAAACAATAATATTTCACAAGTCCGTTTAAGTTTAGAAAGCTTTAACTTTAAGGAAAATTTGGCAAAGATATACTTGTAACTTTAAGTTAGGTTTTCGTAAAGATCCGCAAATTGCAAGATAAACAAAATATTTCGAAGCTTTGAAAATTTGTCTAAGTGTCTAATAAGTTAAAATAAACAAAAGATTTGCAAAAGTTAAAACAAAATAGTCAAATAAGTTAATCGTCGGAAAAACGTATTTAACGGAGTGTCTTAGGTGCCTAACACCTTCCTAAGACGCTAATATGAATCCCGAACCCATTTAAAAGTTTTCAAACAATTTTCTGTTTAATTATTTGAAAACAAGTTTTTCTTGATTTTTCTTAAAAAATTTAGTGGCGACTCCTAAAATATTCTTAAAATAAAACAACCTCTTTTCGAAAAATCTAATTTTTTCGATAAAACAGAAATGGCGACTCCGCTGGGGACTATTTGGAGGATTCTGACTTTAAGGCTAACTCATTTGACTATTTGTGATAACTGTTTACTTGTATAAATTGTTTAAAGCTTTAAATTTTGAAAATTTGCATTGTTCTCATGGCATAACTTCCGCCAAATGGCAAATAGATTGCATTAGGAAACGGAAGTTACGCGGCTTACCGCGACTTCTCTCAGATATACCCCAAGAATTCATTTGGAAGTATCAAACAATTAGTTGGAATGTGGTCATCCGACATTTGTTTGGTAGCTTCACCCCGATGTTTGTCCGACTCGGGTAACCGTCAAATTGAAAACTATTTTAGTAAGCCTAGGATAGAGCTGAACCAAATCCCGAATTTAGGAGCATTCGAACTAAGATGACCCAATGCCCAAGGCGTGTTGGGCCCATTAGAAGACCACCTTGAGTCCAAAAGCGGCCCACGGCCTAAATGGACGTTCATACTTATGTGTTTAAATTTGAAGGATGTATACGTTGTTTGAGAAAATCATTGTCTCATAGGGTAATGATTAGATTATAGTTTATATAAGAGTTTTAAAAGCTACCGGTCCATCCAAAGACGTTGGCACCTGAAGATTGTCTCATTGTCTCATTTCGTGGAGGCATAGTTTAAAGTCGTACCCCTGCGTGGGACTGATTATTTTGTATACCTTTCCCTTATTATGTATCCCCATTAAGTTTTATTCATTAAATTTGTATAAATTTGAGTTTTGGGGCATTGAAATATTTTAAATGACGTATACATCCCTCAAATCGCTAGGCCCACCCTTGGCACAAAAAAGGGTCACATAGTTGTTTAGAACACGCAATATTTGTTTATATGTTATAACTGCTTATGTGAATATGTTGTTTTATCTGGAGATATTCTAGCTCACTCTTCTTCTAATACTTTTAGAACCCCTAAGCACAAATATCAAGAGTGCGTCCAAATACTCTTCGAGTCTTTAGTTTCCTAAAAAAAAAAATTAAAAAAAAAATAAATTGAACTTCATTTTTTAGTACTACTCTCATATCATAAAAAGATTCATCATTTCAAATAAATGAATTTTGATTATTTTTTTTTTCAACTCTTACAAAGAAATTAGAGTTACATCTCAATCAAAAATCAAAGTACGGTAATGAAAGATACCGTCAACTTTGTCTCGACTTAAGTCGACATTTTACTCAAAGTCAAGTAGACAAATTCCTGTCTATCTAGTCATTTCTCTATATTGGTGAGCCAATTTATCTCCGAATTAAGCAACTCTTATGTGTTTACATCTGTATGTGATATCTTGTATTATTTACCATCTCCAGGCACTAACATATTGGTCTTTTGAGTTTTTTCATTTGTCAGGTATTTAAAACTGATCTGTGTTGATAAGTTGGTTGATCATCCGTATTTCACAAAGTCTAAGGCCCCTAAATATTCCTCCCCCGAACAAATTTGGAAAAAAGAAAAGACAACAATGGGGGATAAAAATGATGAGATTGACATGAATGATGTTGTCGTGGCTCAACCCGCTGCCGCTGATAAAAATGAATTGATTATGCAGTTGACGCAACAAATTGCCGAAATGAGGGTCGAAATGCAAAGAATGCAAGATTGGCCTAATCCAATTTCATCCTTCAAACCTCCAAGAGATGAAAGACCTCCACTCGACTTTCCTCCCCCAAGCACGGAACAGGTTCAGAACCTTCTCTCTAACCCCTCTCAAAATCCTCCAACTATTGACTTAACTACCCCCAATCCCCGTCAAACCACCACATCATGTCAAGCCCCACATCATCCTGAAAATACCAACTTTCAAATCCTCCATATCCCTCAAAACCAAAATACGAACAATGCTCAAACCTTCCCCCATCTTCAAAATCAAAATACCGATCCTCAAACCTACCCCCAAAATACCTAGGATCCCTCCATTGTTCCACCCATACCTCAAAAGACTACTTTCCAAATTCCAAATAAACCTTATGCCGACTGTTCCGAGCTTGATCACTATAAGGAACAAGAAAGAGAGTGGAGGTCAAAAGAAGAGGTAGCCAAGATGAATATGAAAGAAGAGATCAGGAAAGCCATGAAGGAGTTGCACTATATTTCCGAAGTCGATGGATTGAGCTATAAGGATTTATGCATCCATCCGAATCTCGACCTCCCAGAAGGGTTCAAAGTGCCAAAGTTTGTCACTTTTGACGGAACAGGAAATCCTCTAATACACCTGAAAGTCTATTGTGATCAACTCGTGGGAGTTGACAAAAACGAAGCATTGTTGATGCGTCTCTTCAGTCGAAGTCTAAGTGGAGAAGCTCTAGAGTGGCTTACATCACAAGAGCTGAAACAATGGAAAAGTTGGAATGCACTCGCAAAGAATTTCACAGAAAGATTTGGACATAACATAGAAGATGCCCCAGATCGCTACTACTTGGAGAAGATCAAACAGAAGTCTCCAGAAAATTATCGAGAGTACGCTCTTCGTTGGAGAAAAGAGGCCGCAAGAGTTCAACCTCCAATGTCGGAGCGTGAGATCACCGAAATGTTCATTCGTACTCAAGAGCCTGAGTACTATGAAAGAATGTTGTGTATGATGGGACAAAAGTTCGTCGAGATTGTCAAAGTGGGAGAAGCTTTGGAAGATGGTTTCAAGACTGGAAAGCTCACCAAACTTACCGCATTGCGATCTAATGGAAAATCTACTAGAATCAGTGATATGGATAGATCAAAAGGAAAAGTGGAGGAGGTAAGTACGATCACGGCTACTCATATGAGGTCAGCTTCTCAAAGGAAATATCAAAACCATAATGTCGCTCAGGAAAAATTTCCTCGCCCAAAATTTAGGAAGGCTCCTAAAGTATTTACACCATTAAGGGAATCTCAAACTCAGCTTTATGAAAGGTTGAAAGCAATGGGTATGCTCTATCCTATAGAAGGAAGACCAGCCAATCCTTTGGGCAAATTTTACAGAGCTGATCGCAGATGTGCTTATCATTCAGGAGCCGTTGGACATGACACAGAGGATTGTTCAACTCTGAAGCACAAGATACAAAACATGATCAACAACAACTTGATCGATATTGAGGAAACCACCTGAATGGATGACATATTGGATACTCAAGAGTGAGTACAAGACATTTCTAAATTGAGTCATTCGAAGATTTTCATCATCAAAGGACGAAAAGAAGAATGCCCAACATTGGCCAAATTTTGCATATGAAGTTTTGTTATCTTTCTTTTGAAAATGTATCGCACTTCTCTTGATTGGAACTACGTTCGACCTGAATTCTCAAGAATGAGATACGTAGGCGGCCTATGTCGGCCTCGGTCATTTCTTTATCAAAACTTCCTATTTTGGTTAATCCTCTACGAGGGAACTACGTTTGACCTGATTTCTGCTCCAACGGGATACGTAGGCGCCACAACGGCTCGGTCATATACCCAGTAAGATCTCCATTTCTCTTCATAATGGAAACTGGGACAAAATTTTTTAGAGGATCTCAAAAATTCATTTGAAGTTGGACTTCTTTAACGGGTCAAAACAGAAGACCCAAATTTCAACGGCTCGGTCATATACCCAGTAAGATCTCCATTTCTCTTCATAATAGAAACTGGGACAGAATTTTTGAGAGGATCTCAAAAATTCATTTGAAGTTGGACTTCTTTAACGGGTCAAAACAGAAGACCCAAATTTCAACGGCTCGGTCATATACCCAGTAAGATCTCCATTTCTCTTCATAATGGAAACTGGGACAGAATTTTTGAGAGGATCTCAAAAATTCATTTGAAGTTGGACTTCTTTAACGGGTCAAAACAGAAGACCCAAATTTCAACGGCTCGGTCATATACCCAGTAAGATTTCCATTTCTCTTCATAATGGAAACTGGACAGAATTTTTGAGAGGATCTCAAAAATTCATTTGAAGTTGGACTTCTTTAACAAGCAAAACAGAAGATCAAAATTCTATAGAGTTAGCCTTGGGTGGATCTAAAAAATTACGACAATCTAGCTTGCAACTGGGACAGAATTTTTGAGATGATCTCAAAAATTCCACAAATGTCATATGTTACTTATTGAAGTAAACTGACCGGGACAAATTTTTGAGGAGGGTCCTCAAAAATTCCACCAAATATCTCATATAAAGAGCGGGGGAGCGTGCAAGCCAACTGCAAGAAGGAGCATGAAGACAAAACTAACACAAATCAGTCTTTCAAACTAAGAATTTTTCTTTGGATGCAGGAACATTGAAGTCACAAAAATGACTATATAAAGCTGTCAAGAATGACAAAAGGCGTCGCTTGCACCCATCGTGGATTCCTCAAAAAAAAAAAAAAAAAAAAAAAAAAAACCTAGAAATCTTCCATTTCATTTTACCTCTATTTCTTTATATTGCCTCAAGTGATTTATAAACAAGTTTCTTTTTATCTTGCAGGAATATCATCGAGCCGTCCACCTCGTTACAGTTGGAACATTGTCGAGCCGTCCACCTCGTTACAGTTGGACTATCATCGAGCCATCCACCTCGTTACAGTTGGAATATCATCGAGCCGTCCACCTCGTTACAGTTGGAACATTGTCGAGCCGTCCACCTCGTTACAGTTGGACTATCATCGAGCCATCCACCTCGTTACAGTTGGAATATCATCGAGCCATCCACCTCGTTACAGTTGGAACATTGTCGAGCCGTCCACCTCGTTACAGTTGGACTATCATCGAGTCATCCACCTCGTTACAGTTGGAACATCATCGAGACGTCCACCTCGTTACAGTTGAAACATTATCGAGCCATCCAGGCCTCGTTAAAAATCATGCATCGCGGAAATCATGCATCGCGAGTCAATAATTATGCACGACGAGAAGATTTCATGCCTCGTCAAATG
>CM064973.1:48028823-48239416 GCA_032847665.1 Solanum chilense
ACACCCCCAAGAGGGCCATTCATATTCATACCGCCAAGAGGGCCATTCATATTCATACCGCCAAGAGGGTCATTCATATTCATACCGCCAAGAGGGCCATTCATATTCATACCGCCAAGAGGGCCATTCATATTCATACTGCCAAGAGGGCCATTCATATTCATACCGCCAAGAGGGCCATTCATATTTAAATAAGGAGTATATTGAAGATTTTATTTGCAAAACACAAGGCATAAGCTTATTTGCATGACGTCAGACCGATCGAGTCAGCGTCAAATATTGAGGAGAACAATGAAGTGTCGACATGGTAAAAAGATACTATCTCCCATCCTGATTGCACTTTTAAGCTGACAAGTTTTATCTCAATCTTTGTCGAGAGCATCCAAGAGGATGAATTCTCAAACAAAACCACAGGTGCGGACGACATCAACAAGGATGCAGCACAACGTGGAACTTTTCTTAGCAGCGAACTGGGACATAGTCCAAAGAGGAATGTCAAACTCTTAGGACGCGAGCAGAGGAGCGACTTCCACCACAATCGAACCTCCCCTCCCGAAGGCATGCGGGTTTTTCCTTAGTTCCGTCAGTTTCAGTCTCGCATCCGGGATTTTGTTTTATCGGAAGCAAGTTTCCAATCTGAGTGACAATGCGCCAAGAGCTTTGGAAATTATGTCCGTGTAAGTTCTTATCTATGGATGTGAAGAGCTCCACGTTCATGGCTAAGAAGTTACAAGCCTCCTTTTCATACTCGTTTAATTTGTCACTCGTCCGAAACCTAAGGTTATCTAACATAATAGATTTTCTTTTCCATCGATTGAGTTGAACTACACACAGCCCGATTCCGGATAAGGATAGGTAGGCGGATTCAATGTCGAAAACTGGGCTATATTCCAACATTCGCTCTCGAATTCTATTCTCGAGCATTTCGGTACCTTCATAATTCGGTATCGAGATGACTTTGATTCTTTCAAATCGTGCGGTAAATCAAGCTTATCGAGCTACAAGTGGCCTGAATTCTCATATAGCCTGAGATATGTAGGAAACTCGTTTCAAGGGTTCGGCCATAATTCCTAAACCCTTTGTCAAATCCTTCCTTTGGAAAATGATGGGGGTTGGTCAAAATTGGTTCGGTCAACTTCATTTTCCTCGAGTTACTTGCATCAACCCAAGTAAAATGAGGGACAGCTGTTGACACCCAATTTTTGACCCACGTTGGTATAAATTAATTATCGAGTTTCGTGAGTTTTTCAAAATTATTTAAATTAATTGATTTTATAATTTTGCGAAAATATAACGATAAATGCTTACTTAGTTGTGTATATAGCCGGTATATCCTGTGTATATTTCGATTCCAGCCCACAAATTAATTCCCACTTCAACATTCCCAGGCCCAATTTTCCCAATCCCAGCGGCCCACTCATTTTAATTTTAAACTCAGCCCAAAGCCAATAACCCAGTCCAGCCCGGCTTCCCTACCCGACCCAACACGACCCGACCCAGACCCTTTTTCCCCTTTCTTCCTCTTCACCCAAAACCCACACCCACGCGACCCCAAAATTCCCAGAAAAGAAAAAATACAGATGCCATTTTCAGCACTCAGAAATGGCGTCTCTCCCCCCTCTCTCGCCCCAATCGCTCCCTCACGTTCTCTCCCGCTCTTCTCCTCACTCGCTCTCCCCTTCTCCCTCAAATCCCCACACCCTCACGCGACAGAAAACAGAAACCCAGCAGCCGCGAATCCAGGGAAAAAAGTAGCTACGCTCTCCCACGCTCGCTCTCTCCCTACCCCACGCGAAAATTCCCCCCGACAGCCACAAATTACCCTTTTCTCTTTCGGTCGAAATGGGGTCGAGCTGGCAGAAAAGAAGTTTGACCCAATCATGGGGTCGGATTTCGAATTCGTTTTGCCCGCCCCTTCTTCAAAGACCCTAATGGTTTTTCTATTTAGACCTCCTCCCTCTTCGGATGGAGGAGAGGGAAAAAAAGGCAAAAAATTGGAGATTTTTTTTTGGCTTGGAAGTTGGAGATTCGAAGAAATTTTCAGAGAGTTGGAAATTTTGAAAGGCAGTCGAAATTTTAAGACAAGAGGAAGTCGTTCCGTCAAGTGTCGGTGTGACGCTTTTTGTCCAAACGTGTGTGGAAGTCGCTCGTTGTTCATCTCGCTCGTCGTTGCAGTTGCTGCTCCTCACCAGGTGAAACTACTTTCGTTATGTAACTTTCCTCTCCTCTCAACTCCGATATGGCGACTTGATGGCTGAGAACTGTGTTGTTGTTTAATGGTTGCTGTTTATCTACTGTGGCGTCTTTGTTTTCATCTTGGTTTCTCTTCATGTTAGGCGCTTAGTCACCATTTATTGAGTCACGTTCTGTTTCGACATCGGATGAAAAATGGTATTTCGTTGTTGGTTCCCTCTGTTTTGCTATTGTTTTCGCTATCGCGTTCATCAGTCTAACTGTTTGTGCACGTTTCATGCTAGAAATGCCTGTCGTTCGCTTGAGCATCTTCTTCGTCGTTTTTCAATGCTTCGACAAAATTTCTGCTGGTTGTGACGTTGTCCATGTAGTATGCTAGCCTGTTGCTTTCATTTTCTTTTGTTTTGTCAAGCATGTTGGGATGTTCGAATGGGAATATACACGGTTGGGTCAGCTTCCTTTACAAGTTTGAATATGCTGCTAGCTGTCTCGTTATGTTATTTTGAATTCTCCTATGTGTTAGCCTAACCTCGTAGAATCTCATCCTTTCGTCACATAACCAGAGCGTGTTTGTTGAGTTATATATTAACAAAACTTCAGTTGGCCACTTTATATCCAATCTGTATCGTTGAGATATTTTCTAGATGCATTTTCGTGTTTAGAAATCATGGTGTAGGGTTGAGTATGATATCCTGCCATCTCTCTACTTGTTATGGATTCTTGTTTTGCTTCTTAGCTTCGATGGGAATTGTTTTGGAAGTCATTTGTTTTTCCCTGACTCGATCTCTCGTCTAGATCCTGTTTTGATAATCGTTAACATGACGATTTATGAGTCTTCACTTAAAGGAAATCCTAGTGTCTAGTTGCTTGGACCAAGTCTTTATATTGCATAAAGCGGTTATCTATTAGTGTTTATCTCGCATTGTTTAGGTAGTGAAAATATACACATACAGTATTATTGGATATTTTCATGATCATGTTTATCATTTGTTCGAGATTAGTTTTGGCCATTTTCTAGTTTGGATTGTTATTCAATTTCGACAATATACGCATCTATCGTTTATTTTCTACTACCTTTCTTCGTTTTGGGTCTAAAGGATATCACCTTGGTGCTTGGTTTTCCTTTAGAATTAAATAGGTTATTAATTATCGTTAAATGATTTGTAAAGTTGTTTTCCATTCATCGCTTGTGCCGTTGCTACGTTGCCTCATGCACTAATTCTTGTCGTTTGCTTGCATGTGAATCCCTTTTCGAGTCCATTTTGGACTCCATTTCCTTCCTCACATTTCGGGAGAGTCATGAAGGTCCGGAAACTTTAGCGAGTCAACCTATCAAAATAGGCGTACAAGTTTGAAATTCCGGGAGATTAAAGAAAGATCAAAAATGTGGATTAGAAGATTTCCTCGTCTTTTTTTGTATTTTATTTTATTTGTAATGGGCATAAGCCCTCTTGTCGTTTTTTTTTTACTTATTTTATTTTGTATGTTTAGAATATGACAGGTACAAAACGGGTCAAATACCCAAAAACAGGTGGGTCTAAAACTCGGTCAAGGCGAACAGAACCCAAGTTTGGACCCAAAAATCTCTCTCTCTCTCTCCCTTCCCTCGTTATTTGTTTCATATGCTTTCGTGTGGTTTATCGTTGGTTTTAGAGTTAGAAAAACTCCAAACCCCCATCTAACGCCTTTCGTTTTATCAAACTCAAAACTAAAATTTGAAACTTTAAAACAATAGATGTTAAATTCGAAAGTTGCTTAGAGTTAAGTTTAAAAGAGTTTTAACCTTAACAAGAATCTTAAAACGATAAAAGTTGCAAAACCTGTCTAGATAAAAATTTTTAGTTCAAGCTTCGCAAATCGCAAAGATAACTATAGATATTTCGAAACTTGAAAAATTGCCTAAGGTAAATATTCTAATAAGTTCAAAATAACTTCCATATATTGCAAAATTCGCAAAAAAAAAAAATAAAAAATAAAAATAGTCAAATAAGTTAATCGCCGGAAAACCGTATTTAACGGAGTGTCTTAGGTGCCTAACACCTTCCTAAGACACTAATAAGAACCCCGAACCCCCTAAAATGTTTCAAAACAATTTTTCTGTTTAAGTTGTTTAGAAACTAGTTTTCTTGATTTTTCTTTAAAAATTAAGTGGCGACTCCTAAAAGTCAAAAATAAAACAAACCCTTTTCGAAAAATCTAATTTTCGATAAAACAATTATATATAAACACTTTTAGGATAATTTTTTTACCTAGGTACCCATCAGAAGAAAACAAATAAGAAACTGATCAGTGAAAATATATTTTAAGAAAATATTTTCCTTCATATTGAGCCCACCTTAAATATTCTTTTCTCTTCTTTGCAAAAAGTATAATCAAACAAACTCCTTTTTCAACTCCAAAATAATAAATTTCAACTAAAATAAAAAAAATTGAAATTGATAGTCAAACAACTACTTAGACCTCATTTGTTTCTATCAAAAATCAGACATTTGAATCTAAATAAGCATCTGATATATTAAGATGTGTATTATGACATAAATGTCTATATCGAATATACATCTAGATATTCAGATATAGCCTCTAGATCTGAAAGATGAATAATTAAGATTGTTTATTTTAAGTATCTCAATGTGCATATAAAATTAAAATATTATATTGATAAAACTTTCATTTTAACAAAATAATATTACTTTTCAATCAAAAAGTAATATTTTAAATACTTACATTTAATTAAAAAATTAAGTTGTATGACATACAAATAAAAATTATTGTTACATAAATATTTTAAAGAATTTAACATAAACATCTTTTCATAAAAAGAGTTATTCGACTAATTATTTCTTGTTCTGATTCAATCAGTGAGAAATAAGATAACTATAAAATAGTAGGATCAAATTCTAACTTTAAAAAAACATTACAAAACGTATTAAATAATAAAAATATAAAACTCTCAAGAATTTTAAGTTATTTGCATCAGTCGAAGTGCAAGTTTGCTTCACGCATATTATTCACTATACGTGAATTTGCAGTTGTTTAATCAGGTCCATTTGTTTCATGCAATACTTCTTTATGTTCTCCTTCTTCCTCGTCAAAATATTAATTAAGATGACTCGTATTGATTAAAAAGGTCATCATACAAGCGAGTTTGAAGATCAAATAGTCTCAATAAAATTAATGACCTAAAATTAATTCTTAAAAAATACCTCGAATATATACATAGTTCAATAATAATGATGATAACGATGATAATAATAATAATAATAATAATAATAATAATAATAATAATAATAATAATAATAATAATAATAATAAATCTAGTGTAATCTGATGTTTTAATAATATAAAGTCTCAATAAAATTAGTTGTCTGAAATAAAATTTTAATAAAACACCTCAAATATGAGAATTTGATGAGCTGAGTCTGAACAATTAAGATTCTGACCTTCGTTAAAAAGCAAAACAAATGAGACATTAAGTGTGGACTAATCTATGGGTTTATGTGTATAATTGTTTGATCCATGTTTGATGGCATGTTTTTCTCCAAGAACACATGCACTTATGTTGTAGTATATCATAACCATGTGAGGATTCTCTGGATATCATTTGAAAATATTTATCCTCTTTTCTTTTAATATAATATAATATTGTTGTCAACTAGAAAATCTTAGTGAAGAATCCCAGGAATCTTGGGATAAATATTTCACTAGATAATACCTAAAAAAAGGAAGCTTATTACAAAACTCAAAACTTGTTTTACGCCGAAATCCATGCGTACTATGTTTTTAAATAAAAATATACAAGGTAATCTAATGAAGGGATTGGAAAAAGTATATAAGTTAATTTTTTATCTTTTTTTTTATTATTAAAAATAATTAAATTATTCAAATTTTAAGATAAATAGCATATTTGTTCTTCCCTTTTATGAAGTTTTACATTTTTTCAGACTTATTTGAGTAGTGACTATCAAAACTTTTAAGAGTAATATTGGAATAAGCAAAAAGGCAATAGTAAAAATTTACGTCTTTAAACATTTTTCTCAGTAAATGTGTATTTCAAGATGTGAATGCTTGCATCTATCAACAATTGTTACTCTTTTCCTAGAAACACACAATCTTTTTTATCAAAAAAATTATAACTAAAAATGTCATTGTTTTTCCTAACTATAATTTCTCCACTATTTTTCCTTACAAGAATTATCATTTAAACAAAGTTATTTGCATCAACCCCATAGTGATCTCCGATGAAGAGGAACAAATATTGCTTTTAAAAAAGATAATGCTAAATGGTCAGAAATTTTGGTCAGAATTTAGTCAGAAATTAAAAACTCTAGCAAAAAAGATTTTAAAACGTTTTAACTCATATTTAATGCTCTTCATATTTTTGAACAAAATATTCATCACAACATGTTAATCCGCAATTACTAATAATTTTAACATCTTATTCTGGAATTACAAAGTGTAAATCGAACAGAAGTAATCTTTTGTATTTAGTTCACCCACTTAAAAAAAAAAACTCCAAATTACCAACAGATATTTACTAACAATTTAAATTGGTTAGTATATTATTAACAAATCACCAACATATTTCTAACTGAATTATATTTTAAAACTTAACAACGAAATTTTAATTGATTATCAACCAAAATCATACTAACTACGTATTTTAGTTGGAAAATACTGCAGGGGAAAATGGCGCCAAATTTAACAACATTGTATCAATGGATTACCAACTGATATATTACTAACGCACACTTTTTGTTGATAATATTACCAACAACGTGTATATCGGTTGGTAAATATGAAAAAAAAATTGTTTATTTGAGTTATTAGCATAATATCAATAAATTACTAACTAAACATTAATCAACGACAAGATTATGTTGCTAAATTTACCAGCCAAATATAAATGTGTTGGTAAATTAATAACGAAATGTAATTTGTTGGTAAATTTGTCAATCAATATCCAGTTAGTTGAAAAATTTGCCGACGAATAAAAATATTGTAGTCAGTAAATTACTTAGATCATTAAAATAGATGGTTATATTTTAATATATCATTAATTCATTGGTAAAATTTACCAACATATTAATTATAAGTTGGTAGTATTACACATGAATGTTTAGTTGAATTGTAACTATTATCAACTATGATAAAATTTATTGGTAATTATTTATTGCTAACTTATATTTGAATATTTGGTAGATTTATCAATTAAAGTTAACTGTTTTGATAAATCAGTGTTAATGTTGAGGCTCTCATATTCAGTTTGTGTCATTAGGCATTTTAACTTTTAAATTTTAATTAAAACTTGACTTTGGTAAAATTTTTGGTAAACATGTTCAAATTAGAATTATGTTAGTGTCATTAATTTCGAATTGTCATTTCTTAATATGTCAAATTGAACAAATAATTAAAAAAAACTAAAAAAAATGAATAAGTAATTAAGAAAAGGGGGAATATCAAATAAAGGACCTAGATTGCAACATAGAAAAGATGAAAAGTCACAACCAACGATCGGTTAAGGTATTTTATATACTTTCCGTTCAATTATTGTTGACACATTTTAACTTGATACAATTTTTACAAGAATTATTAATATAATATTTTATCAAACTATTTTTAATAAATGATGTGTTGAAAAATCATTTGGAAAATAAGTATTTAGTACAGAGGGCAGAACATGAAAAAAAAGTTATTGTCATTTCTTGATATGTCAAAAGTGACAAGTTAAAAATAAAAATTTATTTTAAAAACAAGTGACAAGTAAAATTGAAGAGATGGAGTATTTAAACATTTGTGAATAATAGTAAATATAGTAATATTTCCTCGATCTCAGTTTATATAATTCACTTTTTAGTCAATTTTAAAAAGAATGTTATATCTATATTCAATACTCTGTCTGTTCAATAATACTTGTCTACTAGTATTATCTTTCATACTTCTTAATAAACTATATAAATAGAATGTTAATTTTACTGTGTCACCACTTGAATTTAATAAATACAATGTCTGAAAAAATGTAATAATGAAATGACTATTAAATGATTAGGATAAACTAAGAACTAAGTGTAAACTATCCATTGATTTTATAAATTGGACAAGTATTGTTGGGCATCCCAAAATAATGTAGTAAACAATTATTATAGAATGATTAGAGTAATGATTTAATTTAAAAATATCTATTTTATCCTTATTAAAATATTTAGCAAAAAATAATTTTATAATATTTATTTTACTTTTTAATGGATAAGTCATAATTATACAAATATATTTTGAACTTTGATAAATTTTGTGCACAATTAAATTATTTCTTACCAATTGGAAGGGAGGGCTAACTAATATTTCCAATTTTATATGATTTACTAGTTTTTTAATCAGTCTCAAAAGGAATGATACATATCTATATTAAGTAACTTTAATATGTCAATTTCATTCCTAATGAAATGATTTATAGTCACATAAATGTTATTTTAAAATTTTTATAGTCTAACTTAAAAAAAAACTATAACGATTAAAAGTGGACAGAGGGTAATTTATAACTTCACACACATCTACTTAGAAGACAAGTTTTTTAAAAAAGAATTCTTAAACTCTTTTGTCAAATCAAACAAATTCATACTCCTTCCATCCCATTTTATGTAACACTTTTCACATTTCGAGATTCAAACAAGTTTATCTATGATCATAATTTTTTCATAGATCATTTTAACATTTTGAATCATCAATTATTGTGACTTATAATACCCTTTATGTAGTTTATATATATATATACATATATACATATATATATATACATATATACATATATATATACATATATACATATATATATATACATATATATATATATATATATATATATAAATTTCATTTTTAAAATTTTAAAAATTTCTTAAGCAAATGTCCGATCAAAGTTAAACTATTTGACTCTCGAAAAATAAAAAATGTCACATAAAATGAGACAGAAAGAATACAACATAAAAACAATGAAGTACTAGTTCATTCTTATTTATCTTAGCTTAATTGCAGGCCTTGGCATAATAGTGAATACTCTTGGAAGAAAATTGTGACATTATGATATATTTTCCAATGCATTTATGGAGAGAATTATCCTTGTACCATGATCTTCATATCCTCATGCATGGACCAACAATTTATCTGTCCTTCACTTATTTTTCACATCTTCAATAATTAATTTTTCATAACATTATTGTGGGCCACTCTATTATTGTTGGCCAATAACAGTCAGAAGATAAGTGGGGCTCAAATATCAATGCCTAATGACCCACCCCATACAGGACAATAATTTTTCTTGCGAAATCCCAAAAATAATTCATATCAATATTAAGTAATTTAAATATTAATTTCATTCTTAATAAAACTATTTATTACAGATCATAAATTTTTTTTTTCTTAAATTTAATATCAACTCAAATTAATTTATATTTTATAGTATGGGATGACAGGAGTATTAGAAGATTGGACTGTTTCCTGATTCAGCCGAATTGGTTGTTTTTTTAGGAGGAGCAATGGTTCAAGGTTACTGTCTGAAACAATTACTCTCTCGTTCATTTTTAATCATATTATATTTTTCAAAAAATAATTTAACTGATTTTTAAAATTAAATTACATCATTTTTACTCAATATTTTAAACAAAAAACATATGTATGTATTCAAACATTATTAATAAAATATTATAAATTGTAATTTTTTTGCGTATCAATATGATAAAAAAATATATCATAGAATATCAGTTTTAAAATCTTATAATTTAATTTTAAAAAAGAAAATCTTATATATATATATATATATATATATATATATAAATCCAAAATCGCTGATGTGACACCTCTATATGACCTCTATTTTTTATTTATTTTTTTTTTTTTTCATAAATTTTTTTTATTAATTATAAAATTCAATTATATTTAATATTGTAATATATGAAATGAGTTTAAAAACCCCTATGAGCAACACTGGCCAACAATCCATACTAGTGCAATTGACAAGTGAGATTACAGATATATATGACAATTTTATAGTGTCCGCAAAGCTTCTAATTAACTTTATAACCGTAAAATATCAAATGGTTAGAATAATACCCTAGTACTACGTATTTATAATGGCAGATTTAAAATTTTCAATTTGTGGATGTTCACATTTTTTACTATAAATTATATAAATATAGAGCTTAAGTGTATAATTATTTAAAGACAATATTAAAAATACTATCGACAAAAAATAAAATTAATACTAACAAGAAGAAAAAAAATTCAGCTTTAGGGGGGAAATAGCTTAAAGGAGTTCTTAACAAAATAGCCAAAAAAAAAACAAAAAAAAAACTCAAGAAAAATAGGATAAGTGATCGAATATGACTCTTAAAAATAATTCAAGTCGAGGAATTCATAAAACATAAAAAAAGAAGAAAAAAAAAGGTGAAAAAGAGAACATGTGAGAGTTTATATTGGGAGGGAAAGAGGAAAATAAAAAAATGTCTATGTAATGTTTATCAATGAGAATTGAACTCTTGGCATCCCCAAAAAAACATAGCTTTCAAACTAGTTTTTAAGCCAAAGACCCCATCAAGGGATTACATTTAACAAAGTCAAATATTGAAGATATTACTATATAAATGGAAAAACAATTTTACATCGAACTTAATTGGTGCTTGAGCACCTGGAAAAGTGTATATAGGTCCGTCCATGACATCTATTATCACGATCCGAAAATAGACACGATGACATTCCTCTAAACTCACCAAGACAAGTCAGCTTAAATCCAACAATACGAAAGAAGATGTGAAAAGTAAAATCGTAATATCATTCAAGAGCAGAAAACTTAGTTATTCCAGGTCGCCACAAAAATCTAGTTATCACATTATAACTCATTAGTATAGTAATACATAATAAGAAAGATAAGTAGCATTCACAATGTCTTTGTTTCTCGAACAGAACAAAGCATAAAATAAGAAATTAGAGGGTCCGTCAGGATGATAAACAACTATCTCAAAATCCTTAGAAAGCCTTGAAAATAGATGAAGGAGAAAGATCACACAAGTCCGAACTCGAAAACTACACAAGTGTAAAAGTAAGGAGTGAGTACCCAATAACATGGTACTCAACAAGTAGCCACCCAAACAAATCAAAACTAAGTTAGAAAATGAGTACTCCTTTCATCCCAACCAAACCGTCTCAACTACAATCTGCATATAAATCAGCTCAACCTAACATTTTTATAATAAATAATTCCCAATGCTTAACAATCACATTCTGACAACCAACAATTATCAAGTATATCAATCGCAAATGTCAAATTCAACAAATCACAATAATCAAACACTTGTTGGAACCATTTCTCTTGGGCACAATATCATTAGGAAGAATCATTTTTCTTCGATTTTATACCACATCATTTTACCGGAACTATTTGATTCCCTTTGACTTTATATTACATCACTTTTCAGAATCGTTTTCCTTCGGCATAATATCACTAACAAGAACCATTTTTCTTTGGCATTATATCATATCACTTGTTAGAATAATTTTTTTTTCAATGTAATATTACTAATCGGAAGCATTTTCCTTGGACTTTATCATCACATGTCTCATCAGGGTGCAAATAAACAATTTTACACCATATGAAAGAGATAAAAACATAAGCAATTCAAGTCTACAACAATGCCATCAAAGCATTTCATCAATCAACAAATTAGGGTCCATAACAAGGAAATTCACAAAGAACAACTATCAACACGTTTCTTTTTTCACTAACCCCAATTTTATTCATTAATATTAATCAAGTGAAATAATTGAACCCATCACCTAATTTATATATTTCCAAACAGACATAATGAAAAGAAATTATAAATTTCTACAAGTTTTACAAGGTTTAAAAAGTCACTTGACATAATTCAATCAACAGTCAATCTGAGACTTGAGTCTTTCCTTTCTGAATGATGTCGAAAGCCAGACAATCCACTCCAACCAAGTACTCATAGTAAGAATTTCAAAAATAACAACATCCATATCATACATTTTTAAAATGGGTCAAACCAACTAAAATATACAATTCTGAAAATAAGGTTTGAATACTAAAATTTCTACCCAAGACATTTGGAACTCATTGGTGAAAATTATGTTAAAAATGAGTGAAAAACTGTTCATAATCACTATTTTGCTAATATTCATATTCTTGAAAAACCTTATCTTTTGCCAATGAAAATGTGAGAAAAATGTTAAAATCCACAAATGACTACAGCAAATTAAAGTTTTAGAGTTACAAAGATTTAGCCAAATTATTCACCACGAAAAATATTTTTAAAATCGCCTCTAAGGATTTTTTAAAATCAAAATGGAGAAAAATGGGTAAAACCCAAAATTTCAGATTAAAAACTCTCTTCGATCTCGCAAGAGGAACCAAGTTAGCTTATGAAATCATCGCGCTCGCGACCCTTGGATCGCAAAAGCGAACCTCGACTAGTTACTAGTCACCCCTTTTGCGAGCCGGCCTTCGCTAAAGCAAAGGTTGCAAAAGTGAGGGTCAGTTAATCTGACCGTTCATGAACGCGAGACCACCTTGCCAACACGATCTTTCCAAAAGCAAAGATCCCATCATAAAAGGGAAGGCATCAGACACGAGCAACAAAGAACCAATAACAAAATCATCCAAAGGGACCTCAAGATTTATTTGAAAACCCGTACATACAAACCATATATGTTATTCGAGTATAATGGACGTTGCAGGCACAATGAAATCGTCAAAACACATATCCAAGTTTTCCTTGACCCGGGTGTAAGTCACAAGAAACTAATCATAACGCCTAAAAAGGTTAAATCAAGCTCGGAACCTCTAAAAATTCAAACAAGACCATATCTAAGTGTAAAATCATCCCCCGAATATAATAAAAATACCAAAATTCGAATTCGAGTATTCAAACCCAAATGTTGATCAAAACAAATCTCAAGGCTAAATTTTACAAATTTTCAGTTTTGGACCTTAAATCCTCAAAAAGACTCTAAATATGACAAACAACTCTCTTATATTTCACATTTTCAACTTGATGGAATCAATGAAAATCCATCCCGGGACTCAAAACTCCAAAAGACAATGAAAAATATTTTTTAAACAATTTTAGCCTTTCAATTTCCAAAAAAAAAAACATAATTCACAATTTTTAACTCAAAACACAAAAGCAATTTCAAAACTCATTTAGAAATGTCTTGGGGCAAATATTGAGAGTTGAGTAATTTTATGAAAATTTTTGAAACTGACCGACCGACTCATACATTATCCACTTCTAAATATTATATTCGTCCTCGAACATAAGTAAAAGAAAGTACTTGCACACATGTCGGACTCCAACTCCAAAGTCACCTCACAAATTGAACTTTGCTTCGATCGCACCTTCATCGAAGCAATCTCCTTGGTCCTAAGCAGTCAAAACCGTCCTATCCAACATCCAGAGAGTTGTTGTGGTTGTGATTACGATTGTGCTTGCTGATTTCTTCTTTCAATTATTCTTAATTGTTCTTTAAAAAATTAGATTTTTTTATATTGAATAAATTTTTAAAAAATAAAATTTTATATTCATGAAAATTATATAAGGTTATTATTTGAAAACAAGAAAGAAAAAACTGTTAACCTCATACTCATATGTTTTAATAATGACAATTGCATTCATTAACTATTCATATGATGCAGGAAAGGAACAAAACTCTAAATTCCAAAAGGACTGCAGTAATAGAGCAAATCATGATCAGATCTAGTCAAGAAGGAAAGTAGATATTTCATCAATCCGATCAAATATCACAACTTGCAATAATCAAGGAAACACACAGAATGAAGTTTCCAGAGAGGCAGATTGTAGTCAAGCAAATCATGATGAAATCTAGTAAAAAAAAAAGTAAATATTTAATCAATCAGATCAAATATCATAGCTTGCAATAAAGGGAACATACATAAAGAAGTTTCCAGAGAGGCAGATCAAGGATACGATATAGGACCAGGCAGTCAAGCTTCTAATCAAGGGAAATCAAATCAAAAAGATCAAGCCGATAAAGCCAAGACTAAAGATAGTAAAGTCAAGCAAAGGAAAGAATTGATTGTCATGTACATATCTGATATGAACATGACTTAGAAAATCAATAACAAAGTGAATGAAGGATAAGATCAACAATCCTTGATTCAAACATCGTTGGATTTCTGACAAGAGTACATGATATATAATCTTTCTCAATCACTAGTGTGAAACACAACTTCACTTGAACTTATTTGCAATCTACTTTCATCTTTGATAAAGTTTTGTACACAAAGAGTTAACAATTATAAAAGAAAAAGAGAAAAATAGATTCATAGAGTAGATTATACAAGTAGAGACAGTGTCAAGTTTAGAAGATCTGATTTGCACATCAGACAGGATCGAACGTCTATCCATTCTGTAAACCAAGTTGATCAAGTTCTTAAGGAAACCCTTGAAACCGAAGGAGACTGGAATAGGCACCACATTGGTAATCCAAACAAGTATAACACTTTTTGTATTCATTTACCTTTCCGAAAATTATTCCTTCATACTCTGTTAAACTAACTTGCAGGGAAGTTGACTACTACTCATAAACAATCGACTAAAAAAATATTTTAATTCACCACCCCCCTACTCTTATCTTTTAATTAGTATCAGAGCAGGTCTCACAAATTAAATTTTTAACCACACATGAGAAAAGATAAAATGACACACTACCAAATTCCCAGCGATTTACTTCAAGACGGACATTCCTCACATCGACCACCCTATTTCAACAGGCAACACTACTCTCACTAGAAAGACAGTTCTGAATATTTGTTTCCTCAAATGACCATCAATCATGGATAGTCATCAAGAAAGACCCGAAGCCTATTCCTGGGTTAATCGAAAAAGATGGCACAAAAAAACTTTTGACCCCAAATCATTTGACATTACAAAAGAACAACAAGAGGTAACTCAAACTAATGCCAGAGCTATAGGTTTGTTGTATTGTGCAGTGAGCGGAGCAGAATATGATAAAATATCAATATGGAAACTGCAAAGGAAATGTAGGACAAACTAGAAGCAACTTATGAAGGAACCACTAAAGTGAAAGCAGCTCGAATTAGTTCCCTAGCAAATGAATACAAGCTATTCAAAATGACCAATGATGAAAATGTTAATCTATGTTCTCAAGATTCAGCAAATTTGTTTGCGAACTAAAACCACTTGGAATGGTATATTCAAATCCACTCTAAGTCAGCAAACTTGTCAGAAGTCTTCCTAAGGCATGGTAAACTAAAGTGGCTATTCTAAAGAATGAGATCTACAAAAAATGACATAGGATGAGCTTCGAGGAAACCTTATGGAATATGAACAAAATCATATAAATCGATACAACAAGGAAGACAAGAAGAAAACAATGGCATTTACTGCTTAAACAACCAAAATCAAGAGGATGTTGATGAAAACCCAGATGAGGAATGACTCTCATAACTCGTGGAGTCAAATGCTTAGATAAAGAAGGCCAAAACATCAACAAGATTTATGAATAATGACTTCAAGAGAAACGATGATCGCTACTACTATTGCGGGGAACCAGGACACATCAAACAAAATTGTCCAAAGCGGAGGAGAAGAAACAATCGAAGAAACGAAGATCCAAAGAGCCTCGGAGCATGTGTACAAGAATAAACTACTGACGATGAGTATGATGAAATGGAAAACCTATGTTTCATGACACTAGGTGAAACAAGTGAGGTAAGACCCTTTAACTGTCCTAACTATAATGATTTACAAAATTTCTTGGACATGGTTACTGATGAATTGCAGAAAGTTATTAATGAATACAATAAAGTTGATCAAGAAAAGAAACACTTGTAGATTCTTCATGAGGCAAGTCAGATTGAAGTCGACTTACTAACAGAAGAAGTAAAAATGAAATAATAGTATTAGAAAATCTTCAAGCCACAATTATGTTCGATCTAACAGAACAATGATCTATAGAAGAAATTCTCCAAATCATAGTTCAAACATATCAAATAGATCCATCTCAAACTATGACTCCTTCTATCCTATCTCTAATATTATTTGTTACAATTGTGGAGATATTGGTCACAAATCCTTTCATCGTAGAAAATATTCTTCAGGCAAATCGATTTAGAGACCAAAGATTATCAATCATCAAGGACCAATTAAAGATTCGGTACCTAAAAGAAACTAATCTTATTACTTTGCAGGAGCAATCCAAGAAATTATACAAAAGGGTATGTGGGTACTTGATAGTGGATGCTCCAGACATATATGTGGAAAGAAAGAAAATTTCAAAATTATAAAACTAATAGATGGAGGATGTGTTAGATTTAGAGACAATGAGAAAGGAGAAGTCACTAGAATCGAAACTATCACACTCAGTTCATCTTGTGATCTAATCGAAGTATACTTGGTGGAAAGACTTAAACATAATCTCTAAGCATTAGTCAACTGTGTGATGTTGGATTTCAAGTTACTTTCAACACAGCCAATTGTATCATCAAACACCCAAGAAAAAGTTAACTCTCATAGGAGATCGAGTAAATAACATATACATTTTAAATAATGTTGATTTTCCATCACTCACTTGTCTTACTGCAACCATGGCTATGACATCGAAAGTTTAGACACGCAAGCATGCATGCTCTTCAAAAATTGTCTAGACTAGAGCTAGTTATTCGTCTGTCAAAGCTAAAGATTGAAAAGGATCATATTTGTGACGCATGTCAAATGGGTAAGCAGACTCGTTCATCTTTCAAAGGAAAAGTCATTGTAAGTATTCTAAACCTTAACAACGTCTGCACATGGACATATTTGGTCCTACTCGCACTGCCAACATTTGAGGTCAAAGATATGCTTTTGTAATCGTCAATGATTTTTCAAGGTTTACTTAGATAATTTTTCTAGCTCACAAAATTGAAGATTTTTATTAACTTTGAATCTTTTTGTAGAAGAGTTCAAAGAGAAGCAAAATATTTTATTACCACTATTCACAGTGACCACGGTGGTGAATTTGAGAATAAAGCATTTGAAGTATTTTGCGCTTAAAATGGATTCACTTAAAATTTCTCTTCGCCCAGATCTCCTCAACAAAATGAGGTAGTTGAATGGAAAAACGATCTCTACAAAATACAAGAACCATGTTTCCTGATAGAAGTTTACCAGATCATTTATGGGTAGAAGCGGTAAGCACTGCCTGTCAAATTCTCAACAGGTGTCTAATTAGACCAATTTTAAAGAAGACTCTGTATGAGCTATGGCGAGGAAAGAAGCCCAACATAAGTTGTTTTCATCATTTTGGTTGTAAGTGTTTCATTCACAATAACGGTAAGAACATTCTTGAAAAATTTGATCCGAGAAGGGATAAAGTATTTTCTTAGGATATGCTTCTTTTAGAAGGGCTTTCCGAGTTTTCAATAAAAGAACTTTAAGTGTTGAAGAATCTGTTCATATTGTTTTTTATGATACTAATCCTAGAATTCAGAAAAGTGATGTTACTGATAAAATTTTGATAATCGTTCATCAAAAACCACCCTTAAAGATGCCCAAAATCAACCAACACAAATATCTCAAGGGCCTCCCACGAGCCAGGTAATGGGAAGCCGACTATCATAGAAGAGAAGTCGATTAGACCAAGTGAAAAAGCCAATATTCCCCGAGGATGGAGACATAATGCAAACTATCCTGAGAATTACATTCTTGGAAAAACCAGATGACAAAATGCAAAAAAATTCCCTCTAAGAAAACAAGTTTGACTGGCACTTATATCTCAAATAGAACCAAAAAGAATAAATGAAGCTATGGAAGATGAATAATGGGTACAAGCAATGAATAAAAAACTTGATCAGTTCAAAAGAAATCAAGTATAGACTATAATTGAGAGACCAAAGAACTACTCAGTTATTGGAATCAAATGGGTATTTCACAACAAGCTAAATGAAAATGGCAACGTAATTCAAAATAAGGCTCGGCTAGTTGCACAAGGGTACTCTGAACAGGAAGTTATTTACTTGCATATGCATCTTTCAAACGTTTTAAACTATTTCAAATGGATGTAAAAAGTACCTTTTTTTAAATGGAATTATAAAAAGAAGTTTTTGTCAAACAACCCCCCTGATTTTGAAAATCCCCTTTGTCCTGATTTTGTGTACAAGCTGTCAAAAGCACTTTATGGTCTAAAGCAGACTCCAAAACCATGGTATGAAACACTTAGTACATTTCTACTTCAAAACAATTTCTAAAGAGGGAAAATTGATATAACCCTTTTTATTCAAAGATCAGGTTTATATATTCTTATAGTTCAAATATATGTTGACGATATTATTTTTGGTAGCTCTAACCCCTCTCTATGTAAGAATTTTTGCAAATCTTATGAAAGGAGAATTTGAAATGAGTTTAATGGAGAACTCACATTCTTCCTTGGAATACAAATCAAGGAGTCAACTAATGAAACTTTCATTAGCCAATCCAAGTACACCAAAGAGCTTAAAAAATTTGAACTCGAGAAAGGAAAAGCATCCGAAACTCCAATAAGTCCCACCACATGTCTCTAAAAGGATGATCCTTGAAAAGACATGGATGAAAAAGTGTATCGAGGAATGGATGGATCCCTATTATAACTTACTGCAAGTCGACCATACATTACATTTAGTGTCTGCAAATGTGCACGATTTCAAGCTGCTCCAAAAGAATCTTATCTCACTGCAGTAAAACAAATCATTCGTTATTTGATTGGAGCCACAGACAAGGTTTATGGTATCCTCACTCTTCGCATTTTGACTTAATTAGATATTCATATACTGACTTTGGAGGTGATATAAATGATCGAAAAAAATACTAGTGGCACATGTCAAATTTTGGGACACTCTCTTATATCATTGCATATCAAAAAGCAATGTCCGTAACTTTATCTACTATGGAATCTGAATATCTTGATGTTGAAAGTTGTGATACTCAATTGTTATGGATGATGCATTAACTACTGGACTATGACATGTCATTTCAAGTTGTTCCTATTTTTTGTGACAATACAAGTGTTATCAGTCTCTTTAAATATATTTTGTATCACTCTCGATCTAAGCATATTGACATTAAACATCATTTTATTCATTATCATATTGAAAATGGTTTTTTTTTGTTGGAATTTGTTGACTCGGAAAATCAGTTGACTGATATTTTACAAAATCCCTACTTGAAGAAAGATTTTTTGGTCTACGCGACAGGTTGGGTATTACTGTATTTCCTTCCTAAATATCAGCCATTCTCAAGTATGGGTTATGTCGAGACAGACAACAAATGAGTAAAAAAGGACTATCCAAGAAAGGTGAAATTCGGAAAACCAACAAAAATATCTGCAAATTCGGCCGCTCTTCTACTTAAGGATTCCGAGGAACTCAAAACCCGTATTGCGGCTGTAGAGCATGGACTAGAGACCCTATGTGATGCCGTTGAAAAAGTGTTCCGCCTCCAGAAAGACAAAAACATGAATATCGATAAGCTTCGTATTCCAATGACAGGTATCAAGCAAGAAGGATTGCCACGGTCAACAAACTTATCAGGCAAGTCGACTTACTCAAGAAGGAGTCGACTCTTCCAACAACGAACTTGCTATCTCAGTTCAGGACTCCTACTCGAGTATCTCCAGGAATGTGGAACAATCTTACCACTATTTCAGTGAGAGAGTAATTAACTCTCTGAAGTACTTTTGGGGTCCAAAGCCCTTACTATTGGTGATTTATTCTTTCTGCCTTATCTTTTGGATACCTTTCTACAGGGTTATATTCCTGTTTTATTTTGGACTGTATATTAAAGGCTTCTAGCCTTCCTACTGGTTATTCGTATATCTAGACTATTATGTTTATTTTGTTTGCCTTTTTTATCATGTCAAAGGGAAATAAAAATACTGTGGAAATTGAATCACCTCAGGTGAGACTTACTATCTAAGAGATTTAATCAACTCAGGGGGAGCCTTAACGATGTTAGGGGGAGCCTAACATGGATCTCGATGTTTCAGGGAAGTTTTCCTTTCTCTTTTGATCTCCTATCTTATTACTTGAACCTTGTTTTCATTATCAAAAAGGGAGAAATTGTTAACCTCATACTCATATACTTTAATAATACAATTACATTCACTAACTATTCATATTAATAACAAATAGTATTAAATAATATTAGTATTTACTGTGTACTAATCCTAGTCCTATTAGGATTAGTACTCGTTAATCCTAGTCCTATTAGGATTAGTACTCCTTCCTATATCTCCTATATATATATATATATATCTCCCATATATTCCCTTATTAGGTTAACACTTCAATACAATCAATATTCCTTCATGGTATCAAGAGCCAGAAAACCTAGATCTTCTTTTCTCTAGGTTTTTTCTCTCTTTAGGGCACTGATCGTTCCCTCTTCTCTTGGGCGGCGGCAGCCATGACAACCGAGGTGGATCCTCTCGATTCACTTCCTTCTTGCGTTAAACTCCTTCTCAGGCATCTTCATGCCCTGATTCCCGAAAAATTATCAGACATAAATTACCCTACATGGAAAATCACCGTTCTTACAGCCCTTGAGGCCAATTACCTTCTCAAATACGTCGATGGAAGCACAGAACCGCCGCCGGCAGTCATCACCGCCACGGACAAATCAGAAAAAATCAATCCGGCCTATGCCGCCTGGAAAGCCGTGGATGGCCAGATCCGATCATGTTTGATTGCAGTCATCTCTCCAATGGTTCAGAAACACGTCCGATCCTACACAACTGCTTCAGCCCTGTGGACGGCCCTCGCAACATGCTATGCATCAATTTCCCACTCTCATATTTTTCAATTGCGTGATCGTCTCCACACAATTACCAAAGGCACGAAAACTATGGCAGAGTATTTAGACGAGGTCTCCACCATCATCACAGCCCTCGACACCGTGAACGAAATCATTCCCGAAAAAGATCTCGTCATGTGCGTCGTTCGGGGGCTCCCATCAGCTTACTCCTCCACTAAACAGGCGGTTCGCATCAGTCCAACGCCCGTTGACCTGGCTACTCTCTCCTCGTGGCTAAAAAGTGAAGAAATCAACGTGGATCTGGAGAGCAAACTTCTTCTCCGAGAAGCCGCAGTTATGGAGCCGGCCACCGCCCTCACCGCAAGCCAGAACTATTGCGGGGGGCGTGGTGGTGGCCGGCAGTGGAGCCGCAGCGGCTACGGCAGAAACAGCGGAGGCCGCGGGCGCGGCGGTCGGCAGGGCAGTCGTCCGCCGTACGACGGTCAGCAACACGGCAGCAACAACAGCGTGCACTTTTTCGACAGCGGCGGGCAGTCATCTTCCAGCGGCGGGCAAGGCACTTACGAGCGGGATCGTCCAACTTGTCAAATCTGTCAGAAAACAGGACGCACCGCTGCTCGTTGCTGATTTCGGTATGAGGAGAGCCGAAATAGTGATAACCGTGCAAATTATGCATCTCAAGCCGGCCCTTCCTCTGAATGGCTGTTGGATACTGGGGCCAACATGCACGTTTTTTCTAATCTATCCACGCTTAACGCTCCAAATCCATATCATGGCTCCAATGGTATTACTGTTGGCAACGGTGATTCCCTTAATATTTCTCACACTGGCACGGGTACCATTAAAAACCCCACCGCTATCTTTCACCTAGGTAACCTTACCCACGTCCCTTCTATTAAATCCAATCTCCTTTCAGTTCACCAATTCACAAAAGACAATAATTGCTCACTCTTGTTCACCTCTAATGATTTTCAAATCCTAGACAATACTACCAAGAGGGTGATTTTTCAGGGCCCCTGTGAGCATGGTTTGTACGTTCTTCCTGGCACAAGTTCGTCTGCCCACCCAGTTTCAGAAAGCGTTGCTGTGGCTCCGCTGGCTCTTTCGGCTGATGGCCACAGTCTGTTGTGGCACAGTCGTCTGGGTCACCCGTCTACTCAAATAATAAATTCTTTAATGTCTCAATTAGGTTTTTCTTCCATTCATGTAAACAATTGTGACTCCTGTTCAATTGCTAAATCTCATAAATTACCTTTTACTTTATCCGAGAAGCGTACAACTGCACCTTTTCAACTTATTCATTCTGACCTATGGGGTCCTACTGCAGTTCCTTCATTTGCTGGTTTTCTCTGTTATATTTGTTTTGTGGATGATTTTACAAAATACATTTGGTTGTACCCACTAAAACACAAATCACAGGCATACACCACCTTTGTCACTTTTGAAAAAATGGTCAAAACACAATTCAATTCTCATGTTAAACTTTTTCGAAGTGACAATCGAAAGGAATATGTCAATAACATCTTTGGTCAGTTTCTGCAATCCCTGGGAATTATACATCAAACCTCCTGTCCATACACTCCCGAAGAGAATGGGGTGGCTGAGCGTAAGCATCGTCATCTCATTGAAACGGTGGTTACTCTTCTACATCAATCTCATATCCCTGTCTCCTTTTGGGTAGAAGCTCTTGCCACCGCAAACTACCTCATTAACAGAATGCCCAGTCACACTCTCTCCAACAAATCACCCTATCAACTACTTTACCAAGAACTTCCCAATTATACCAACCTCCGCGTCTTTGGGTGTCTTGCCTACCCTTGGCTACGCCCTCATATTACTCACAAATTACAACCCCGATCCCGTCCTTGTATTTTTTTGGGCTATCATCCGACCTCCAAGGTTATCGCTGTCTTGACCCACAAACTCATAAAGTCTACATATCTCGCCATGTCAAATTTGTCGAAAATGAGTTTCCCTACGAGTCTATTTCCTCCTCCACAAATACATCATTCATTGGCGTCCTTCCCCTTTTTCCAACATACTCAGTGTCCCTCACCACCTTCCCCCACACCTCCACCCACTACCCAACCACCCCTCATCACCCTTTCGACCGTCACCCAGAATACACCCGCAACCACCACCCACACCTACAACCAACCCGAACCACCCCATACCCACAACATCTCCAGCCCGATCCGTTTTGGGTCCTTCCCGTCCACCCCCAAATCACCACCGCCCGTGCCACTCCCCAATACTCATCCCATGTTAACCCGTGGCAAAGCCGGTATCTTTAAACCCAAAACCTTTCAGGCTACCATACTACCAAATACACCCCTTTCCGATAGTGAACCAACAACCTACTCTGTTGCCTCAAAAAATGCTTATTGGCGTCATGCTATGGATGACGAGTTTAAGGCTTTAACTGATCAGAAAACTTGGGTTCTTGTACCTAAGCCCCATGGGCGGCACCCAGTGAGCTGTAAATGGGTGTACAAAATTAAACACAATGCGGATGGCAGTATTTCCAGGTACAAGGCTCGTTTGGTTGCTAAAGGCTACAATCAGGAGTATGGACTTGATTACTCCGAGACATTCAGTCCTGTTATTCGGCAGGAAACCATTCGCCTGGTACTGTCACTCGCTGTGCGCAACAATTGGCTCATCAATCAGTTGGATGTTTCCAATGCTTTTCTTCATGGCATGCTTGATGAAACTATCTACATGACGCAACCACCGGGCTATGTTGATCCCCGCTTCCCTCAACATGTTTGCAAACTCCAGAAGTCTCTGTATGGGCTCAAGCAAGCCCCCCGTGCTTGGTACACACGTCTGAAAACGTTCCTCCAGGGACTCGGCTTCACGTGTTGCGTACACGACAGGAGTCTGTTTACTCGACATTCAGCACACGGTACAGTCATTCTTTTTGTCTATGTAGATGATATCATTATAACAGGCTCTACTGCATCTCTCATTCAGGATGTCACTCGAGCTATACTACCTTCAAAATGAAGGACCTTGGCCCGTTACATTATTTTTTGGGAATGGAGGTTTTTCGGACAGGCAGCGGCTTGTTTCTTCATCAGTCAAAATATGCTCGAGATCTGTTGCAGAAAGCTGGACTGGAAAAATGCACCAGTCAACCAACACCGATGGCAGTCTCTTCGTCTACGAATGGAGCCAACACCCCCTTTGCCGATATCACCCACTTCCGCAGCCTCATTGGGGCTCTACAGTATCTGGCCATTACCCGTCCTAACATCCAGTTTGCTGTCAACCGAGTTGCTCAGCGCATGCATCAACCAAGTGAACATGATTATCATTGTCTAAAACGCATTCTCAGGTACATTTTTGGCACTCTTGGTCGTGGTTTACTCATTCGACCCGGGGACTTGGAGCTTCGGGGTTTCTCAGATTCAGATTGGGCGAATGATAAAAAATGACAGAAAATCTACATCGGGGTTTCTCATTTTTTTGGGGCCGAACCTGATCTCCTGGTGTACAAAAAAACAACCCAAGGTCTCTCGATCCTCGACTGAAGCTGAATACCGCGCCCTTGCTCTTCTTGCTGCTGAGACCATGTGGGCCACATATATTTTTTCGCGAACTCCGCGCCACTCACACTGTTCCTGCTCTCTATTGTGACAACAAATCAACCATCTGTGTGGCCAAGAATTCCGTCCTACACACCAGAATGAAGCATGTTGATACCGATTGTCTCTTTGTTCGCGATGAAGTTCAGGCCGGCACCATGACTGTGCAGTATGTACCCACTGAAGAACAACCGGCTGATATTCTCACCAAGCCTCTCCCGAGCCGACAACACGATTACCTCAGTTCCAAGCTTCCGTTCGCTTCCGCTCAGCTCAGCTTGAGGGGGGATAATAACAGATAGTATTAAATAATAGTATTAAATAATATTAGTATTTACTGTGTACTAATCCTAGTCCTATTAGGATTAGTACTCCTTAATCCTAGTCCTATTAGGATTAGTACTCCTTCCTATATCTCCTATATATATCTCCCATGTATTCCCTTATTAGGTTAACACTTCAATACAATCAATATTCCTTCACATATGATGTAGGAAAGAAACGAAACTCCACAGTAATCAAGCAAGTCGTGATGAGATTTAGTCAAAAGGAAAGTAGATATTTAATCAATCAGATCAAATATCACAGCTTGCAACAATCAAGGGAACACACACAAGGAAGTTTTCAGACAGGTAGATAGTAGTCAAGCAAATCATGATGAGATCTAGTCAAGAAGGAAAATAGATACTTAATCAATCAGATCAAATGTCACAACTTGCAATAATCTAGAGAACACACACAAGGAAGTTTCCAGAGAGGAGATCAAGGATGCGATATAGGATCAAGCAGTCAAACTTACAATTAAGGGAAATCAAATCATAAAGATCAAGCCGATAAAGCCAAGACTAAATATAATCAAGTCAAGCAAAGGAAAGAATTGATTTGTCATGCGCATTGTAGACATGTAATTTTGGTCGAATTTTAGTTTATACCCTTTTTAGAGCTTAAATGTTTTTATAAATATTTTGACTTTGATCTTATTTTATTAAGTCTATTTTTAAAAGACTTGAAAACAACAAAAATAAAATCACTTTTTAAAGTAAGTTTTATGTTTAATTGTTTTTTAAAAAAATGAAAAATTACAAAAATATCTATTAGATTTAATAAATAAACTAATGTTTCTTAATTATATTTTTTAAGAATTTGTTACTTAAATTTTCTTATATTTATATTTATTTAAAAAATTTGGTTAATATTTTTAATTATTATATAATATTATAATAACCTACCACTACCCCACTACCTCACACCTTAATCCCCCACTTCCTCAACTCACACCTTAATCCCCCACAACTCTTCCCAACATTACAACAATACATTATATTAACACACAAAATCTGACAAAAAAAGGGAGAGAAGAGGAGAAAAAGAAGAAAAAAATCAAAAAAATACAGACACACGAACAGAAAAAAAGAACAACAAAAAAAAGATAAGTTCTTTTCAATCAAAACTCAGCCAACATACTCACATTCTATAGATATTTTTCTTCACTCACAAAGATTAAGTCCGAGGTTTGCTTTCGTGGTTTCGAGTTCGTAGCTTCTGATTGTTAGTCTTTTTTTTCGTGAATTAATTTTGACAAGAGGTAACACTTATTTAAATTTTATTTTTTGTATAATATTATGTCATTATTGTGCAAGAACTGAATCCCATATATTGAAATTCAAACCCAATATGTTGAAATCCCTTAATATTTCTTTGATGTTATGATTCCAATTATATTGATCGAAAGTCTTATTTCATTAACTATATAGTAGCAATGAGATAATACATGATCATTTCTTGCATGCTTATTATTTTTACTGTTTAGCAAATTCCTTTCTCGTCCATCAATACAATTTGAATGTCTATAGCACTAAATAATAAACATGTAATTATTTTTCTTTAATGAATACTTTCATGGGTATGAAAATGTAGTAATATAAATAGGGAGTAGTACTTAAGAGGAAAAGAACAATGAATTTCTTTATAATTAGAAATTTAATGTCATACATAAAGTGGTAAACTAGTGATATAAAGTTGCAAGCTATAAGAGAAAAATGAGTGTTAGTCTTCTGTTTAATTTCTATCGCCTCATGTTTTTGTTTTTATTTTATAACTATAAACTAATAATGTTCTATTTATTAGTCGTTGAATTTTGAGTAAAAATAACATATGAGATTTATGTATAGAAAGAATTACGGTGTAAATTGTCCATCCTTAATGTTTTTTTAGTCATTTAATTGGTTTTATGAAATGACTAGTTAATGAATAGTTAATGTTGTGAACTTTATGAGTAAGTGATATTAAATATTATTTTAATGAAATAATATGCTCATCTTAAGATTGTGGCTCAATTCACTTCTAGTGGAATATAAATTTAACACGTTAATGACATTTTATCGCATCACTTATATACATTGAACCTTTCTCTTTTGTTTTACTATCTTATGATTACTCGGTAACTTTTTTATGATTATATAATACTTGATTCCAATGTTATGAAGTTTGTTCAAAATTTAGGTGTATTTAATTTTGACATAATAATATTGAATTATTTCCTACTTGTTCTACTGTACATTATTTTTTATTTTGTATCATGTGTTGTCATCAATTAAGTACCTCTTGTGTTCAATCCAAAATCAATTAAAAGTCTAAAAGAATTATTCTAATAGTTTATTTAGTCAACCTCATTAAAAATGTTTATTTAAAAAATTAAGAGTTGCAAATTTTTACTTTTTATTTTAATTGTCCATTGTCATAACTTGTAAATGTACTAAAAATATAAATATATCTATATCGTATTTTAATATGAAATAACTTTATATTTATTTAATATTTTAGACTTTTATTATGTAAATAGTATTTATAAGTATAGATAGTTTAATCGCTAATAATACGCTTAAACTTTCTAGTAATAGGCAAAATATTAAAATATATGACCCATTTAAAAGTCTGTTTTAATAAAGAATGTGGTTGCACGTCTTTCTTAAAACATTAAAAAAAAACTCAAGGATGCAGTGACGCACCTTATCAACTAATATAATTATTTTTATTTAATTTAAAGTAACGCTTATAAACAATTATTAGGTGAAATGCGGGGAAGACAATTATGTCTCTAAATATCAAGACCAAGAGTTCAGTTATGCATCTAAAATGAGACTAAATAAAACTTCAACAATAAAAATGTGAGCAAGTCGGTCTGAAAAAAATATATCTCAATAATAATAAATAATTAAAGTATTAAGTCAATAAAAGTGACCATACTAGAAACACGGAACTCGAGGGATGCTTAATACCTTCTCCTCGGTCAATATAATTTCTTACCCGAATTTCTGGCTCGCAAACCATAATAAAGAGTCATTTCCTATTAGTTAGGATTAAACAAAAAGGTGACTTGGAATCATAACTCAATTTCAAGTGGCGACTCTGAAAAATTAAAAATAATCGCTAATCAATAACGTCACTTAAATTGGAAAACACCTTCCCCGCCGTGCAAAAGGGGTGTGACAGACATATCTAGTATGGACATGACTCAGCAAATCAATCACAAAGTGAATCAAGGATAAGATCAACAATCTTGATTCAATCATCCTTGAGTTTCTGCCAAGAGCATAGACTATATAATCCTTATCACTAATGTGTAGCATTCAACTTCACTTGGATTTATTTGCTATCTACTTTCATCATTTATAAAGCTTTGGACACAAAGAATGAACAATTGTAAAAGAAAAAGAGAAAGAAAAATTCATAGAGTAGGTTATACAAGTAGAGGCAGTATCAAGTTTAGAAGATCTGATTTGCATATCAGACAGGATCGAACGTCTACCCATTCTATAAACCAAGTTGATCAAGCTCTGAAGGAGAACCTTGAAACCCAAGGGGACTGGATTAGGCACCACATTGGTGATCCAAATCAGTATAAAATTTTCAGTATTTATTTATATTTTCGAAAATTATTCCTTTATAGTATGTTGAACTAACCTGGAGGGAAGTCGATTACTACTCATAGACAGTCGACTAGACAAATATTATAATTAATTCCACTCCCCTCTCTTATCTTTCAAAAACTTACATTATGAAAAATAAAATAAAATAAAAATAATAATATACTATTGAGGAGAAACAAAAAAAATTTCAGAAAGAAAAAAATTAAACTGAAGTTGATTATCTTAATAAATAAAGAATTTTATATTTTAAAAAATAAAATAGAGGATATGATCAGGTGTCGAATCAAAAGAAAGTTTCATTTGATTAATTTTTGTAACATTTAAACTGTTACAAGGATCATGATTCAATTATGTGACCCACTTGGATTCTTGCCCTAGAAAACCTCAAAAATGTAGGTGAATTGATTAGTGGAATTTTCAATTAATGAAAAACTTGGGTAAAAAAAATAAAATTGGAAGAACAATCCCACCGACATCAATTTTGGATATGAAAATTCCCTCCTTAACTAACCTAACAGTATCAATAAAAATATTTAGTTCTAAGTTTTTAGATATATACTATATAGTTTCATCAATTGTGATTTGTGAACTCCTAAATTAGGTCCAAATGATTTAGTAGCATGTACCCAACTAATTATTATAATTTACTACATTTATGATTCCTTTAATTAAAACAACCAAAACATATATTATATTCTATCCACTTGATGATTTACAAAAGGGAAAAAAAAAGTTGGGTTAAATACTGCAGCATTTTTTAAAGAAAAAAATTAGTAAACTAGTTAAAATTAATAATTTAATTAGTAAAAAAATTATTATTTTAAAAATATTAGTAAAATGTCAAAAATGTCATTATTTTGAAAAAGAATATGTATCCTAATTAAACTCCTATTTTATCTCCTAAAAAAATTTGTTTACATTTCTATGTATATCTATAGTTCACTTTTTTCCAAATTATTTTAATTTTAAAAAAATCAAAATCTACAAATTTTCTCCATTAACTCTCTTCCATATTTATCCCATAAGTAAGAAAAATAAAATTATCTCTCTCCATATTTTCATGTTCATATATCTATTCAACCTTCAAATCCTTCTTCTTTTCGACTCCAATTTTTTATTATTTTCTACCGGGATGTTTTTTTTTTATCTTCAAAGTTTGGATTCACACAAATTCCTCTAATTAAGGTATTTTCATCGTTATCTTTTTTTTTTTAGATTTATTTTCTGATTTTGTTGTTGTTTAAATCATTGGTGAAAGTAGAATTCTTCTCGTTTAGAATTATAAAACACTATTCAAAGAATGACTCCAAGAGACATCTATTCATCTTATAAAACGGTTTCTAGTGATTTTCCATCATTTAATCTATGTATTACTCAAGAAATAGCGGATATTGTAAGATCTGCTTCTAAAATTAGGGTAGAGAAACGATAAGAATAAAGTCTTCATCAAATTCAGATTGAAAACGTAACTCGTAGGGTACAAGAAAATGACGGCGAAGACCAAATTATTGATGAAGAGGTACTTAAATATTTTTTACATGTAGATTTGTATTTAAAATCATATGTATACAATTAATATTTGTATTCATTCAAAAATAATGTTGCATAGTTTATGAATTTGATATTTTTTCTAATTTATATTTATTCTAAAGGTATGTCAACTAATTACGTATTTTATTTAAGAATGATATAACCAAATATTCAATTATTTCTTTTCAATTTTTTATTTCATTCTCACATTTTTAATCATACTAATTTTTTGTATTTTATATATTATTATACAAAATTCTAAATAAAAACTTGAATAAATAAAAATATAGATAAAATACATATTGAAATGAATACATACAAATTTTTTGTAGAAAAAATAACTACAAAGGAATAAAAATATATGAATATAAATATATTTCTTAAATGACTATATAAATACATTTGACTTATCTATTGAAATGAATACAAACTAATAAAAAATTATAATGAATATAAATATACTATATTGTGGAATGAATATAATTTTAAAAAGGTAAAAATTCTGTAGAAAAAAAACAAAGTTTAAATTTTATTTGAAAATGTAACTGATGAGAAAATTAAGTGATCCTTACCCTTTTTTTTTTTAAATATTTTCTCCCTTGATTTTCTCCCTTTTGTTATTAAATAATTATATTCTTTAAACATAAATAAGATACATAACAAAGTAAAATTTGACATTTCAATATTAAAAGTGTTGCTAATGAGCCCTTTTAAACATTAAAATATTGGTATTTTAAAAAATTCTCCTTTTTTAAAACGACACAAAAAAGATTATTTATATATCCGTAATAAGGTAAAGAATGGCTTAGTAAAAATAGTGTTTAAGGTTTGGTTGTTCCACATTATAATATACTCCTATTTTGAGATTTTCAAAAATAATCGTCAATTTTGTGAAATCAATAGATAATTTTATATTCATCTTATCATCAATTATAGTCATTTTTCTATTATATTTTCAAGATATTGTATGTATTATTCTCTCCGTCCACTTTTATTTGTCATGTTGCATTTTCGAAAGTCAATTTGATTAATTTTTAAAGTTATATTAGATTAAATTAATTTGATATTTAAATAAAAAATTTAAATATTCAAAAACTATATGAAAAGTTCTATAAATTGCAATTTTTTTTCGTATCAGTATGAAAAAATACATCTTAAAATATTAATAAAAAATTCTTATAATTTGATAAACAATAATGCGCGAAAAACATATATTCAAATAATAATATAATAAAATTACCTTTCTATTATAAGTTCTTAGGGAAAGTGTCAAACTAATAATATACAACTATTATTAAATCAGAAAATCTCCAATTATATTGCTTAATTTAATTTGAAAATCACATGTCACACAATAAAGATCATGTGTGATCTCTTCGTAAATGGGAACAATAAATTCTAACAGGTTGGTTGGTTTCAACTTAATTCTTCACATGAATTGTGCTCACGCTGAGCAATTCCTCCTCTTTTTTATTTTTTCTTTTACATATAATGATTGTATCAGGCTCACTTTATATATTTTTGAATATTATATACGTTCATTGTTTCTAATAATATCGTCTTTATTAAATATTTTAAATATTTTGTTATTTTATAAAATTAATAATAAATAACATTATTGTTTTATTTTACTATTATTAAGAATTATTAGCCTTAAAAGTATAAATTTGATCAATAATTAACAAATTAAATGATTGATTCATATATGTTGATCAATTTAATTAATTAAAATAAATCAAATTATGTTATTAAAAACTTTACAAATCAAGAAAGGACAATTTTTTTAACTTATGAACCTTCAATTAATTATTTTTAAAAAAGATAGAACTTTTTGATAATCTTAAGTATTTAATCAATCCACTTTATAATTAATACCGTAAAAATGAATAACTCACTATGTACGTCAATTATTATTTTATTAATGTGTATGTCAATTCAAAAGTTAGCAAATAATTATGGACAAACAGAATATTTTCTATCAAACTATCTCCTATTAAATGAGATCTTGGAAAATGATTTGCAAAATAAGTATTTCATGATGAGTATAAAACATGAAAAAAATTATTATTTTTTCTTGATATATAAAAAATGACAAATAAAAATAAAAATATAAATCTTTCTGGCCAAAATTTGGCCGGAATGATAAAATAACATATTTCATATTGTGTTATTTTATCTTTTTGAATATTTTTTTCCCTTTTAACTTTAATACCTTTCGATTAAAAATTAGAAAAAAATTAATATATTATAAATAAAAAAATATTATAGACTTTTTAAATTTTTGATCAGTTTCTCTAAGCATTTAGCATTATCCTAAATAACAAATTATTTTAAAATAAATGGCAAATAACAATGAACAAAGGAATATACATCACCTTTGCTATGATTTGAGAAATCACCTCAAACAATTCACTAAGGTAAACAAGAAGTATATATATATATATATATATATATATATATATATATATATATATATATATATATATATATATATATATAAATATAATTCACGTATATCATTATATTGTATCCAAAATTTAAAATATTTTTTTTATTAACATAAATAATACATTAAAAGATGACACGGCTTGCAAAAGGTTCTGCATACACCACTTCTCAGAGTTCGGAGCCTAAAGGGTACAAAATATTAATAAAAATTCTAAAACGGTATATAAAATTTTATATTAATCAAAACGGTAAAATTGCTGCACCAACAACGACTTACCCCACCGGGAAAAGCAAAGTCGCTGCCCCTGCAGCGATTTTGCAAAATTTGATTTTTTCTTTTTTAAAAAATGAATCGCTGTTGGTGCATCGATTTTACCATTTTTGTTAATATAAAATTTTATATACCGTTCTAGAATTTTTATTAATATTTTATACCCTTTAGATTGCGAACTCCCGTTTATTAGATTCATGTTGAGTTATCCATATATCAACTATTTAATTAATTATTCCTATATTTCTTGCCAACAAAAATACGGGATAACTTTGTTCTAGACAAACTTCATTTTTTAACCAATAAGTTGATACCAATAAGTTGAAGTTAACTTTAATTCTCTTGCGTTTTTAAAAATTCGTTAAGTATTTATGAATATTTGATAAATTTATTATTCTCAAAATCCTTAGGTGGGAGTAGATAGTGAACAAGTGAAGTGGGGTTCAGATAATATTTAAAACTCTACTTTCTGAGATAATAGTATCTTATTTTTACCTTTTAATTAATATCAATAATTTATTAATTTTGTTAAGGTGAAACATATTGTTCAATGTGAATTATTATATGACATTTTCTTTTTCAAAATAAAGAGAATAATGAAAGAAAGAAGTATGTTTCACTAACCGAGAAGTTATAATTTATGTATAAATTTACACTTTCGATAACTTAAATATGAAACTTTAAAAGAAGATATAATCTTAAATATGAAATTTAAAAAAAAAGATATAATTTAAATATGAAAATTATACTCTCAATATATAATTTACAAAATAAAATTCAAAAAAAAATATAATTTAGATATGAAATTCTTTAAATAGTTCAAGTATTAAATTAGAAACGGAAGTATAGTTTTAATTATGCTTTTGACATTTCATTCTTATGTAAATAATTTATTTTGTCGTGGAGTGATAAATATTTATTCTTCGTCAAGAGCGGATGGGTTTAGACCCCTTTAGGTATAAAATTATCTTTGTTAGAGAGCAGTGTTGTACCTACAATAATATGAATTCAAATTTAATCAGATTCTAATATAAATACTAGAAAAATAAGAAAAATAAAATATATCCACATGTTTTGCCTCTATTGTGATGTACCTTTTGGTTTCATAATTTTCAGGTCGATCTTATTAATCATTACATCTATTTCATTGATAAGTAGGCCAAATACAATTCCTCCATTAATTTTGTTCACGCATCAGCTGGTGCAGTAAGATGCCGACGATTAATGCTTTGCAAGACAACACATGTGATGGCTCTTTAGTGGACCACAGCCTTGGGCTTAAAAGAAGATAGTTAGGCATATTGTGTTTTTTGAAATTAAATTTAATTAATTTTTAATATTATTAAATAATATTGATTTGATATTTTAAATAAAAATTTAAATATTTAAAAAGTATATAAAAATTATTATAATTTGCAATTTTTTGCATATCATTATGATGAAGAAGTACATCTTAAAATATTAATAAAAAGTTTTATAATTTAATTTTTAAAATAGAAATCATGACAAACAGTTACATACGAAGAAAATTTATATTTAAAAGACAATGACAGATTTCTATTTAAAAAAACTGACTAGTTTTTGTTTTCCTTTTCTTTTTTAGGTTACGATTATATTAAAATTTAATTAAATTAATTTAATTTAATATAATGTAGTATTCATTTTGAAAAAGTGCTCTCCTATGCTTTGACTATATTTATCCACTACACAATGATTTTTTATTGGTAAAGCTAGCTATTACTAATCATTAAAGATTGTTATAGAGTGATATAAGTAGTTATTTATTTTTAGTCAAAAATATTAAATCTGATTTTTTTTTGTCTATAAATTATTTCTGTAATGAAATATTTTTATTTTAATATAAAATTTTTAATATAAATTTAAATTTAATAAAACCTTCGAATACCTTTCTTCACTCACCCTCTGCTAGATCTCAGCTACTTGTTCGCTTTTACTATCATCAATTATTGGGAATTTGGAACGACTTGTTTCACTAGACCTTATACTATTACTTTTTAGCTTATATAATATCTTAGATTTAGTTTGGTAGGAGATCTAACAACATGTGGCCTAAAATGGTATTCCCTTCTTGGTTACATGACTACATTATTTGAGGTGATTTCTCGATCATAGCAAAGGTGACATATATGATATTTTTATTTATTATTTTTGATATATCAAGAAAAGAAGATAATTTTATTCATATTTTGTATTTGTCATGAATTTTTTTTTCTTCAAAATATTATTTAATAGAAGATAGTTTAATAAAATACTTTGTTTGTTTTTAATTATATGTTTATTTTTAAATTGACACATCTATTAAGAAAATAATAATTGACATAGTAACTTTATCATTTTATTCCTTTTAATTATGAAATGGATAAATTAAAAACTCAAAATTTTCAAAAAGTCCTATCTTTTCAAAGTAATTATTTTAAGATATAATACATAATAAAATTGTCATTTCTTAATTTATCAAAATGAATAAATAATTAAAAATAACTAAAAAAATAAGAGAAGCGAACATATTAACCTGCCTTTTTTATAAAAAAATATAAGATGAATAACCATAGCATTTTCATTAAAAGTTACTCCTTTTACATACTAAGGTCCTGTTTGGCATTTCTATTTAGCGATAAGTGATTTTTTTAGAAGCTAAGACAAAAAAGTGAAACAATTTGAACATTATCAGAAAATAAGATACTAAGATCTGCTACAAAAGACTGACATTTACTGACAATTAAAACTTTATTTTAAGTTAAATCCTTTCACTAATCCCATATACTCCATAAACCAAGTTTTGCTATGATGGGTAGTTAAATGACAATTTTAGGGGTTGTTTAGTTTCTAAGATATCAAAATAAATACGTGTCACAATTTTGATTTGATTTGAGAGAAGTACTCTGAATGAAATATAAAAGATGTGTGGAGCAACGTATATATTCCAGGCCTCTTAGGTTGAGTCACCTAATTATTCTTGTGGGTATAAATTACTTTCCATGAAAAAATAGATTCATAATCTGTTTAGATTGATTTAATGAAAATTATAAAGTTTAAATTAAGATATAGAAAGTTAAATTAAATAATTTTTATGCGAAAAAGTAAGAATTACGTGACTTATTTTTTATTTTAAACTTATTTTGAAGAAATGACAATGGGGCTGGACGGACGCGGGATAGGCAGGTTTAAAGTTGTGCGGGAAGTATCGAAGTAGTTTTTCTTAAAAAAAAGTTAATGCGGGGGTGAATATATGTGATTTTATTTGGACTTAATTTTAGTTTTTTTGACCTATTATAAGAGTGATAGACACTATTTATTAAGATAATTTCTTTTAAGTTACTAAAATATTAGAGATGGTAAATAAAATGGTTTAGTAAAAACTAATTTAATTTCTTACATATTTCTCAATTGACATCTAAAAAAGTTTATTTTTAAATCACTATCCTATTAAATTGATACAACTTAACGAAAAAATAAATTTATTATTATAATAATATCAAACTTAACTAGAAAATAAGAAAAATATTACGAGGGTGAGTTTATGCAGAGCAGCTCTATATGGGGCAAGGCGAATATTAAAAAAAAAATTATTATACGAAATGAATTAAAAATTTTGCGAGTTAAGCTTAACCTGTCGAATCGCACCGCACCGCTTAATCTCCGTCCTTACTTAAAAATAAATTTAATTCTTAAATTAATCCACACTCTAAATAACCCTCATTAATCATTCATGTCAATGATGTGATGATTAGTTTGCGACATCGCAATTATTATATCACTGATTTGCCATCAATTATTAGCATACATATTAGACAATTAGGTAATTTGCTACCGAAATTTAAGTAGATCGATGGAAAGAAAATCACCTAATCATTTTGTTATGGTCCCTCCGTATCTGTGACATTTTTTTTTAATTTTTTAAAAATGATAAGAAAATATAGCAACTTTTTAATTTAAATTTTATATTTAAAATATTTATAAATTACGTAATTAAATAATTACTAAATATAAGCTACGATTTCTAAATTCAAAACTTAAATTTCATATCTATAAAAACACCGTGTTGTAGTAAATCAAGATAATTTCGATTTATTTGAAATTCAAAAAATGCCAAATAGACAATACACATGATACTTATTTTATTTTTTTCATTTTCCAAAAACTTGGATGATTACTGGCCACGTGGTTCAACACCTAATTAATAAAAATCCCATTTTAATTTTATTTCTCATTTATTTTTTAATCTTTATCCCTACTCATGTTGACTCAAAATGTTACACCACACGTGAGGGGTAAAATCGTCCAAACCAAAATAAAAAAACTCTTCACTGTATACTGCTATATAAATCAGCCCTACCTTGTCTCACTCATTTCAAAATGCATCCATTTTAGAGAGAGAGAGAAAGTGAATTTTTAGAGAGAGAAACAAAAACAAACCGTCCTCACGATGGGCAGCTTCATGTACATTGCCATCCTACTTGCTGCCATAATCTCAACCGTCCATTCCTGCCCTCCATCAGATCGGGCAGCATTATTATCATTCCGAGCTGCCCTAAATGAATCTCACTTGGGTATTTTCAACTCATGGAAAGGCAACGACTGTTGCCATGAGTGGTACGGGGTGAGTTGTGATCCCACAACTCACCGCGTAGCAGATATAAACCTTCGAGGTGAATCCGAAGATCCACTCTTCGAAAAAGCTCATCGTACCGGTTACATGACCGGTACGATATCTCCATCTATATGCAAATTAGAAAGGCTATCAAGTCTCACTATAGCTGATTGGAAAGGCATTACTGGATCTATACCTTCATGTATTACATCCTTACCATTCCTTCGAATCATAGACTTAGTCGGAAACAAGCTCACCGGCTCAATCCCTTCAACTATAGGTCGATTAAGTCGACTCACAGTATTAAACGTAGCTGAAAATCAAATTACAGGGTACATACCCCGGTCATTAACCAACTTATCCTCATTAATGCATTTAGATCTCCGAAACAACGGTATCTACGGTAACATCCCGACTAATTTCGGAAAATTACGGATGTTGAGTCGAGCTTTACTGAGTCGAAACAAGTTAACAGGTCCTATACCGTATTCGATTTCGTATATTTACAGGCTTTCAGATTTGGATCTGTCATTGAACAAACTTTCTGGTACCATACCTCCGTCTCTTGGTAAAATGCACGTACTTGCAACGTTAAATCTTGATGGTAACCATATTTCTGGTACGATACCTCCTAGTTTGATGAATTCACGTATCAATATTTTGAATTTGAGTAAAAATGCTATGGAAGGTTATATTCCTGATTCATTTGACGAAAAATCTTATTTTATGGTAATGGATTTATCTTATAACAAAATAAAAGGAAGGATTCCAAAATCGATATCATCGGCCACGTTTATCGGTCATCTTGATGTAAGTCATAACCATCTTTGTGGACAGATTCCAGAAGGTTCTCCGTTTGATCATCTTGAAGCTTCATCTTTTACTTACAATGATTGTCTATGTGGGAAGCCTCTTAAACCTTGTCGATAAAGTGTAGGTATTTTATTTTTTTTAATTTTTATTAACACTATATATTGGTGAATATGTTTGTATTACTATGGGAAGAGTAAAGTGTTTTCTTAAGCATATATTTGTGATTTTAAATGTATAATTGTGCCTTGGGATATATGAAGGCTTTCTTATATATATATTTTGTTATGAGTAATTATTAGTTTTATGTTGAAAAACAATACTCTATTACCCTTTTTCCCTTTTCTTTTTACGAGTTATAAAGTAATGGCGTGGGTGACGAGGCAGGGGTTAAAAGAAGGGTGTTATTTTTTAACTGTTAATGGCATGAATATTGAATAAAATCACAGAGTCAGTAAAAGTAGTTGTTTTGTATTTTTGTTATGAGTTATCAATATCATGCGTAGTTGTTTTTGCCTTCTTTTTCTATTAACTTGCTACTAGATAGTTTAAAGTTCGAGATACGAGCTCAATATAATTTCACATATTTTGTTAAAAAAATTATATAAAGTTATAACTTAAGATATTATAATTTTTTATATCTATTTCTTTTTGAATATATACAAAACCCCTCTCAAATAGGAGTTCGGAGCCTAAAGGGTATAAAATATTAACAAAAATTTTAAAACGGTATATAAATTTTATATTAACAAAAACGGTAAAATTACTGTATCGATAGTGACTTAGCCCACCAGAAAAAGCAAAATCATTGCCTCTGCAGCAATTTTGCAAAATATCATTTTTTTAAAATAAGGTAAGCGATTTATAAAGATTTTTTTTTTTACAAGCAGTGATTTTATGATTTTTTTTTCTTTTAAATATGTTAATCGCTCAACGATTTTATTTAAAAAAAATTAAAAATGTTAAATTGCTGCCTTGGCAGCGATTTTTTTAATTTTTTTTTTAAATCGCTGCCTTAGCAGCGATTTTTATATTTTTTTAAATTTTTTTTATAAATTGCTGTCAAGGCAGCGATTTACCTTATTTTTTAAAAAAATAAATTAAAGCAGCGATTTAAAAAAAAATAAATTAAAACGCTGCCTAGGCAGCGATTTTATTTTATTTTATTTAAAAAATCACATTTTGCAAAATCGCTACAGAGGCAGCGATTTTGCTTTTTCCGGTGGGATAAGTCGTTGTTGATGCAGCGATTTTATCGTTTTGGTTGATATAAAATTTTACATAACGTTTTGAAATTTTTGTTAATATTTCGTACCCTTTAGGCTCCGGACACTCTCAAATAGTGTCATTTGCAATGTATTGGACAATCAAAGAAAGTATTTGAGAGTAATGAAAAATTTGAGATTTTTGTGATTAAAGAAACTTCCTAATATAATGTAATTAGCCTCCAAAGAAATATATATTAATTTATAATCTATTTCAAATGGTCATACGACATAAATGTGTCGTTTACAACCTAAACTGAAAAAGTTGAAATTCTAAAAAAGTTCTATGCAACAAGGAAATAGAGAATTGCGTACGATTATAAGTTAAAACATTTTGTATGCGAGAATATATAAATTGTTCATATGATTGAAAAAGCTCATCGATTTTCATATATATTCAAAAGTGGTATTTATTTTCCACAATGTTATTATCTTTGTTTTGTAATATTTGCACCATAAGCTTTGTATATGATAAAATACTAAACATTGGTCAATCAATTTGCAAATGATCGATTTAAAGTCTTTCACATCTCTATTGCTTCAACTTATGTATACTGTTGAGTTTATAATTGGCTTTGTTGATAAACTTTGTGAAACATTTTGTTATGATTGTCTTCGATAAATAGAAATACATAACAACATGATTTCTAACTTCAAAATACTAAAAACAATCTAGAAAATAACTTTATTCAAATATACAATAACAATTATCGTAGTGTTATATTCTAAATATATAAAGTATTTATTAAAAAAATATTTTTTTAACTCCACAACAATAAAAACAATAATGAAAGAAACTTTATTTCTATATACAATAATTATTACTGTAATATTATATTTTAAATTACATTAATTAATTTTTTTAATACTACACTTGTAACGACCTGTTTAGTCATTTTGAGCAGCAGAGTTTATTTCTGGAAATCACTGTCTCGGTCGACGGATCCCACGACGGACCGTCGAGGGGTCTCGTTCCAAAACACTTAGAATTCTGAAATTTGGGTACTGAAATCGACTTTTTGAACTTCACGACGGAAGTGCAGGACGTACCGTCGTAGGCACGACGGACCGTCACAAGTCCTCCAATAAATTTTACTCTCTGAACTCTGTGACGGACCTGCAGGACGGACCGTCACAGTCACGACAGACCGTCACAGGCCCCGTAAGTCCACTCGTGTCGGATTTCTGCTTTTGTTTTAAAAGGGGCGTTTTGGACTATTCATGCTTATAATTATAAAGTTAGTGGATTAATGTTAATAATTCAATTACTTGGGGGCTAAAGGAGATAACCTTGAAATAATTAGTGGGTTATTTTTATCATCTTTTATACTTAATTATATGACAATTAGGGTAAAAGAAAAAGGGTTAGAATAAGAAAAATAGAAAGAACAAAGAGAGGGAGAAATGAACGATCAAGAGAGAGAGAAAGCGAAGAAGAACACAGCTTTGGGAAAGTAGATTGCTTGATCACAATTCTTCGGTTGAGGTAGGTTATGGTTTATGCTATTCGCAGTAAACTCTTAATAGCGAATGATATGTGTGGGGTAGTATTATAAAGTCTTCTATATGCTTAATTGTGTGCTTACATGATGTGATCATATAATTGTGATGAGTTAGCATGATGGGGCTATTGAATCTTGAATCCTAAATTTACTTTGTTAATGATGATGCCTTGGTATAAAAGAAGGCTTGATGAACTAAAGTAATGAGATTAGAGGATCGGGTGTCACGTTCCGACACCAGGATAGTAATAGAGGATCGGGTGTCACGTTCCGACACCAGAATAGTATATGGATCGGGTGTCACGTTCCGACACCAGGATAGTATATGGATTGGAGTGTCACGTTCCGACACCAGGATAGTATATGGATCTGAGTGTCACGTTCCGGCACCAGGATAGTATATGGATCGGAGTGTCACGTTCCGACACCAGGGTAGTATATGGATCGGGTGTCACGTTCCGACACCAGGATAGTATATGGATCGGGTGTCACGTTCCGACACCAGGATAGTATATGGATCAGAGTGTCACGTTCCGACACCAGGATAGTAGTAGTGGAGCGGAGTGTCACGTACCAACACAAGAGGAATAAAGATAATGAATCTTGAATTATGATAATATACTAAATTTTAAATAACTAATTCCCAAATGAGTATGATGGGGAGGCTTGAGTCCTCATTGATGTGCTTGGTGTTGTGACCAAGGGTTATGGTAATTGTTGTTGTCACCTGTTAAGAATATTAGTTGATTTTATGATATTATCTGATATATATTGCTTTCTATTTTGAGTTGGCCGATGATACCTACTCAGTACTTGTGCCTTGTACTGACCCCTACTTGTATTTGTTTTTCTTTGTTAATTGTGGAGTGCAGCAAACGTGCCATCGTCTTCAACTCAACCGCAACTCTAGCCAGTCTTCATCAAGCCAGATTTCAGGGTGAGCTATTGCTTCTAGCTTGGACTGGATCTTCCTCTTCATGTCTTGATGCCTTGAAGTTTCGGCATGGACTAGCTTTTACTTATTTTAGCTTCTTAGATACTCTTAGATTAGTAATTTGAGGATAGATGTTCTTGTGGTGATGACTTCCAGATTTTGGGGATAATGATTGATAAATTTTAGAAGTTATTTAATTGATTTCGTTAATGACTTTTAAGTCTTCCGCATTGTATTTTGTTAATTATGGTTGAAATGTTGGGGTTTAGATTGGTTGGTTCGCTCACATAGTAGGATAAGTGTGGGTGCCACTCGCGGCTCGTTTTGGGTCGTGACAACACTCTTAATATCATGCTGTAAAAAAAACTCTAAATCTTATCTCACAAAATAACAAATATACTTATTTTCAAATTATTTTACTCTAAATCTTATCTCACAAAATAACAAATATACTTATTTTCAAATTATTTTTTCCTAATTTATTTATTTATTAGTTTTTTTCTTCCTCTATATTTCTCAACAAAGTCTTTTTTCTATCCAAATTTTCTTTTGTTGTTCTTCTTTATTTTTTAACTACTCATTTTTTTGTAGTTTGAATTTTAATATTCATGAAAATTTGAATGTTAACGTTTTCCTTGTCAAATTTGATACGTTCTCAATATAATTGGATTATCATAATTCTCTCTCGGATACATCTCTATTTCCTCATGAATACATCTATTTCTTCTCGAATGCATACAAAGCCCCTCTCATTTACATTCCTCCCCCTAAGTAATATGTCATTTGCAATGTATTGGACAATCAAAGAACGTATATGAGAGTAATAAAAAATTTGAGATTTTTGTGATTAAAGAAACTTCCTGAATATGATGTAATTAGCCTCCAAAGACATTAGATTTTTGTACTTTATACTATTTTTATCTTTAGTAAACAACTTCAATATATTAATTTATAATCTATTTCAAATGGTCATACAACATAAATTTGTCGTCTACAATCTAAAAAATTGAAATTCTAAAAAGTTCTATGCAATAAGGAAATAGAGAATTGCATAAGATCATAAGTTAAAACATTTTGTATGCAAGGAGTATAAAATGTTGATATGTTTGAAAAAGCTTATCGATATTTATATATATATATATATATATATATATATATATATATATATATATATATATATATATATATATATATATATATATTCACAAGTGCTATTTATTTTTCACAATGTTATTATCTTTGTTTTGTAATATTTGCACCATAAGCTTTTAATATGATAAAATACTAATCATTGGTCAATCAATTCGTAAAGATCGATTTGAAGTCTTTTACGTCTCTATTGCTTCAACTTATATATACTATTGTGTTTGTAATTGGCTTTGTCGATGAATTTTGTGATACATTTTATTGTTATCTTCGATAAATAGAAATACTTAACAACATGATTTCTAACTTCACAAAAATAAAAACAATCAAGAAAGCAATTTTATTCATATATACAATGACAATTATCGTAGTGTTATATTCTAAATATTGAAAGTATTTATTAAAAAAATAATTTTTAACTCCACGACCATACAAACAATCATGAAAGAAACTTTGTTTCTATATACAATAATAATTGTTGTAATGTTATATTTTAAATTATATTAATTTATTTTTTATACTACACTCTTAATATCATGTCGTAAAGAAAAATTTAAATCTAACCCACACAAAATAACAAATATACTACTTTTTTCAGATTGTTTTTTCCTAATTTATTTATTTATTAGCTTTTTTCTTCCTCTATATTTCTCAACAAAGTCTTTTTCTTTTCACATTTTCTTTTGTTGCTCTTCTTTGTTTTTTAACTACTCATTTTTCTGTAGTTTGAATTTTAATATTCATCAGAATTTGAATGTTAACGTTTTCCTTTTCTAATTTTCTCTGTTAAACAGTTTATCATATTTGATATTAAGAAAATATAGAAATGAAAAATTTATATTTTTTATTCTTTCGATGAATACATTATCAAATTATTGATTCTTAATAGTTAAACATTGTTCATTTTTTTAGTCATGAAATTCTTTTTTTATTCAAACTAATTAAAAACTACTGATATATCATTTAAAAGACTATTTTAATAATCAAAATACAAATTTACTGGTTATATTATGTAATATAATATTAATAATATATTTACGCAATAATTCTTTAAAGTTTTCTAGGAATAAAATATTAACTATTCAAATACATTTTATTTTAATTGGTTCAGATTTTTAAAATATATCAAAACAAGCTTAGAAACTCTTCATTTAAATAAAATTACAATAATGTCCTTATGAGTTCATAACAAAAGTTAGGACATGTATGGATTCTTCTAGATTTTCATTTTGATAATTAATTACACAATCATCATTTTGCCCTTGAATGATGTTAAAATTACTAAAATGTCATTGCTCGTTGAAAATATTACATAAATTCACAACTTAAGATATCATAATCCCCTCTCGAATATATTCTTATCCCCTCTTGTATACATCCCGCCTATGAAGTAATATATATCATTAGTAATGTATCAGACAATCAAGGAATATATTCGAAAGCGGAAAAACAATTGAAATTTTTGTAATCGAGGAAACTTCTATGATAGGATGTTAGTCTCTAAATAAATGAGATTTTTTTTTATACAGTAGACAACTTCAATATATTACTTAATAATCTTTTTCAAATGTTCATACGACATAAATGCGTCCGTTTACAATTCAAATTGAAAAAGTTGAATTTCAAAAAATTCTATAAAGCAAGAAAATAGTGAATTTGTTAGATTATGAGTTAAAATATTCGCATTGAAGAACATATAAAATGTTGACACCTTTGAAATTTAATTTATCTTCATATATTTTCACAAGTGGTATCTATTTTCTACAATGTTATCATCTTCTTTTTGTAATATTTGCACCATAAGCTTTGCATATGATAAAATATTAATTATTGATCAACCAATTCGTAAAGATCGATTTAAAGTCTTTCAAATCTCTATTGCTTCAATTTAAGTATAATGTGTTTGTAGTTTGCTTTATCGATGAATTTTGTGATACATTTCATTATTGTGTCTTCGATAATAGAGATGATACTTCTATTTATTTTGGTTTTAATATTGAAAGTATTTACAAAAAACTTGATTTCTAACTTCCACAACACTAAAAACAATCATGAAATCAAATTTATTTGTATATACAATAACAATTATCATAATGTTATATTCTAAATATTGAAAGTATTTATTAAAATGTTGATTTCTAACTCCACAAAAATAAAAACAATCATGAAAACAATTTTATTTCTATATAGGATAAAAATTGACATAATGTTATGTTCTAAATTACATTAATAATTTTTTGATACTACACTCTAAATATCATGCCGTAAAGAAAAACTTTGAATCTTACCCCCACAAAATAACTAATATACTTGTTTTTTCTTTCAAGTTATTATTTATTTTTTTAGTTTTTTTTCTGCCTCTATATTTCTCAAGTCCTTTTCTATTTACATTTTCATGTTTTGTTTTTTTTTTCTTTATTTTTTAACTACTCATTTTTCTTTAGTCTGTATTTAATATTTCTTAGAATTTGAATATTAATTTTTTTTCTTACCAAATTTTTCCTGTTAAATAGTTTATCATATTTGATATTAAGAAAATATTTTATATAGAAATGATTTTTTTTTTAAAAATCTTTTGATGATTACATTATCAAATCATTAATTTCTTAATAGTCAAACATTGTTCATTTTTTTTAGTCATGTAATTTTATATTTTTTTAAAATTAATTAAAAAATATTGATACGTCATTTTAAAGATTATTTTAATAATCAAGATATGAATTTAGTGATCATATTGTGTAACATAATATTAAAAATATGTTTACGCGGTAATCCTTTAAAGTATTTTTAGGAACAAAATATTATCTATTCAAACACATTTCATTTTAAATTAGTTCAGAATTTTCTTTCAAAAACATGTCAGAACAAGCTTAATTTATTATTGTTTGTAAAAAGTTAATTAATAAAAACTCTTCATTTTACACAATTATAAAAATATCTTTATAGGTCAATTGTAAAAGTAAAAACATGTATGAATTCTTCTAGATTTTTATTTTGATAATTAATTATATAATTATTATTTTTCCCTTAAATAATATTAAAATTACTAAATGCCATTGTTTAATATATATTTTGGTTTAGTTAAAATTTCACAGTACAAAATAAAAAGAAAAAAAATCTATAGAAAATGCAGGTCCATATTAAATGTTATATCATTAGGATACACATGACATTTAAGAAAAGATATATAATTGTATTGTCATTATAAATTCATTATCACTTTTTTGATACCATAACATTTTAGAATCTTTATGAAATGACAAATTTACCCTTGGTCGTCCTCAACTTGGCTCTTCTATATAATAGAAAAGTAGTATATGGCTGGACAGAATTGATCTATTGTAAGATAATTTTTGTAAAACCACGCACATTTTGGAAGGTTTAAATTAGGTTATCGAAAATTAATTTTATCGCTTATAAGTCACTCATCGATGGAACAAGGTAGCAAATGAGAGGTTATATCAAGTGAGTGATGTACGAAGATACTTGAATAATTGTAGGCTGACATGTTTATGTAAATGTCTGCTACTCTATCAACTGAGACATGATATATCTCGTAGGCTGACATCTTTTATGTAAAGATCATGTGATACGGTAAAGTTAAGTGGAAGTTTTTATTAGAGAGAAATATTCAAATAAACCCCCCCCCCCCCGCCCCCTCCCCATACGATTTTGACGTATCAAGCTCCTCTTCATTATCTTTTTCGTTTATTTTGTTAAGTGCATTTTTAGATAAAAACACAAGTCTTATTTAGAGTTTAAAGGTCAATATACAAACTAAAAAGAAAATGAGGTCATTCTTTTGAAACGGAGGGAGTACTAAATATCATAATCATAGTTAAGTCAACTAATTTTAGAAAACTATTCTCTAAATATAGTAAAAATTACAATATATTCCATGCAAAATTTAATTGGAAAAAAATTACGCGGCTAAGCAAAGTTATACTATTTAATTACTCATCATAGCTATAGTTTGTTATATTTGCCATTGGTGACTAACATTATACATTAATTACGTGGCTGACTTCGAGTTTGTATAATTAGTCATGTTTGTATATGTATAATTTGTCATGATATACAAATATATATGTATAACATACAATTTTTTAACCTATCTCTCTCCCACTCTCTGCCCTCTTTCAATCTCGCTTGCCATTTATACAAATGTATATGTATAATATACAGTTATATACAATTATATACATATACAATTTACCTCTCTCCACTCGTTGTCTTCTCTCCTCCCTCTCACGATCTCGCTCGCCTCTCTCCTCCCTCTCACAATCTCGCTCGCCTCTCTCCTCTCTCTCTCAGTCTCCCTCACCTCTTCTCCCTTTCACAATCTCTCTTGCCATATATACAAATACATATGTATAATATACAATTATCTAACCAGTATATATATATAATAAAAAGCAATATATATAACAAAATATAGCCGTAGTCTCTAGTTTTGTTAACACAACAATAAAAATTTAACAAAATCCAATAAAAATGTAAACAAAAGATAATTTAAAAACACAGTGAAACTTTTTACCAACAATCAAGTTATTATAATTTATAACATAAGCTCTAATTTCCTTTCCATAAATTTCTCTAAGTTTTTTCATATTCATATTGTCTCCTTAACTTTTATATATACCATTTTCCCTCTCATTAACTTGATTTTCTTCATTTTTCATCCCTCCATTTTAGAAGACCATTTATATTTTGAGGAACTTCCAAAGTTAGATAGAACACCAAATATTTTCTTAAAAAATCAACCATCTCAAATTTTAATTTCATTACGAAAAATCTTTATAATATGGTTCATATTATGATACTTCTTTTTAATATGAATTTATTTGATGATAGTATTAATTTAATAAAGAATATGGTTCAATAATATTTTCGCATACCTACATGTTATCGCATGTGCTATTAATGAACTTAAATCCCTCCAGATATAAGTTCGATTGTTAAAGACAACATTAAAAACAATTCATTAGAATACGAGATTAAATATTAAGTCAGTTGAAGAGAAAACGTACAGTTTTTTCATATTCAATTGGAAAACAACATGACTGAGGTTGTATTGTGATCACGGGTGTTCACGGTGTGATTTGATTCGGTTATTGATCAAAATTAGAATCAAACAAATACAGTCAGTTATTGTTAGTTTAGTTCGATTTCGTTCGGTCATTTTAATTTTCTCGATTTGAAAGTTATAAATTTGTTGAGGGCATATGCATATCGATAGACACAAACACCTAGTATATGAATAATTAACGGAAAACTAAAGTGGGTTCGACCAAGCATAGAAAATGTGAATATGTCGTATAAGCTGATAGGGTTGGTATAGATAAAGTAATGAATTTGGTCTAAGGATAATTGGGTTAACACTTTAGTGCTGGACTTGAGAACATGGTAATTAAAAATTTAAATTAACTAAATTTAGCAAAGTATTTTTATTTTATTTATGAATAATATATAAATAATTATAATATTAATCTATATAATTTCTCGATTTGGTTTAGTCATTTTTGTGAATTTTTAAAGTAAAATCAAAATCAAATTAAATAATACCAATTTTCAAAATTCAAAATTAAATCAAACCAATTATTAATTTTTTTTTATCAATTTAATTTGAATTATAATTCAATTAATTTTTTTTAACCATAACCATTAATAACCGGAATGGTGACCATAGAGAGTTAGCTATAGCACACTCTAATAATGTGTATGTGATGGAGATCGGATGTTATAGTGAGTCAATTATTATAATAGGGCCAGACAAGCATGGTCATTATAACGACATCTAACTATAATGACTCCATATATAACAATAATAATAATAATAATAATAATAATAATAATAATAATAATAATAATAATAATAATAATAATAATAAGATTTAGTTGTAAAGTTAAACAAAATAACCATTCAGTCATTGTTATAACAAAATATGGCCCAATTATTTGTTTTATAACTATATATAGAGGACGTTTGAGTCCGCTTAAAAGCTAATTAAATTTACTTTTTAAATAATTTTTTACTTAAAATGTTTGTTAAATATAAAAAGTAATTTAAAGTAAATAAAAATATGACTTAAAATAAGTTGAAGGTGTTTGACAAGGTAAAAAAGACTTAAAACAAATCAAAAATCAAAAGTATGTATCCTGCATTTTTTATTTTTTGACTTGAAAGTCATTTCAGTTTGTCTTTTTATTTTGAGTAATTTTCATATATAGCAAACAAAAAAAATCATATTTATATGTTATAGTTATAGTTTGCATAACTGCGCTCCACAACAAATATAAATATGTATATTTAACTCTACATATAAAAAAAAGAAGAAGAGAAACAATTGTATAATTTCACTATAGATATACAAAAGAAAGTAGTATAATTTGCTTTGTTATACATATACAAATCAATTGTATAATTTCTGTTTGTATAGTGAAAAAGAGAGAAAGACAAAAGAAAATTGGGCTGGGAGACATCGTATTTGTATAATTATAAGTGTATAGGACGAAAATATATGAATTTGTATTTATATAATACAAACACAAATACAATGTATACAATTGTATTTATATAAAGTGAGAAAAGCGAGTGAGTGAGCGAGATCCGGGAGAGTTTTATAATTGACATCTTAGGATTAATAATTGTAAGTTCTAACATTATTCTTTAATTTTCAAGTTATAACAATAAATAATTACATGTTATAACATTATCATTTTTTTTTAAAAAAAACAATAAAAATCGATTAGTTTGAAAAAAAAATAAAAAAACAAAACTTTGAGTAACAAACAATTTGAAAAAGTTAATGATAATTAAATGAGGCATAAAAATAGAAGAGTCATAACAAAATAGAATATTTGTTTTCCTTTTTATCTCAAAACATTTATTTCAAACAGTTTTATTTTTATAATAATTTCACAGTTCTCTCTTCTCAATATTCTCTCTCGTCTAATTCGTTCAACAACATTCTTAGTCGTCACTCTCGTCTACTTCTAATTTATTTTTCTTCAATAATCGTCATTTTCTTGTAATGATCAGTTCTTATCAGTATCAATAAAACATGGTGATAGATGAGATCCTTCATGTTTGTATTTTTTTGAACTTTTTTGTGTAATTGATTGCAAAAAACTTGATTTTTTAAAGTGTACATCGTTGATAGTTTTTGGTATGAAACATTTTTTATTTTTTGCTATATTTCTGGTTTAAAAAGTTACATAAAATTTGATTGAAATTGATATACTAGATATGTATGGAATTTGAATTTGATATTGTTTTTGGTATGATTTGTTATTTTGGATACTGTTTATTATAATATAAATGACAACTACTAATTAGAAATGATATAGTTTTTGTATTCTTTTGGTATGAATGGTGATGAAATATGTTTAGAAAGCATGCAAAAAATTGGTACGAAATTTTTAAATCTGATATGATTGGACATTTTTTGGCATTATATGATAAATGACAATTACTAATTATTTAACTAATGACAATTACTAGTTGTAAATGGTATAGTTTAGGTATTCTTACTAGTTGAAAATGGTATAGTTTAGGTATTCTTTTGTTATGAATGTTGTATGAATCAATGATTACTTTTTGTTTCAAATAGGTATATACAATGTGGATATAACTATTTGTTGGAGCATAAATTATTGTTATCTGGTTCAAGAAAATTTATAAGGAGATTACAACTTGAATGTTGGAAGGGGTTTGTTGATCTAGAGTTATGTGCAATATATATCATAATGGGAGGAGGAGGGGGAAGGGACATAACATGAAGACATGTTCAAATTATCCTGCAGAAAAAAAAATATAACTAACATTTATTTTTATTTGGTTGTTTACCTCATGTTTTTTTTTTAATTTATTTTTTATTTTAAATTAATGAATTATAATTTAAGAACATTTATTATGTGATACTTAGTCGTTTTTGTGTATTCATTTTTGTCAAATATAAAGTGAAAAATTGATTAAGTCATGTTGGTATGCAATTGGTAACAATCATAATAATCAAGACAAATTTAAAGATGAAAATAATAAACATTTGACATGCGACTAAAGTATCACTGATTTTCAAAAGCATGTAATTAATATTTGAATTGATGTATTTTTCAACTGGTGCGCATTTGGTGTCCAAGTGGTATGCCAGTGAAAAAAAAGGGGGTGGGGGGGGGGGGGGGGGGGGGGGGGGGGGGGAGGGAATTGGTGTATACTATGTGTATGAGGCAATTTATATTGTCAAATTTATTCTTCCTATATATATATATGGATACCAATTTGGTGTAATTCTTAATTTTCAATTTGCAGATCAATTAAATACAAAGTAAGCCACCCAAAAACTATTTAATGTAATTTCCACCTGATGTACAATTGGAAAAATAGAAGCATCAAGATGAAATTGATATTTCAACCAAATTAGTTAACCTAAAACTAATTATTATTGTATTTAATTGATACGCATTTGGTATCAAACTGGTATCTCACTTGAAAAATAGAAAAAAAAATATGATATTATATTGTTGTCAAATAACCATAGCAAAAAAATATAATTGAGATTTCAACAAAATTAGTCAATTTAAAACTAGTTAAATATTAAGTTGGAAAACTTAAGTGTAACATTGTAATAAAATTGTTGTATACTATGTTTATGTAACGACCTGTTTAGTCGTTTTGAGCAGTAGAGTTTATTTCTGGTAATAACTGACTGGGTCGACGGATCCCACGACGGACCGTCATGGGCACTACGGACCGTCGAGGGGGTCTCGTTCCAAAACACTTAGATTCTGAAATTTGGGTACTGAGATCGACTCTCTGAACTTCGCGACGGAACTGCAGGACGGACCGTCGTAGGCACGACAGACCGTCACAAACCTTTCCACAGGAATTAACTCTCTGAACTTTGTGACGGACTTGCAGGACAGACCGTCACAGTCATGACGGACCGTCACAGGCTGCGTACCCTGACTGGGTCGGATTTCTGTTAAAAGTTTTTAAGGGGTGTTTTGGACTATTCATGATTATAATTATAAACTTAGTGGGTTAATGCTAATAATTTATTTATTTGGGGGTTAAAGGAGACAACTTAAACCTAAATAATGAGCTACTTTCATCATAATGAGTTATATGATAATTAGGGTAAAAGAGAAAGAATTGGGAGAGGAAAAATAAAAAGAACAGAGGGACGAACGAGCGAGAGCAAGAGAGAACCCATTGTTATGCTTTCCCCGGGAGGTCTGAAGCAGAGACATCTGATGTTGTTATCACAGGTAATCTTTTTGTTTGTGATTGCATGGCTTCTGTATTATTTGACCCTGGATCCACATTTTCATATGTATCTTACTCATTTGCTACTGGTCTTGATTTACATTGTGAATTGCTTGACATACCTATTCGTGTCTCTACTCATGTGGGTGAGTCTGTGATAGTTGAGAAGGTGTATAGGTCTTGTCTTGTGACTTTTGTGGGGAGCAATACTCAAGGTAGATCTTATTATTTTAGAGATGGTTGATTTTGATGTGATTCTGGGTATGACTTGGCTTTCTCCAAATTTTGCAATCTTAGATTGTAATGCCAAAACTGTGACATTGGCCAAGCCTGAGACAGATCCGCTAGTGTGGGAGGGTGACTATATTTCCACCCCAGTTCGTATCATTTCTTTTCTTCGTGCTAAGAGAATGGTTAGTAAGGGTTGTTTAGCTTTCTTGGCCCATCTCAGGGATGATACTTCCCAAGTACCTTCGATTGAGTCTGTCTCAGTAGTCCGTGAGTTCCTAGATGTGTTTTCTGCAGACCTTCCTGGTATGCCACCGGATAGGGATATTGAATTCTGTATTGATTTGGAGCCGGATACTCGCCCCATTTCCATACCCCCTTATAGAATGGCCCCAGCCGAGTTAAGGGAGTTGAAGGCCCAACTGCAGGAATTGTTAGGTAAAGGTTTTATTAGACCAAGTGCACCCCCTTGGGGTGCTCCTTTGTTATTTGTGAAGAAGAAGGATGGGAGTTTCCGGATGTGCATAGACTACCGGCAGTTGAATAAAGTAACTATTAAGAACAAGTATCCCATTCCTCGCATTGATGACTTGTTCGATCAGTTACAAGGTGCTTGTGTCTTCTCTAAAATTGACTTGAGATCCGGTTATCATCAATTGAAAATACGGGCAACAGATGTGCCAAAGACCACTTTTCGAACCAGGTATGCGCATTATGAATTCGTAGTAATGTCTTTTGGTCTTACGAATGCCCCTGCTGCTTTCATGAGCCTGATGAACGGGATTTTTAAGCCATATCTGGATCTCTTTGTTATCGTATTTATTGATGACATACTGATATACTCAAAGAGCAAAAAGGAACATGAGGAGCATTTGAGAATTGTATTGGAGTTGTTGAGAAAGAAAAAGCTTTATGCCAAATTCTCCAAGTGTGAGTTTTGGCTAGATTCCATGTCCTTCTTGGGGCACGTGGTTTCTAAGGATGGAGTGATGGTGGATCCTTCTAAGATTGAAACAGTGAGGAATTGGGTAACACCTACTAATGTGTCAGAGGTAAGGAGCTTTGTTGGTTTAGCTAGCTACTACCGTCGATTTGTCAAGAGATTTTCTTCTATTGCTTCCCCGCTGACAAATTTGACTAAGCAGAACATTCCATTTGTATGGTCGGACGAATGTGAGGAAAGCTTTCAGAAACTCAAGACCTTGCTGACTACTGCACCTATTCTTACCTTGCCAGTGGAGGGTAAGAATTTCAATGTTTATTGCGATGCATCCTATTCTAGGTTGGGTGCAGTGCTAATGCAGGAGAGAAATGTAATCGCTTATGCTTTCAGGCAACTAAAGGTGCATGAACGTAACTATCCAACCCATGATTTGGAATTGGCTGCAGTTGTATTTGCATTAAAGCAATGGAGACATTATCTATATGGGGTTAAGTGTGAAGTTTACACAGATCATCGTAGTTTACAGTATGTCTTTACCCAGAAAGATTTGAATTTGAGGCAGAGGAGGTGGATGGAACTATTGAAGGACTATGATATTACTATTTTGTACCACCCAGGAAAAGCTAATGTCGTAGCAGATGCTCTAAGTAGAAAAGCAGGGAGCATGGGTAGTTTAAGCCACTTACAGGTTTCCAGACGCCCATTGGCTAGAGAGGTCCAGACTTTGGCTAACGACTTTATGAGGCTGGAAGTACTAGAGAAACGAGGATTTTTGGCCTGTGTGGAGGCAAGATCTTCCTTTCTTGACAAGATTAAGGGAAAACAGTTTGATGACGAGAAGCTGAGCCGAATTCGGGATATAGTGTTGCGAGGAGAGGCTAAAAAGGCAATAGTCGATGAGGAAGGTGTTTTGAGAATTAATGGAAGGGTATGTGTACCCCGGTTTGATGATTTGATCCACACTATACTTATAGAGGCTCATAGTTTAGGATATTCTATATATCCTGGTGCAACCAAGATGTATCGTGACCTAAAGCAATATTTTTGGTGGAGTAGAATGAAGCGTGACATCGTTGATTTTGTTGCCCAATGCTCGAATTGTCAGCAGGTAAAGTATGAACACCAGAGACCCGGAGGAACACTTCAGAGAATGCCCATTCCTGAATGGAAGTAGGAAAGAATTGCAATGGATTTCGTGGTTGGTCTTCCAAAGACATTGGGTAAGTTTGATTCTATTTGGGTGATTGTTGACAGGTTAACGAAGTCTGCTCACTTTATTTCGGTCAATACGACTCACAATGCGGAGAAGTTAGCCAAACGCTATGTCTCAAAAATTGTTCGATTGCATGGAATTCCACTTTCCATCATATCAGATAGAGGTACGCAATTTACTTCTAAGTTTTGGAGAACCTTACATGCTGAATTAGGTACTAGGTTGGATCTTAGTACTGCATTTCACCCTCAGACCGATGGTCAGTCTGAGCGAACGATTCAGGTGTTGGAGGATATGCTTCGTGCATGTGTGATAGAATTTGGTGGTCATTGGGATAAATTCTTACCCTTAGCAGAGTTTTCATACAATAATAGTTATCACTCAAGTATTGATATGGCCCCATTTGAGGCATTGTATGGGAGGAGATGTAGGTCTCCCATAGGTTGGTTTGATGCATTTGAGGTTAGGCCTTAGGGCACTGATCTTCTGAGGGATTCATTAGAGAAAGTGAAATTTATTCAAGAGAAGCTTTTAGCAGCTCAGAGTAGACAGAAGGAATATGCAGATCGAAAGGTAAGAGACTTGGAGTTCATGGAGGGTGAACAAGTCTTGCTGAAGGTCTCACCCATGAAGGGTGTGATGCGGTTTGGTAAGAGAGGTAAGCTAAGTCCGAGGTATATCGGACCATTTGAAGTACTTAAGGGAGTAGGGGAGGTGGCCTATGAACTAGCCTTGCCTCCAGGACTCTCAAGAGTGCACCCGGTATTTCATATGTCTATGCTGAAAGAAATACCATGGGGATGGGAACTACATTATTCGTTGGGATTCAGTTCTTCTTGATGAAAATTTGTCTTATGAGGAGGAGCCTGTTGCCATTTTAGATAGAGAAGTCCTCAAGTTGAGATCAAAGGAGATTGCATCTATCAAGGTTCAGTGGAAGAATCGGCCAGTTGAAGAGTCCACTTGGGAGAATGAGGCTGATATGCAAGAAAAATATCCACATCTATTTACAGACTCAGGTACTCTTTCTCGCCCTTGTTTTTCTTCCTTGATCGTTCGAGGACGAACGATGGGTAAATTGGTATCTATTGTAACGACCTGTTTAGTCGTTTTGAGCAGTAGAGTTTATTTCTGGTAATAACTGACTAGGTCGATGGATCCCACGACGGACCGTCGAGGGGGTCTCGTTCCAAAACACTTAGATTCTGAAATTTGGGTACTGAGATCGACTCTCTGAACTTCGCGACGGAACTGCAGGACGGACCGTCATAGGCACGACGGACCGTCACAAACCTTTCCACAGGAATTAAATCTCTGAACTTTGTGACGGACCTACAGGACGGACCGTCACAGTCATGACGGACCGTCACAGGCTGCTTAACCCTGACTGGGTCGGATTTCTGTTAAAAGTTTTTAAGGGGTGTTTTGGACTATTTATGATTATAATTATAAAGTTAGTGGGTTAATGCTAATAATTTATTTATTTGGGGGTTAAAAGAGACAACTTAAACCTAAATAATGGGCTACTTTCATCATAATGAGTTATATGATAATTAGGGTAAAAGAGAAAGAATTGGGAGAGGAAAAATAAAAAGAACAGAGGGACGAACGAGCGAGAGCAAGAGAGAAAGCAGAGGAAAGCAAAGGTTTTGGGGGATAGCTTGCTTGATCACGATTCTTCGGTGGAGGTAGGTTATGGTTTATGCTATTTCATATTAAACTCTAAATAGCAATTGATATGTATTGGGTGGTATTGTAAAGTCTTTTATATGCTTGATTGAGTGTTTGCATGATGTGATTATGAAATTGTGATGGATTAGAATGATGAGGTTGTTGAATCTTAAACCTTAAATCCTCTCTATTAATGATGATGCCTTGACATAAAGGAAGGCTTGATGAACTAAAATAAAGAGATTAATGGAGCGGGTGTCACGTTCCGACACGTAGTATTAGGTGATCGGAGTGTCACATTCCGACACATAGTATTAGAGGATCGGAGTGACACGTTCCGACACATAGTATTAGTGGATCGGAGTGTCACGTTCCGGCACAGAATGTAGGGGATCGGAGTGTCACGTTCGGACACATAGTAGTAGGGGATCGGAGTGTCACGTTCCGACACAGAATGTAGGGGATCGGAGTGTCACGTTCCAACACATAGTAGTAGGGGATCGGAGTGACACGTTCCGACACATAGTAGTAGGAGATCGGAGTGTCACGTTCCGACACAAGAAGAACAAAGAGAATGAATCTTGAATTATGTTAATATACTCAAATTTAAAGAACCTATTTCCCAAATGAGTATGGTGTGGAGGCTTGAGTCCTCATAGGTGTGCTTGGTGTTGTCGCCAATGGTTTTTATGCTTGTTGTTGTCACCTGTTGAGTATTGTAGTTGAGTTTATATTATTATTCGATATATATTGCTTTCTATTTTGAGTTGGCCGATGATACCTACTCAGTACGTGTTCCTTGTACTGACCCCTACTTGTAATTTTCTTCTTTGTTATTGTGGAGTGCAGCAAACGTGCCATCGACTTCGACTCGTCTGCAACTCTAGCCAGTCTTCATCACACTAGATTTCAGGGTGAGCTATTGTTCCTAGCTTGGACTGGATTCTCTCCTTCACGTCTTGATGCCTTGAAGTTCGGGCATGGACTAGCTGTTTATTTATTTTAGCTTCTTAGATACTCTTAGATTTAGTAATTTGAGGATAGATGTTCTTATGGTGATGACTTCCAGATTTTGGGAATAATAAGTATTAAATTTTAGAAGTTATTTATTGGTTATATTAATGAGTTTTAAGTCTTCCGCATTATATTTTTTTCGATATGGTTGAAATATTGGTAAACGTTGGGGTTTAGATTTGTTGGTTCGCTCACATAGAAGGATAAGTGTGGGTGCCACTCGCGGCTCGTTTTGGGTCGTGACAGTTTATGAGTTGTTTTCAAAACTAAAACTTTAAATATAAGTCTAACTAATGTTGATATCCAATTGTATACACTTGGTGTAAAACTCGAAAATTTAAGCTAAAGTCTATAGAAATTTATGAAGTTGATATCCAATTGGTATAAAATTGGGAAGAATAAATTTAACTATAATAAATATGACAGATCATATTGTTGTCAGAAACTGTAGCAAAAAGAAATATACATTATCCAAAAATTAAATCAGATGTAATGATTAAGAATCTAAACTGCAATCAACTATTTCAAATTTTGTTTCTGTGATCTTGGTGTAGGATAAATAATAGTATCTAGAGTATGTTCTTTTGCTATATGGGATTCACCAAATTTGCTAGCAACAATTTCAACTACTTCACTCTCACTAATTGCACTGTCATAGTTCTTGCTTCTTCCATAATGCCACAATATTATATCAATTTGATAACAAGACATATGCATACAAATGCCAATGCATATAGATATTGATGCAACAAAGCATACCAAAGGTCCAAGGGTACTGTTAATTTATGGGCCAACAATTCTAAAATTTCCGAAACCGCATTTGTGAATGCGATGACTAAATTAGCCCGAGTTGGGTTGAAGTTGGTTAAGAATGAAAATATTCATAGAGACTGTGGAGCAGTTAATTGATTGAGGTTTGCATGGCTTGTAAATGACAATAAAATGGGACCAAATTTGATAATGTTTCTATTACCTGGTTATTAGGTACATTATTCATATGTAAAATTAATATGGTATTTAGTTTGATCATATAACTTATATATGTATACATTAGAATTACTCAACATAGAAGTGGAATATACATTAAATTGTGTTGATTGTGTAAAAATTATTAATATTGTCAGTGAATATAAAATAAATTCTAGGCATTACTATTAGAAATATATCTTAATGTATGTCACTCTATGTCTAATGGATTAATTTTTTGTATCTCAAATTATGTATGTATTGCGTGTACAAAAATACATATTGTATTTATCGCACATGAATACAATTGACATAGATCTAATACAGTTGTTACAAGCACCCGACACCAAAAAACTTACTACTGATGGTAAATAGTGATAACTCATACAACAAGAGGGAGTCGCTTTAATGAGAAGCATTCATCACTTCCAATTCGAACTCGGAGGTTGTAAGTTTGCAAAAAAGAAATATACAGCTACAACTGATAATAATAGAGATTTAATTGTCAAGAATATGATAAAATAGAGAACTTTTAGGGAAAGAATTTGAAAGCTACCATAGAACTTAGTTTCCTTCAACAAAAAACTTTCCTTTGCCTTAATCTATACTTTCTCTAAGTGGATTAGCCTAGAGTCAACAGGGAGTTCAACAGCTATGATCAAGAGAAATCTCCCAACGAGCACAATGGACACGTTCCTTTACCCTTCTCCTCTTAAATATCGGGCACATGTCTGTGATCGGTTTTGAACTCGTGGCTACTTTTCAGCTAATACTAAGAGAGGGAATGCCTCCCACTTCTCCATGAGGTAGACTTTGTTTCCCCTGCATTAGAAGATGATGGGCTTTCTGAGCTGCTATTCTCACTTTGTCTATCTTTATTTGACCATAGTTTCAATAACATCTTTTTGGACCAATTCTGCAAAGATTGATAAACTTGGATAGTGGTAGATTTGGATCTCTAGCAACTTCAGAACTTTGCACATACTTCAAAAGCAGCAGGTGTATCATGGATGTTGATTTCATCCATATTTTCCTGGTTTGTACAAGCAATCAATTTCTGTAAGAGATAACTCTTCAACACTGAATAAAATAATGTATTGCTATTTCTCATGCAGAAAACAGTCGACAAATATGGAATGAGATGAGAAAGGTAAAATTTCACATCTCCAACATTGATAACCATGTCAGCTGCTACATACCTGAATATAAAGTTCATACATCATATGTGAAATGAAAAAAATTACCATTAATCTCAAATTACCACATCACTTCTTCATAGGTGAAACGTAGACGGATAACTATTTGAAACAATGCTATATTATAAGCGTAGACTAAAACCTGGAGGTTTACTAACTAACTATATGAAAGTTAAAAGTCTTCTTTTCATGATCTAAAGCTTTTCTCATACTTTTAGATTTTGCACACAGAAAGAGGGATGTGTTTGTTAACTCTCTGTCATGTAACAATGGTGAACGTTTCCCTTCCTGAAGCATAACTTTCGTTTTTACAGTTTGAGAAAATGACCCTTAAATTGTGATGACTTTTTCTTTCTTATTTGTTTCGAAAGAACTTGTTTCGATATGTGTGTTTGAAGTCAATTAAATTGTGATCAAGGACATTTTTGACTTTTTAATTAAAACGTGTGGATTGAATTGAAAATAAAGAGCCACGTATCAATTTGTGTAGCATCAGGTATAGAGCCATGTTTTATGTATACTCTCCCTCGAAAAAAAAACATCATCTCATTTTCTATTACACCTTGGAAGCCCAAATCTTCATTGACTCACAAATTCTATTCTAAATCATGATATTTATGTTCATTCAAATGATGAGTTAACTGTATGTTTGGAGACTTCTTTCCATACTTTTTCGGTGCCTAATTACTAATCTAATTTCTTGTTAAGCTAGCCGTCTCCATAGATATTTTAAACATTTCCTACCATTATCTTTGCCTATTTTCTTTCATTTGTTCTGTTTCTTCTCAAATTTATTATTGTTTGAGGTTGAAGTGGTTTCTTTTGTTATTTTTTCTTTGTGTTCTCTTTATTTTTCCCCTTTGCTTGGAAGTTTTTGGCTAGGTTAGATTCTGTATGCATCAATTTCGACTTCTTGTCTCATTTTCTTATTCCGTGATGTGTAAAATATTTGTTTAAGAATTTTTCTAACATAATGAAAACATTAGCTGACACCTTCTCTTAAAGACTTCTAGCAAATTAATTATTAAGTTTTTGGGCTTAACAATGTTTTCTTCTTTTCAAATCTCAATATGTGTTCCAAATTATCTGAGATGTGCGCCTTATTTCCCTCTATTCTGATGACTTTTTCTTTCTTCTTTGTTTATTTAATTCATGTCATCATTACTAATGGAATTTGGTGAACATTTGTGGTAGCTCTCTGTTTTTATAGGATTTTTATGTACATTTGTGTCTAATTTGTAAGTGTTTGATATATACCCAGAATAGTACTTTTCTTTTTAATTTGTACTTTTCTCTTTGGATAGATGCTCTACAACTTGAAGTAGCTTATGTCACTTCACTAAATTTAATTTTGCTATTACCTTTTAAGTTGAGTTGATATGAGGTATAGTTGACGGATTCAATTGATGGATTCGTGCGCACTCCTTTTTTTGGGATTTTGGTTGATTGATTCTTGAGAACTCGGAGTGTGATTTGACAGTGAAGTTTTAACTTTATTAAATGTTAAAAATGACTTCCAATCTTCCATAGACTGTGATGCAGATAATGAAGAGTAGAAACACCATATAAATACAACAGAGACCTTTTTAGCAAATAACCATCCCATTTTTTGGTCAACTTTAGCTATTCAATTGGTACAAACAATTGTTAAAAAAGAATAGTAATTGGAGTTGAAAAGAAAAGATTTGGTAGTTGGCAATTGGTAAGATTTGCAACTATTTTTGACTTTGCTATATTTACCTATGTCATTAGTGACATAAGCATGGTTTTATCCTTCTATAAATAGAACATTCTTGCTCATTTGTAGAACACACCAAGTCAGAGAGAAAAACCATTTTGAGAGCAAAGTGAGGTATTCCATAGACTATACCAGAAAATAGTCTGTGAAGAAAAATAGAGTGTGAGCGATATTTTAGTAAGACAGAAATCAAAAGAGTGTTGTTCCTTTTGAGTGTGTAGTAGTCACTTTGAGTATTGTATTCGTGACTACACAGTGTAAAATTCCTTACTATAGTAATATCAATTGCTCCTCTTGGCCCGTGATTTTTCCCCTTATTCAGAAGGGTTTCCACGTAAAATTCTTGGTGTAATTATTTTCCCATTTTATTTCCATTACTTTTACCATATATACTTTTGTGCTTGTCCGCGTTTTCCCAACAAACTGGTATCAGAGCCAAGGTTTTATCTGAGTATGCTCTGTGGTTGCAGCACAATCTAAACTTCCACATCAGAAAAGATTTACTTTGATTTGCGATAACTATATTTTTTGGGGGAAACAATGAAAGCCAGCACAAGTAGAATGGTTACTTTAAATGGTGTTAATTATGCCATTTGGAAGGGAAAAATGGAAGATCTACTTTATGTTAAGAATTTTTACAAACCAGTATTTACCACTGTAAAGCCTGATAATAAAACAGATGAAGAGTGGAATCTGTTGCATAGACAGGTTTGTGGATTCATTAGGCAATGGTTCGACGATAATGTTAAAATTAAACTACTTAAACTTAGAAAGTAGTTAAGTCCTTCAAATAAGTTAATGAAATTTAGTTGGTGAATAGAATGTTAGAATTAAATTAAAACTAATTAAACTTAGAAAGATGTTAAGTTCTTCAAATAAGTTAATGTGATTTAGTTGGAGAATATAGTGTTGGAACTAAGTTAAAACTAATTAGAATTAGACAAAAAAATGTTAAGTTATTCAAACAAGTAATCTGATTTAGTTGGTGAATATAGTGTTGGAATTAAGTTAAAACTAAACTAATTAGACTTAGAAAGTTGTTAGGTTTTCAAATAAGTTAATGTAATTTAGTTGGTATAGTGTTGGAATTAAGTTAAAACTAATTAGACTTAGAAAGATGTTAAGTTCTTAAAATAAGTAATGTGATTTAGATGGTGAATATAGTGTTGGAATAAGTTAAAACTAAACTAATTAGACTTAAAAAGTTGTTACGTTTTTCAAATAAGTTAATGTGATTTACTTGGTAAATATAGTATTGGAATTAAGTTAAAACTAATCAGACTTAGAAAAAAGTTAAATTCTTCAAATAATTTAATGTGATAGTGTTGGAACTAAGTTAAAACTAAACTAATTAGACTTAAAAAGTTGTTACGTTCTTCAAATAAGTTAATGTGATTTACTTGGTAAATATAGTATTGGAATTAAGTTAAAACTAATCAGACTTAGAAAAAAGTTAAATTCTTCAAATAATTTAATGTGATAGTGTTGGAACTAAGTTAAAACTAATTAGACTTAGAAAGATGTTAAGTTCTTCAAATAAGTAATGTGATTTAGTTGGTGAATATAATATTGGAATTAAGTTGAAACTAATTAGACTTAGAAAGATGTTAAGTTCTTCAAATAAGTAATGTGATTTAGTTGGATAATATAGTGTTGGACCTAAGTTAAAACTTATTAGACTTAGAAAGATGTTAAGTTCTTCAAATAAGTAATGTGATTTAGTTGGTGAATATAGTGTTGCAATTAAGTTAAAACTAAACTAATTAGACTTAGAAAGTTGTTAAGTTCTTCAAGTAAGTTAATGTGATTTAGTTGGTGAATATAGTGTTGGAATTAAGTTAAAACCAATTAGACTTAGAAAGATGTCAAGTTCTTGAAATAAGTGATGTGATTTAATTGGTGAATATAATGTTGGAATTAAGTTAAAACTAAACTAATTAGACTTAGAAAGTTGTTAAGTTTTTCAAATAAGTTTATGTGATTTAGTTAGTGAATATACTGTTGAAATTAAGTTAAAATAAACTAATTAGACTTAGAAAGTTGTTAAGTTTTTCAAATAAGTTTATGTGATTTAGTTAGTGAATATACTGTTGAAATTAAGTTAAATGTTGTTAAGTTTTTCAAATTAGTTATTGTGATTTACTTTATGGATATAGTGTTGGAATTAAGAAAAAAATTAATTAGACTTAGTAAGTTGTTAAGTTTTTCAAATAAGTTAATGTGATTTAGTTGGTGAATATAGTGTTGGAATTAAGTTAAAACTAAGCTAATTAGACTTAGAAAGTTGTTACGTTCTTCAAATAAGTTAATGTGATTTAGTTGGTGAATATAGTGTTGAAATTAAGTTAAAGTTAAATCAATTAGACTTAGATAGTTGTTAAGTTATTCAAATAAGTTTATGTGATTTAGTTGGTAAATATAGTGTTGGAATTTAGTTAACAATAAACTAATTAGATTTAGAAAATTTTTAAGTTCTTTAAATAAGTTATTGTGATTTAGTTTTTTAATATAGTGTTGGAATTAAGTTAAAACTAATTAAACTAAGTTGTTTTATATTTTTGGTTTTTATAAAATTTGATTTTAATTTCCCCACGATAAGGTGTTCATGATTTTGCTTCGATTATTGATTTTTAGTATGTATTAGTCGGTCTCTCACTCTCTCACTCTCTCACTCTCTCTTCTCTACCGTTGGCAAACAAGTGAGCACTCTTTACTGTCTCTGTATTTTTCCGTTTGTGTGTTACTACTGTACTGGATTTCTAGATCCAGCAACAAAGGACCAACATATCCAAATAGTCTTGAAAATAATTTCATTGTTTTTCCATTGTTAGGGTTCCTTGCGATTTTCTTAATCAGTTTGAAGCTTTGATTCTCCTGTTGGAACTAAAGTCAAGGTTTTTGACCCACTGAAGGGTTTGTGGAAGAAGAACGATTTATTTTCAATGGATCCCAAATATGCAGGAGAAACCTTGAAGTAATTGTTCTTTTGAGTTCTTTTCACCTTCATATTGTTCTGTTTCTGTGCAGTATGTTTTCTTCTATTCTTTCTTTTTAGTTTTGTATGTGAGTTTTAATTTTCTTTTTATATTTGTGGTGTAGGCATCTGGAGAAAGAAAGTGAACCACTCTCGGATGCCCATAAAGCAATGTCAGATAAATTGCACAGGCTTCAGGTATTCAAGTTAGCCCTTTACGCTTGTTTATCAGACAGATGGGACTTCCTCCCTGAATCATTAAGTTTCATTAGTTGGTATTTAATTGAACGGAAATATACTGGTAATAGACAACATTCAGTTCAAGCTTCAATGTGCTGATTTGGATACAAATTTGAAGTCCATAAGCAATTACTGTACGATTTTGCAAGAAAGAGTATCACATAGGTTGCAAGACAATAGAATCTCTTAGGTATTTCCAAGTAAAATCGTTAAGACATCGAGATATGAGACTTTAGTTACATATCCTAGGTTGCATCTAGATGTGTAGAGTGAAGATAAAAGTGGTTTATGTGATTCATGTGCAGCATGTTATTCGCTGTAGAATGGTTGTTACTATAATGGTGTTATTGGTGATACTGTAGGGGTTAGTTAAGGAGAAGAATTCTACTGCCCATAGGAAGATGTTGTTAAGGACCACAGGGTTCTTTTTGTTATTGAAGTGGTTATTTTTTCCGTTCACTCAACACTAAGGTCAGAGCAATTTATGTTAGCTGGTTTCAGAGGCCGTATTAACTCTACCATGATAGAAAAATGTGGTATCTTCTGGTTTCGTACGGTGAATTTGGTTTGTATTTGAGTAGTAAATGGCTTAACTATACCTCTAACTTAAAGTACATCCTTATATTATTATTGTGAATAAAAAACATTGTTAAACTATTTTGAAAGTTACATCCCTCCTTAATTTTCTGTTAAAAATCTAACGACCATCTCTTAATGATAAGAGATTTTGTCCCCTCACCATCTTCTATAAATATAGAGTAAACATTTTCTATTCTAGAAGCATTTGTGAATGAATTTGAAATGTCATTTGTGGAGCTTTTTTTTCCTACGTCTATTAGAGAAGTCATTCTCTTCATATTTTAAGAACTTGTTTTCTTAGATAAAATATCTTTAAAAAAATTTGGCCAATTAAATATGAAAAATTGAAAATAATTTTTGTGCACCAAAATGTACACTAGGAGTTCATATCCTTCTACTTAAGTATCACATAATTTTTTAAATGTCCAAAAGACAAATGTGCAAGGTTTGCGTCTGAATTTTGTGTTTAAAATTTTCATTTAAATAGCTCAGAGTATAGGAAATTTGGTGAAAGTTGTTGGAGTAACCCACCAATTAGAAAATGATAAAATAAAGAAAACTCGGAGTAGCGTTGGATCAATAAGATTCTTGATAGTAAAGCTAACAACATCATAACAATCTCAGTAAAATATATATTAAAAAGGGGAACAAAATAAAGCTGAACAGGTCCCAAGTTATAAATCTTTAGGCCTTAATTAATATCCCTACAATAATGCTAGCCATGGAGTACCTTTTAATATGACTACCAGTATACTACTTGATAGAGAAGATCAGTGAGTGGGCAAAATTGTTGCATTTATCAGTAAGTCGTGTGCTTCTAGTTAAAGTGGTTAGTTTCTTGACAGAAAGTTAAAAGAAAGGATGTTACTTGTAACTTTTTGGATAGTTGAAGGATGTTTTTTGTTCAATGAAATGGCATAAGGATGTAGTTTGAGTTTGAGGTATAGTTGAGGGATGTTTTTCGACATTTACTCTTTGTATCTAGAATGCCACTATATTGAACGTCCTGCAAGATGACTATCGTGTATGCAGTAGAGTATCAGGTAAACCAGTAGTACTGTTGATTTCCCCTAGTAGCTTTTTACCAATAGGAAGACCCCCCTGAGCCAGGGGGTTGTTACCCATGTTGCATCAACATTCAAACTGACATTATGGCTGCTGATATTGTGACTACTTTGAGACGAACTCATTATTATTAGCTGTTTGTAAATTCTTGTTAGTTTTGATTCTTTAAAAAATCAGTTATGTATGCTCTACTTGTAGGTTGAGGAAGAAATGATCATGCGCAAGTTACATGAACTTATTTCAGCTCATACTCTAAGTGAGAAGGTATATTCACATTTTTAGAATATATCTTTGTGATCAAGTGCTTGTTATGTTAGTTCCTATAACTGTTCATGCAGACTTTGCTAAAGTTGTTTCAATGTGAGGACCGTCTCAACCCCAAGTATTGGTGTCTTTGAGCTTTTTCAATAAATGAAATACTTTTATATTTTGTATTCCTGGCTCTTCTTTTCCATTGACAACTATTTTAAGGGATAGTCTGTTCAAAATTCTGCTGTTCTCTTCCTTTTGTGTCTTCTTTACCGAACACGCCATCTGAAAGAATGACAGAACTGGTAAGATTATTTTTGAAACTCAGTGCACTTATTTATTGGGTTGTACAACTTTGACTAAACAATGGACAGAGCCTCCTACCCTTTTTTTTTCTCCTTCTCCTTTGTCACACATTATCTGTTACTTGACTCCTGGTTCAATGCTTTAGAAGATTTTAGACGCGTGAGTTCAATATATAGTGTATATCGAAATGGTATTTGGTAGTTTTTCATTTAGAACCCAAAAGGAAAGAGGCATGGTGGAAAATTGAGTTCTGTAGTCCCTATTTGTGGAGTTGTTTGGAATTATCTGTATTAATTTCTGTACAACGTATACGATGTTTGGTAGGTAAATAGGAGATAATTAATTCATGTATAAAATCAATGCGATGTTTGGTTGACAATTTAGGAACCCCGCATAAGTTATGAGCAATCTATGTATTATTTTATGCAGGAAAGAAGGTGAAATAACTACTCCCTACATAAAATAATGAAGAAATTTACTCATAACCAATCCCTATATTACTAATACTTGTACAACTCTAATCAGCTACCACACGTCCATTAGTATCCTGATTTCAAACCAAGCTAAAAATTGGAAACCAAAAAGTTATTTGCAAGAATGTTTAACCGACGGGCATAGAGATCTCAAACACAATATGTCAAAACATTGAAGAACCTCTAGTTAAGACAGTTTGAGAAGATTATAGATGTGATGTCCTTGATAAAAGAATAATAGCTGAAAAGAGAACTATGCATTTGCAACCTTGCAGCTGATGAATTCTGCAATTCACAGATTAGTTTTTACCTTTATATCCAGCTGCTCTTTTCCCTTTAGTATGAGGTTCTAACACACCAACTAACCTCATTATTTGCAGAAAGGCTTAAAAGATAATGCTGAGAAAAGGCAGAATGACCAGGAAGGAGCACCGGTCGACATGACTAATGGTGCTGATGAAAGGTAGAATGACGCTAGAAGGAGCTGTCATTGACATGACTAAAGGTGATCAATTATGTATAAGTGAGATAGATATCCAGTCCCTAGGCTATCTGTACATAAATCCATTGTTAGCCTTACACTTGCAGTATGCCATTTTTAGTCTCACATAGATCTCTCAGCTACGTAGAAAGTGATACATGTGTCTTGATAGTATAGATGATGCAAGCTGTTTCTCATGTCTGTCCAGATTTATTCTTGCTTAGTAATTTAATCAACAGAGCTATATTGCAACATCCAGTCCTGCATCTGACACAAGGGATGTTTGGGCAATCCTTCACTCCACGAGCTATAGATTTTGATAGCTTTTGTGGTTGAGGGTTGGTGTGTTTGTGAAAGGATGGAGTTTGAACTGTTAAGTTGAAGGATTTTCAGACGTCAAACCTCCGACCCTCCAAACAAATAAGTGAGAACTTGCTTAGATTTTCTGGAAGTTGGCTCCTTCTGTATTGACAAATCTATCCATGCATTAGAAGTGAAGGTTGTAAGGTCTTTTGTTAAAAAAGATCATTTGTAAAAATAAATAACTTGTTTTGAGTCCCTGTGAATGCACACTCACGACTTCCTGTGCAATGTTGCAAGCACTTGCCTATTTACCTCGTTAGGTACTGCAAGTCTGTTCTGTTGTTCCCTTTTCTTTGAGAAGGGGATCAGGATATGTGAACTGCACTGAACAGGTTTCGTATGATAAGTTCAACCAAGAAACCCATGGAGGTGGTTCAAATTCAAGACTTCCATAGGAAATATTCTCAGATTCTCTAATCAACCAACTCAACCACCAAATGAGATTGAGCACAAAGAATTTAATCAGTAGATCAACGTGAATTTGAGAGTCTTTGGACCATGGGTTTTTACCAAGTTGCTGACACTCTTTTAACAATGTTCGCAAGTGTGTCAGATCCTCCAAAATAGTGCATTTTGTAAGAATTGAAACTCATAAATTCATTAACACAATGTTTTGCTACTAATCAAAGAGTTGAGAAAGAGCAAAATAGAGTGGTAAACTAGTACAAATATTGTGCAATATGAAAAATGGAAGTTACTAATCAGAGTTTCTAGTGCCCATTAGCTCATCTAAACTCCTAAAGCAGACTCCTAATTCCTACAAATCTATACGAGATGCAACACCAAAAACAAATTTTCTACATCTTGATCCCAATTCTCTTCATGGCAGCACATTCAATTTTCATTCCAAAGTTCCATTCTCTACTCGTATCATACAATAATTAATCGACAATGGAGATAGCCTGCAATAATAATAGCAAAAATGTTACGTTCATCTTCTCAATGATCCTTGTGCTCAGAGAAATATAGATAGACAATTTTTTATTCATTTCCATCCCAAAGTAAGTGTTGTAGTTCTTTTTATATCCATTAAGAAAAATAAACAAATAGAAAGTATAGTATACTAAGTCTGAAGTATTTTGTGATAATGTTTTTTCTAAGGTGGTACTTATTTTGATAGGGGGTGTCTATCTCTACTTAATTTTGCCTAGAAGAACAATGCTTATATTATCTTTCTTAATGCTATTATTCACTTCATACACAGTCCATAACTAGCAAGTGAACCAAACTACGCCCTCCGTTTCAATTTGCGTGTCTTATATTTCCATTTACACGTGATATATTCAAAACTCTCATCTTTAAATTAAAGCAGAAAGTTAATTAGCATAGCTGTGCCTCCAAATCCACAAGTACCACCATTGTCTTTTGTTTTCTGCCAGTAACTATTGAAAGCATAAGAAGCATGATCCACAAGGTAAAAATAACTTCCACTAGGATTTATAGCTTCACAATCAGCATCTCCTTCACCACATGCATAATCTAATGCCTCTTGCAATGTCTCTGGTGGTACACTAGGCTTAGCTACACACCACAGTCCACTACTACCATGACCTCCTGTTACTGGTGCACCTACTGGACCCTCACCCTCACCCCACCCCCCTCCATGAGATGATGGTATACAAGGTGGGAGATGAGGTGGTCCATAAGAAGGGCTAATAGGATTGAACAATGGAGGAGCCATTTCAGGAGGTGAAATGTTTCCAATTAATGGAGGAAGTGGACTGTTAGCAGGAAATGCTGGTGATGGCAGATTTGGATTTGGGGCTAATGGGGTTGGTGTTGTAGGAAAAAGTTGCTGTATTTTGAGTCAAAAGTTGAGAGCTTTCTACTTGAGGATCTTCCCTGTTTAGGTTTCTCACTAATCAAGAAAATCTTGTTTAGGCTAAAATTTTCCCAATTTTTTCATTGACCCTATATGACTGACTATTCATCAAAGATTCAAATAGGGTGCATCCAAATAACCTAAGTTCACTACATAGGGTGCATTAACATGTTGAAAGAAGTCAATAAGAGGTTTAATACACTCTTGAGCCAAATCAAGATTGTACAAACCAGAATCTTGGTCCAAACAATTGGAAAAAAAAGAAGTGGACACTTTGATTTCAGTATGCAAACCCCATCTTGTAAGTGAATAGTAAATGTTCTTAGCTGATGGCAAGATTAACCTCATTCTGTTTTCTTGATTTTTTCGCACAAAAGTGTATGACCAACAAGAATGATAGTGATATTTGTAGCTGGATAGTGAGCCAAAACGTGCTTCTTAGCCAATTTTCAGCTTCAAGAACAATAGTGGACACTCCATAAAAATCTTGAAGAGGCAAAGAAACTGCACTATTAGTAATATCAGTTCTTGGAGAAGTCATAAGAGTTGAGAGTTGTACTGATTCATGACCAACTGCAGCTGCAAAGTTATAATTTTTTTCATAGAAACTTAAAAAACTCTGTTCATGACCAACTGCAGCTGCAAAGTTATAATTTTTTTCATAGAAACTTAAAAAACTCTGGGAAAATCCATAAAGAAACAAACAAAATACAAAATCTAAAAAAAAATATTAACTTACCATTTAGAGCAAAATAAAGAAAGAAAAGATGAGAAAAACACCAGGGTTTGAACATTTTGTTTTGAAGAGGAGGATGAGGGAAATGGGGTTTGGTTATAGTGTTGGAATCTAGATGAAATTTTGAGAGTGCATATACTTGATTTTTGTGTAAAAAAACTGAAGAGGCAAAAATGATGTAAAGGGTTTGTAAATCAAGGTACTAGTTCCTTGTTCATGTTTGACTCGATATATTTTTTAAATGCTATAAATAAAATAGTGGTTTTATTTTATCATTTTTAAAGATTAATTTTGATGTAGTATCTGTTTAACAATAAATGATCTTAATTTTTCAAATTATAAAAATAAATCTTTAACAACAATTACAATAGTTTAATTATTTTTTAAGACAATTAATTAGAACTCTTTGAAATGATTCATAAACTTATATTAATTTTATTGAGACTTAAGAATTACATAATGTATAGGTTCATGTTAATATATATATATATTAATGTTATATTACTGTTAGAGTTAGTTAGATAATCTGTTAGAGTTAGTTACATAATCGGTTAGGATCAAATTCTGTTAGAGTGTGTATAAATAGTTTAGTTTGTATTCATTCTGAACCAATTTTCAATATATGAGAAATCTGAAATTGTTCTCTCTTTCAGCATTGCTGCAACTACTTGTTGTCCACCATTAATGGTGATTTTCAAGCTCGAACAGTGAGCTTTTACATGGTATCAGAGCCACGACGGCATTCCTTCTCGTTTTTTTCTGTGTAATTGTTCTCTGTTCCTGTCTTCGTGTTTTCTCTCGATCAAATTTCTACTCACAGAGTTCTCTTTCAGCTCCATCGATTGTGTTTTATCTTGATCTAATTTATGATCTACACAATTCTCATAATGGTTGAAGTAGTTGAATCAAATGTTGAATCCTCTGTTCTACCTCCTTCCATTGATGTGGGAAGTCAGCTGTACATCCATCCTTCTGATAGTGCAAGTGCGGTGTTGGTACTTGTTCCTTTCGATGGAATAGGCTTTAGCTCATGGAAGCGAGGTGTTCTTCGTTCTCTGTCAGTGAAGAATAAGTTGGGCTTCATCAATGGAGAGTGTTTGAAACCATCATCAACTTCCCCAAATTATCGCCAATGGGAACGATGCGATGCCATGGTTACTTCATGGATCCTCAACTCTCTAAGCAAGGACATTGCTGATAGTGTCGAATACGTTTTTGATTCACTGGAACTATGGAATGACCTAAAGGATCGACATAATCAAACAAATGGTGCCAAATTATATCAGATCCAAAAGGAGATTAATGATCTAAGTCAGGGATCTCTAGATATCACTTCCTACTATACCAAGATGAAGAAACTTTGGGAGGAACTGAACAACTTGTGTGTAAAGAATCAATGCAGTTGCTTATGCACTTGTGGTGCCAAGGACACTATGTACAAGGCAGAGCAGGATAGACGATTGATCCAGTTTCTTATGGGCCTCAATGAAGCATATACCATCATTCGCGGTAGCATACTCATGATGAAACCATTACCTTCCATGGGTCAAGCATTTTCTCTCCTAATTCAGGAGGAGAAACAGCGAGAAGTTAAGCCTAACAACCAGCTCTTTGCAGATTCACCCTCTATGTGTGCTAGCTCTTCAATTGGACAGTCACGACATACTGGAGGGAATTCAGGTGGACGAGGCTTCCAGACTAACTACACACAAAACACTGGGGGAAGAGGAACAAGACCTTTCTGTGAGTATTGTAGGAGATTGGGGCATATAAAAGACAAATGTTACAAGCTACATGGTTATCCTGAGAATCCATCTTCTAGCCCAGGATCTGGTAACAACAACAATAACCCCAACTCAAATTTCACTCCAAATAACAGAAAGTATAAAGGAAAAGGAACTGCAGTAAATGTTCATGGAGAATGCTCGAGTGAGAGAGAAGATATTTCTTCTCAAAATGGATCTCTAAACACCTTGTCGACAGAACAATACACTCACTTGATCAACTTGTTGCAAGCTTTCCAAGGAGGAAACATGAAGGATCTCTTCGCTGCATCAACGTCTACTAATGGAGTTGCTGTTAACTTTGCTTTCCAAGGAGGAAATATGAAGGATCCTTTCACTGCATCTGCATCAACATCTCATTATGGAGCTGCTACTAACTTTGCAGATATAATTGCTTGTAACTCTTCTATTGATTATGGCAAACATTCATGCGGTTGTTTCAAAACAAAAACTAACTTGTGGATATTAGATTCCGGAGCAACACATCATATTACTTTTAATAAGAGTTACCTCTCCAAACTCATCACAATACCATATCCTATACTTGTAAACTTACCTAATGGATACAAAGTTAAGGTAACACAAGTTGGAGAAACAATATTGACTTCTGGGATCACATTAAGCAATTTTCTTTTCATACCTACTTTTCATTATAATTTGATCTCTATCAGTGCTTTGACAGATCACCTCAAATGTACTGCATTCTTCACTAATTCTTCATGTCTACTGTACGCCCCTTCACTGAGGAGGCCTCTGGAGATTGGTAGAATACATGATGGATTGTATCTACTGTGCTCTCAGTGTCTGCAAAAGGAAAATTCCTCTATTTCCTGTTTCTTTGCAGAAAATAAAAACCATTGTTCTCATTTTCATTCCTGCATTTCTGATGTAACAAAGTCGTTTGAAGATAATAGAAATAGCATTTCCAATTCTTCTGTGTCTCATGCTAATTCTGTTGTTGATCCTTCTATGTCTCATGATAATGCTACAGACCTGTTATGGCATTATAGATTAGGACATGTTCCTTTCATAAAATTGAGGAAATTAACATCTATACCTGTAAAGTTCTCACCAAAGCAACCTTTCCTTTGTCCAATTTGTCCCATGGCTAGACAATCTAGGCTGCCATTTTCCAATAGCACCACTACTTCACCTAATTGTTTTGACCTGATACATATAGATATCTGGGGGCCATACCATATCAAAACATATGATAACTACAAATATTTTCTTACCTTAGTTGATGATCACAGTAGGGCAACCTGGACACATTTGTTAAGTTGCAAAAGTAATGCCCTTAGTGTGATCCAAGCTTTTGTACTCATGATTGAAACCCAATTTCACACTACAATCAAGATTATTAGATCAGACAATGGTCTGGAATTCTCCAACAATGAGGCAAATTCATTCTTTCAGTCAAAAGGAATTATACATCAAAAGACTTGTCCACACACACCACAACAAAATGGTGTTGTAGAAAGGAAGCATAAATACCTACTTGAGACTGCTAGGGCCTTGTTGTTTCAATCTAAACTACCAATCAAGTATTGGGGTGAGTGCATCCTAACAGCAACTTACATAATTAACAAACTTCCTTCACCAATCCTTCACAATAAATCTTCTATTGAAGTATTACATCAAGTAATACCCTCTTATTCTCACTTAAGAAGCTTTGGATGTCTATGCTATCCTACCATACCAAAGGTCCATAGAACCAAATTTGATCCAAAGACAAGCCCTCATGTTTTTATTGGATATCCACCTAATACCAAAGGGTATAAAGTGTTGAATTAGCCACTAAAAAAATCCATATATCTAGGGATGCAGTGTTTCATGAGACTGTCTTTCCTTTTACTTTGACAGTTGATACTGCTTCATTTCCTTCATCTCCTTTTTATTATTCCAACATTCCTGATAATTCTCTACAAGAAACTGCTCTAAGCATCAATCCTGATAACTCTTCTACAATTCCTGCATGTTCTACTAATTAGAATCCTTTTATAAATCATGATAACAATTTTGTGTCTGTTTCTACATCTCCTGTACATGCTTCTACATCATATAATAATTCTACACCACCACCCACAAATACACAACTTGTTCTCAGGAAGTCCACTAGAGTTCACAAAACACCATCATCTTTGAAAGATTTTATTCATTATGCACCTCAATATTCCTCCTCCAATTTTCTTTGTGTCCCTTCTCAGCACACTAATCATGTTGCTCCTAAGGATTTACTTCCTAATAGTCAGTCTTTTGTAATGAATATATCTTATGATTGTGAGCCCTCATCTTTTGAAGAAGCAACAATGAATTCTGCCTGGCAGACAACTATGACACATGAGTTCCTAGCATTGCATGACAATCATACATGGGATTTGGTGCCTTTACCCCCCGGCAAGAAACTAATTGGATGTAAGTGGGTGTATAAGATAAAACATAGAGCAGATGGTAGTGTAGAGAGGCTAAAAGCAAGGATGGTAGTGAAGGGTTATACACAACATGCCGGGATCGATTATAATGATACATTCTCTCCAGTTGTAAAGATGACAACAATGAGAGCTTTACTTGCCACTGCAGCTAAGAAACATTGGGATATTCTTCAATTGGATGTTAATAATGCATTTCTTCATGGAAAATTACATGAAGAAGTTTATATGGACATTTCCCAAGGCTTGGCTATTACTAAGGGTATAGGAACTGGTCAATCTAGACTTGTTTGTAAGTTGAATAAATCCTTGTATGGACTTAAACAAGCTAGCAGACAATGGTATGCAAAACTGATTGATGCTCTCAACTCTAGAGGTCATACTCACTCTATGAATGGTTACTCTTTGTTCTACAAGAAATCAGGAACCTCCATTGTATTTGTGGCTGTTTATGTGGATGATGTATTGCTTACTGGGACTGACTGAGTCGAAATTAATGACTTAAAGTCTTTTCTTCATGATACATTCAAAATTAAAGACCTAGGAAAGCTGCAATATTTCCTTGGCTTAGAGGTTCTGTATACACATGATGGAATCCTTATATCTCAGCGAAAGTTTGCACTTGATCTACTCAAAGAGTATAATTGTGCTCAGTTTACTCCATTCTCCTCACCTCTTGATCCTCTGATCAAATTAAGAGCTGATGATGGTCCTTTACTCTCAGATCCTGCTTATTATCGAATACTTGTTGGTTAACTGAATTTTCTCACAAACACAAGGCTTGAAATTGCTTATGGTGTTCAACATCTAGCCAATTTATGCATGCACCTCGCGAACCACATTTGCAAGCAACATTTCATCTGTTGAGGTATCTTAAATAAGATCCTACATTGGGAATCTTTATGTCTAATTCAGCTGATTATACTGTTCGTTCTTTTTGTGACTCTGATTGGGCTTCATGCCCAGATTCTAGAAAATCTGTTACTGGATATCTAGTTTTGCTTGGTGATAGTCCTGTGAGTTGGAAGTCTAAGAAGCAAGAAACCATCTCCTTATCTTCCGCTGAGGCTGAATACAGATCTCTCAGGAAGCTTGTTGGTGAATTAGTCTGGTTACAAAGGTTGTTCAGTGAATTAACTGTTCCTCATACAGGTCCTTTTTCAGTATTTTGTGATAGCCAGTCTGCATTACACATTGCTCGAAACCCAGTTTTTCATGAGCGTACCAAGCACATTAAAATTGATTGCCATTTCGTCCGGACTAAACTCCAAGAAGGGTTCATCACTCTCCACTATGTACACACTGATCAACAATTGGCTGACATTCTAACTAAAACTCTTACAGGAATCAAACACTCCAATGTTCTGTCCAAGTTGTCTGTGGCTCCCTCACTTCCAACTTGAGGGGGAGTATTGAGACTTGAGAATTACATAATGTATAGGTTAATGTTAATATATATATTATTGTTATATTACTGTTAGAGTTAGTTATATAATCTGTTAGAGTTAGTTACATAATCGGTTAGGATCAAATTCTGTTAGAGTGTGTATAAATAGTTTAGTTTGTATTCATTCTGAACCAGTTTTCAATATATGAGAAATCTGAAATTGTTCTATCTTTCAGCATTGCTGCAACTACTTGTTGTCCACCATTAATGGTGATTTTCAAGCTCGAACAGTGAGCTTTCACAAATTTTGAAATTAATAACAATTAATTAATATTAAATAAAATTTTTAATATTTTTGTTAATATAAAATATTTAGGGGTCGTTTGGTAGGATGCATTAGAAGAAATAGTCCATGGATTATGTAAGGTATTATTTAGTACTATGTTTGGTAGGAATTTGAGTTTATGTATAACTAATCATGGATTAGTTATACCTCCAACATGGTATTATAGGATGTATTACTAATACCTTCCATTTGAAGGTATTAGTAATACATAGGATATAATACCATGGGATAAGCTATGTAAAGACAAACGTATCCTCAACCATTTCAATTATTTTATGTTTTTTCTTGATTTTATTATTTATATTTGTATTAGTAAGTTTATTTAAACAAATTGGCTTACAAATTATTTCGAGAGAGTTGTTTTTTACTAATAAATCCAATATAAATCAATACAAATTTGAAATGTGAGTTGTATATCGGTATATGAAGTTTGTGATCTAAATTGAATGTGTGTGTGTGTATATATAAATATATTTGCTTGGTTTTCTAATTATTTGTATTTTAAACAATTTAAAAAATTTACATACATATTAAAACTAAAACTTGCAATTTTATATGTCCATGTAGATGGTTTATTCAATTTTACCGTTGTTGACCACTTTCTCGATTTTGAAAGTAAATAATTTATCTTTTTTTAATTGAAAAATGACATTTTGTGAGTGATCAATTTATTAAGATACACCTATTTATCTTCAAATAATTCAAGTGAAAAAAATAACAAACAAGACAACTAAATTGTTCTTCCCATAGCTAGTTAGAAGGTTATGAAAATAATATTGTCCAACAATTATCTACCTTGATTGAATTACATAATAATTCAAGGTTATAATTGGAAAGAAGCTTTTTATAGAGCTATAATCCAAACACAAGATGAGGTGGGAAAAATGTACCAAACACTTGATAAAAATAATTCATGCATTATTAATCCCTATATTATTAATTCCTGCATTACTAATCCATACGTTATGAACATTTGTACCAAACGATTCCTTATTGTTGTTAAAAAGATATTTATAGTAGTGAGAGGAAGTATCTGATGAGAGGTACAAGTTTGACAGTATGTTGTCTTTGGCTAATTGTCTTTAGCTCTGTTTGGAATCTGTGCTTGAAATGCAATACCAAAGTTCTTAGATACTGAAAGGAAATTCTCCCTCCATTCCATTTTAGATGACTTTTAAGTGGTTATTTTTTTTCCGGAAAAGGGCCTAAAATACCCTCGAAGTATTGAAAATGGTACACAATTACCCTCCATCCACCTATTGGCCCCCAAATACCTTTCACATCCACCTTTGGGTCCAACTTTACCCCTTCATTAACAGACTAAAATTAAAAATAATTAAATAATAATTTTTAATGACGTGGCACTCAACCATTGGTTGTAATTTTAAACCCACCCATTACCAACCCATTACCCACCCAGATATTGATGAACAACCAGTCGTTCTAAAGAGGTCGGGGAGAGCTTCTATGTGTCCCATTGCACACAGGATTCTTCCTACACCTGCTCCACGCTGTAACTCTCTAATTCCCATACGCACTCTATCAGCTGTACCTAAGTTGCCTCCTCCACTTTTTCCATTGAGATCAATTCAATTAGAGGAGATGGAAGATGCTGACGGAGTTGATTCAAAATGCTTACCAGAACCAACTCCACAGGATAGTCCTAAAGAGCTTAAGACAGCCAGTAAGAAGCTCAACAGTGTCTTGCGATGAAGTCTTCAGAAGAAAATGTAGTTCAAGCCAGTATAAACAATAGTATATTGACTTAAAAGTAATGGGTGGGTTTAGTTAAAATGAGTGGGTTTAGTTAAAATGGGTAGGTAGTGGGTGGGTTTAAAATTATTTTAAATAATTAAATTACAACCAATGGTTGAGTGCCACGTCATTAAAAATTATTATTTAATTATTTTTAATTTTGGTCTGTTAATGAAGGGGTTAATTTGGATCCAAAGGTGGATGTGAAGGGTATTTGGGGGCCAATAGGTGGATGGAGGGTAATTGTGTACCATTTTCAATACTTCGAGGGTATTTTAGGCCCTTTTCCGTTTTTTTTTCTCATGAACAAAATTTTAATCTTATTTCATAATTTCGTATAATAATTTTATTTTATTATTTTAAATTATAATTTTATATTGCAGGGTCAAATGGGCACGTAGAAAAACAAACAAGATAATGTACTTTCACAAATAATGTTGGTGAAGTATTGATATATTACCTCTATTTCGAGGATGTATAGAATGGAGATTGTTGTTTATATATTAAAAATATTAAACATTATTACTTATTAAATTTGATAATTTTTTAGTTACTTTATATAAAATTTAACATATGAGATTATTTAGTTACTTTATATAAAATTTAGTATATCAAATGATATTTGATTATTATTGTATAATTTTACATAAATTAAATAGGTAGAAGTTATGAATTAATATATATATAATTTTATACGAGAAAAAAATAAAAATAATCATATTTCACCTGACTTATATTGATAAGTCTAATCAGTCATCAAATGATTCTAGTAAATTTAACATATTTAATATAACTTAATAACATTAATCATATAAGTTATTTAAATAAATTAAAATATACACTTGGAAAATATGATTTTTCTTAATAAATTACTTATTTTGGAATAATAACAAAAAATTCACACTCTTCAAATTAGGACCTGAAAAGAATAGTGTGTAATTTTTGAAATAAATTAACAAGAGTAGAAATTATTTAAAAGAAAATGGAGGGAGTACTACTAATCCCTCTTGGTATAATAATGTATTGCTATATTTTATATTGAAATATATTAATACAACATTCTAGGTTGCATAGTTTTAAAAAGTTTCCTAATAATATTTGTATCGCTATAAAATTTTTAAAAAAATTTAGTTTGAAAATGTCCTAATATTAAAGTTTACAGTAGTGACAGAGTCCCAAAAGAGAGAGATAGCAATCAAAGAAGTTAGCTTTATTCAGACACCTCTGATTCTTTCTGCTCTGATTTTTGGTGCAACAGTCGAGACCTTCAGTGAGACTCACATAAATATTTCATGTTGAAAAATTATTAACTCTTTATTTTCAAAATGAAAGTAATATTTCAAAATTTTTGTAATAAAATTTTAAGTTGGATTTCAAAATTTTATGATCAAATATATTTACACTATCTTACCCTATGAATTTGGTAACGTATTCTCAGTTTGTATATACTTCTTTTGTACTTCTCACAATCTAGAGTAAAGTTTTTCAATATTTTACGCCCTTTAATAACAATTTTGATTCATTTTTTAACAAATTTTTAATTTTATGAGAAAAGGACTTCGGATGCTAAATAGGCATTTAGACATTATTTTATGTTATAAAATATTATAGTATGGATGTCCACTACACTAAGAAGTTACTCGTCATTATCTTCACTATTTTCCTCATTATGAATATTAATAGCAGATAGTATTAAATAATAGTATTAAATAATATTAGTATTTACTGTGTACTAATCCTAGTCTTATTAGGATTAGCACTCCTTAATCCTAGTCCTATTAGGATTAGCACTCCTTCCTATATCTCCTATATATATCTCTCATGTATTCTCTTATTAGGTTAACACTTTAATACAATCAATATTCCTTCAAATATGATCATAACCTCCATCTTTATAATCATTATTCCTGTAACCTTTCAATTTCATAACCTCCCCATCATATTTATGTTAATGTCATGTTTATGACTAACCTTTTGTATGTCTCTGTGTTACACTATAAATAGAGGTTCATATTGTATACATTTGAAGATTTGGTGAATACTTGAAAGAAAGAAAGTGAACTTATATTGTCCCTATTGTCTTTTATATTTCTTGTCTTTTTTTGCTTTAGTTTTACAATACATTATCAGCACGAACGTTCTACCACTCTAAGATTGAAGCAAAAAGTAAACAAAAGAAGGTAAAATTATTGTGTTTATTTTCTCTTGAGAACAAGGTAAGTTAATGTGGGATTTATTTTATATTTTACTTGTGAACAAGGTGACTGATCCATATTATTGCTAATGTGCATTTTTTTCACCTATGACTCTATATACTTCCTTTTGTGCTTGAAACTTATTTTATATTTATTTATGATTGTTTTGTTTATTACATAAGTTTTTAAATTATTTTGTTTTGCGCGTGAAATACTTTGATTTCACATGGATGTTTTATTTTAAAAATATTATTTGTTTAAGAAAAATCGATTTTTCAAATTACGGAGTCGCCACTTGATTTTTGATAAAATCAAGAAAAATTTCAAATTTTCAAAAAGATTCAAAACAGATAAAATCAATTTGAAAAAGGTTCGAAGTTCAATGTACATCCCGAGAAGGTGTTAGGCCCTCGGGATGCCCGCTAACTTGCGGTTGACCGGCAATATGACTAAAATGACCTTTTAAATTTTAACTAAGTATAGAATTCGTTTCAATATATTTATTCCATTTTTATTCCTTCTTATTTCTAAAGGAAAACTTTTAAAGGAAATTAACTTAAGGAAAACTAAATGGTGACAAAAGTAAATAAAACAAAATAAGGAAATAAAATAGTAAAATTTAAAATAATGAAAAATGGCTGCCCTTTAGAAGATTATTAAAATTCTACCAAAATATTAATTAATTCAAACAAATAATAAATAAAGAGAGAATAATATTTGAACTTGGGCTTAATTGCCCAAATTCATTCAATTGGATTTTGGCCCACTGTCCTATATTAAACTACTTAAATTTGGGCTCTTTTCAACAATTCAAATCCTACAAAACAAATTAGCCTTTGGGCCAATCAAATTTTTTGTTGAAAAGGGTCCTGGCCCATTTCCTGTAAGAAACAAGAAATATACACAAGATGTATACTACTGTATACGGTGTATAACCAATCCATTTTTTGACTTTTGAGCCCTGCATTTGTTTGAATACACATTTTCCGCTATTTCCCTTGTATTTCCAATATTGTTTCTGCGTATTTGTACTGTACCATTTTTTAACCTATTTAACAATTGTATATCGCTGCCCAAAAATGTATACCAATGTATGCGGGCTGTATCCTATGTAGGTATTCATTGCCTAATCCTGTATTTTATCTGAAATTGGCGTCCCTGTATGTTAACCTGCCATTCATATTTTTTTACACATATTTATAATATTACACGCCTGTATACCAGTGTATACAGGTTGTATGTCAGCCAGTTGTTCAACTTTTGAAAGTTGAAAGTCCCTTTTTATCAGCATATCTTCACTGCTACAAACCCAGATTTTGAATTCAGATTTTCTGTGCATTTTCTACCTGTATATCAGTGTATACACTATGTATATAGACGGTATACAACTTTCCGCAACACCTGTAATGTAATTTTCCAGAAGCCTCTTCTTTTTTTTCGACCTGTACACCAGTTGATAAGGGGTCTACGACTCAAGGATGTCAGTTCGAGCCTTTACGTCTCAGCAAGGGAATGAAACGGGAGGAAATCCATTACGGATTCGGAGGGATTCATACAACAACAAAGAAAAATAAAAGAGAAACATTAGAAATTGCTTCAAACATGGATGAGAAAGGAATACTGAATCAGACAAAAACTAAAAAAAAAACTCAAGATGCAGCCAACTTCGACAAATAATTCTTAAGATAATAATAAAAACAAGCCGCCTTGATTAACAATATTAACTAACGGATGTTGCTACTTATTGTTTCATCTAAAATGATATGCAAAGGCATGCCAAACTATCCTAAAACCCTTAAGATGCAGAACGTCTAAACTAACAATGGTAAACTTAAATTAGACAAATGATGCAGAGGAAAGCAAAGCCTACAATCTGCTTGCACAGGGGCAATGTCTTCATTTCGATTAATTCACAAAAACAGTATATTCAAGGAAGTCAAGAATATGTTTTCTCATTGGAAGGTTACAAGCAAAATACCTCACATCCCGGCTGATTGTAAATGACAAGATTCATTAACTCCAAGTAGCATGAAACAAAGTGAAACAAAACGAAGGCCACTGCCATACTGCTTAACTACGAACAACACCATGAAATTAAGGCCAAAAAAGTGACTATGAAACAACATTAAGAAAACCAAGGCCAAAACAGTGACTATGAAACAACATCAAGAAAAACCAAGGCCAAACAATGACTAGGCGATTTGCTTGAACAAAGATGGCATATTACAGATTGTAGGAAACTTTTCAGAGGAAGAAGGGAAAGCAAAAGAACAGAGAAGAGCAGACTTGAACTCGACTGTTTCATAGCTCGAACAACACAACAATGAATACAAGACACGATCATTGAATTATTAAACAACATGAAAATCACAACATCTACACTAGTATCACGTACTCACGCTAAACTGGAAATAGAAATACAATCAAAGCAAAAATCTGCATTCAAGCAGTTACAAACGGAATTTAAACCAAGTTGAAGCATATCCGTCATAATCAACGATGAATCATTCACACCAAACAATCTTTCGAAGAAGAGTATAGAAGTCAAAACGAGCAACCCAAAACAGTGACGAAACAGAGGAAATAACAGCATTCATCGTATCAAACTCAACACTGAAACAAGACGTAAGTGAAAGGAAGTATTACCTTTCTCCAGGCAGCGGCTGAGACATTGTTGGCAAAGGAGACGACCTTCCACGACCACAAATGAGGCCTGAAAACTTCAACGAATTTCAAAGGCAGTGGAGGAATAAGAACAGAACGAGTAAAATTCCCTCGAAAATTGCCTCAACTTTCTTCAAGTTTTCCTCGACTATCTGTGTTTCTGTAACGATGGAGTTTGAGCCAAAAAAAATCTCCTCCAACAGTGAATAGGTGGCCATATATATAGACAATTCGATGAATGGAGAGCGGGGGAAATCACGAAAGGGGTTGGGGTAAATTCACAATTTCATGTCCTAATTTGAAATCCCAAAACCTAAAGGGATAAGGTCTGAAACGGAATGGTACGAATTCGTCTTATTCTCCAACGGCAAGATGAGCATAGCCGTCCGATTTGAGGGAAAAGACGAGAGGGGGGGAGGAGATTTGGACACCTATGTGTACTATTCATACGAGAGAAAGGGGAAAGGGGAAGGTCGTGCTGTACGTTGGAGCTACGCGGGGGAAAAAGACAAGAACAGGGGCTGTTTCTGGGAATTTCTTGTGAAGAAGGAAGAAGAGTGGAAATTGGGTCGGGTTGGAACGTTGGGGAATTGGGTTGAGTTGGCTGAAGTGGGCTTGGAGAAAAAGAAATAAAAATGGGCCTGGAAGGGAATAAGGTGGGCTGGAATTAATGGGTCGGGAATTTGAATATGAATTGGGCTAAGAGGAGGTGAATAATTGTTGAAAAAAAGGTCGAGGGGGAAGAAATGGGGAGTGGGCCAGAAAAGAAATGGGCTAGAATTGGAAATTAAAGGGAATTTGCAAGAATGGCCCAAAATGAATTAAATTGAAAATTTAAGAGGGTTAAATTTAATAAATAGCCAAATTGAGTTAAGATGATAAATTTGGCTAAACCTTAAATAAAATGAATCTATATTAATTAATCAACGAGCTTCTTTATTTTAGTAATATAATTATTTTAATTGTAAAATAGTTATTCAAATATAACCATAATTTAAACTAAATTAGATAAATAGAATACTTACTGAAAATTAAAAATATTATGAGAAATAATTGTAAAATATACCAACTATATACATAATTATGTAAAATATATATATTATCTAAAAAGAATTATAAGGAAATGGCAAAAGTATTCAAAATAACATAAAGTTCATACATTATTATTTTTCTTCGCAAAATTTATAAAAACTAATTATTTTAAATTGTTTGAAAATTTAAGAAGCTCGAAAACTAATTTATACCGGCGAGGGTCGAAATTGGGTGTCAACAATGGAAATTAAAAAATGAATGATGGTAGTGAGTAGTTTTAATTTAGTATAATTAGAATTATTATTTTCTTAGTGTGCAATTGATTCTTTGATTTATAATGGTAATTTACTATCTTGATAATTATGCACCAAACATAATATAATATAATGCTATATGTAACTCTCTGTTTGGACAAGTTTAAGATATTGATGCATACTTTGTTGAGAATATTTTTATTGTGTTTCTTTTGTTCTATATTTATTTGTGCATGTTAACCACTAGTGACAATATTTTTCTTGAAGGTTCAATGGTGAATCCTATTATATTTGGCTTATCATGCATGTCATTGATTGAGGGTAAGACGAAGGATTCAAGTCCTATGGCACCAAGAGGGTAATACATCGAGTGAGAGTCCCGGTGCATCATGATAATAAAATGTTGGGTTGGATCCTAATAAATAATGACATAAAATGTCTTCTTATGGGTAAGACATTGGGTTCAAGTGCTCTTGAAAAAAGTCATAAATTTTGTCCAATTGATTTGCTCCATTCTTTTATGTGAATGTGGTAACAAGACATAATATATCTGAAAATGACAAGTAGTTAAATGTATGAATATGAGTGTCGTAAAATGTTAATGATCAATTACAGTAATTAAAAGGAAGAACATTTTGAGTTCTTAAGATGATCCTTCAAGTGTGAAGGTAAATTTTTGTCATCAAAGTGGTATGAAAAAGTTATTGGGCAATTGAGTTGGTGCAACCGAATTTGAAAGTTTTTTAAAACCTCCATCAGAATAAAAGAATACAAAGTGATAGTACATTTGGTATATTTAATCTCTTAAAGTGATGTTGAGGTGAGTCACATATATTTGATAAATGTGAAAGTATGACAATGAGTTTCTAATAAAAACTTATTGAATGTTCAAATGGTTATGGTTCATTTCTTAAAGAAAATGTGACTTATGTTCTTATGGATAAGAATATATCCATGAATTGTTGGATAAATGTCACATCTTGCCTTTACGGGAGGTTTGAGATATTAACAAGAAATATTTTGACATAAAAACTCATTTAGTACTACACAAATATTGTGATATGTTAAATTATAAACTATTGAAGGATGAAAGAAAGATATAGTTCTTTCCTATAAAGATTGTGGTTACGACCAAACAAATTTGTCATTGGTTGCCAAGAAATAAGTCTTGCATGTAATAATTTTAACCATGACAATAATAATTATTTTCTCCTTGAAGGAGATGGTCACCATGAGAATGGTGTTGTGAAATTTGTGATAGTACACAAAATTAGTTGAGAGTCTGAAATAGTTAATTTGTTATTATCCGGAGGAATGAAATTGTTCATAAAATTAAAGTTGTAGTGAATCTCAAAAGAAAATTTTTATGTTTCGGAAGAATTGAAAAGAAAAATATTATATTGAGACTATAAATTATGGGACGATTTAATATCTTCAAATTACTTCAACAAAAGTGAGTTGTAAATATTTTTGTATAAGATCACCATTTTCTCTATTGTTTGTTGCATACAAACACGAGCATGCTCAGAGGCGGGTCTAGGATTTGGAGGTCCTCGATATCACATTGTTCAAGTAAAGCGGGTCGATTGTTCTTTAATTTTAAGTTACAATCGAGTTATTTATCTTTTTCGATTTATATAAACAAATCAATTAATATGAATGTTAGTAATATTTTCTTTTAGATATTAATTAAAATTCAATGTTTATTTCTTTTTAGGAATTAGAGACTTTATTTGCATACTAAAATTTGAGTTTTTATACACTATCTAATAGTGTTAACTTAATATATTGACTATCTGTGATGTTACAAAATATAACAAAGAAAATACAAAATATAGTTCAATCTAGTCATCCTACTTACCAAGAAAGTTGGTGAAGATCGAAAGAACCTTCAAATTAAAGAAATCTAATAATAATATTTACCATTTTTAAAACTTAAATATTCTTTTAAAACCACTATTTAAATATATTCTTAATAATATTTATGTGATATTAATAATTCAATACTCAATAACTGATGTGAACACCTAATTTTTTACCAAAACATAATATATTTTACACCAATTTAAAAAATGTTATATTTAAAATAAAATAAAATAATAATAATAAATTGTAAATTAAATAAAAATTATAAGATCAATTATAGTTTAATAATAAAAAAATTGATAAATAGATGTTCGAAATTTAAGTTATTTGTTAATTATCTAGTCTAAAAATAATAATAATATATTATGAAAAAGTATAGAAAAAGAAAAGAAAAGAGGAGTCCTAAACATTTCAAATTTGTTTTACCTTATCCTAATTATTCTCAACTTCCTAACTTATTTTCCTAAAAAATCTCACCCTATTTATTTATTAATTTATTTCCTTTTGGAAGTTTTTTTTTATAAACTTCACACATTTTTTTTTATTTTGTTAATTTTCTATTATTATTATTATTTATTTATTTATTTTATATTCTTATCTCAACTCCATTTTTCTCAACTAATTTTTAAATTTAATCCTAATTCCACTACACTACGTTTCTTAGAATTAGCACCAGATTCTCACTGAAGCTAAACTACATACCACTAATTCTTTTCATCACAATTTTAGCTCCTTTCAATTCTATTCGAGTGGTGTCCCTACATCTCATACAACTTTCCATAAAATCACACTACTTACCAAATAGTAGTAATCATAATCTTAGATAATCAAAAGTCATCATTACCATATAAAATCCATAACAAACCTATCGTATAATTGCATTTCAATCCTAATTCATTGTAAAACCTTATTACCATCATGCTTAGTTAGATGTTGTTATCACCACGAATTCAACCTTGCCATTAATATGACACCTTAAATCCAATTAAACCAATCAAAATCAAACTAACCCAATCTCATGTGCACTTCCTTACTAAAATCTTCAATTACCTTCACATAAGTATATCTTGAGACTTCTTTTACCCATCAGCTTGTCAATCTGATATATATTTATTTCCTTGGACATTAAAATTAAATCATCGGTTCATATTTAAAAATTTTGGGATACACTTCTCAACTCAACACATTAATATCGTATCAACGATCCACCACTAAATTTTTTCTTATATACACGTTTTACCCCAAACATTTGCAGTAACAACCCAACAAGTTGGTTTTCCAAATGTGAATACCATATCGAATCTCATTATTCGAACATGTGATACAACTGATAACTCTTTAAGTAGTTAGTAATTGCACTTGACATCAGTGTATCAATTTTCATATACCACTAGTATCACATTGTGAAGACTGTCAAATCCATCAGTAAAACACACCATACCTATCGAGAAGATTGTAGCCAAATGACCTACAAATTATATTCCCATTAAGTATCTAATATACATTATCAGTTATGTTCAGTTTCTCGTCCAAAACAATATGTGTCTCTTTGTAGACTAAGTCAATAACAAGACTAACACATTCTCTAACTCTAAACAAGTAAGAATAGTATCATTATAGCAGCAGCCGTATTATGAACCATTTTTATGTACACTCAATCTATCAAAGATATTCTAATATTGATTGGCACAACATCATTTGCTATGCAACACATATATGTTATGACAACTATACCAACTGTAGTTTTCAAAGTGACACTGTTCATTACATATCGACCCTTTTAATTATTTAACTTTCAATTATCAAACTAATCAAGATATTGGAATACCACACAAGTACTATTTTTGCTGCTAAATAACTATTTCGAAAAATATAACGCGTTCATGAAGAACTGTTCAACCTCATCATTTCAATATCCTAAAAATGATTCGTCAAGTCATCACCTAACTCCACCCTTTCGAATCGTTGAACATTCAAAATCTGACCAAAAATCATCTCCAAAAGTATATCACTCCAACCCTAGTACCATATCTGATATTCAATACATACGCAACACAAACTACTGACATGAGGAACAACGCATGAGTCATCACATAAATGAGAGTGAATGGAGTAAGGCAATAAGAATCAAATCAAACTAAGTACGCACGATATCGATTCAAGAAGTGAAATATTTTTCCTAAAAGTTACTATAGCCTCTCGAAGTTAAGTACAGACGTCTCCGTACCAATCCTCGAGACTCTACTTAGACTCGACTTGTACAGAGGTGAGACCTATGAACCTGGAGCTCTGATACCATTTTATCACGACCCAAAAATGGATGTGATGGCACTCGTCTTATCCCATCAAGACAAGTCAACCTAAAATTCAACCATTACAACAAAATGCAAAAATTTCATAATCAATTCTAAACACCCCCAAAATCTGATTGTCACGTGTACAAGCCTCTAAAGTACTCATTCTTTCCCAATGCACATAACACTTATCACAACCAATGCCTCAGAATAATGCAGATGACAAGTTCACACAAATAATAAGGAGATGACCATTTTCATAACATCACACAGTTCACAACCACACAAACATGAAGTCATATCAACAATGATTCAACAAGCCTTCAACCCTTTTTCAACACATCACACATAAACAATTAATCACATTACCTTTTGTTATCCTTTTTTTTCGTTATTAGAATTAATCAATGTGGACAAGTCAACCCATCACCAATCGCGTTACTCCCAAACATATACCACAAGGAAATACACGCATTTCATACTCTTAACAAGAGTTTAGAAATCCACTTGTCTCAAATAGTCGAACAATGACTCCAAAACTTGAGCTTCCTCTTTTGGTTGACTTCCAAACCAATAAAATCTATTCAAATAAATAACTACGATATGATTTCGAAACTAACAACATTCATATTTCTTCTCTAGATTAGACCCAAAACTTATTCGAATTTATAATAAAATTTCTAAATCTTTATTCCAACCAATTGATCAAATCTCATATTTTCTGAATTTCAAGTTTAGGGTTAAATCTTAATTCTCCGAATAACATAATTCTAATGATATTATTATAATATACTATACCTAATATTTAATTACCTATCTCAATATGCCAAAACTTAAATTATTATAGAATATCTATAAGAATAATTCCAACCAAACATGAATTCAACTAGCAGTAACCTAGTAATGATTCAATATGCACAAACTTACCCACATTGTCCAAAACTTATCAAAACCTTAAGTTTCAAATGATTAGCTCATTATTGGAACCTTAAATTCATTAAATAATAATCACAATTAAATACAATAGGCTGCTATTATTTGTTTTGATCGATATTTTTCTAAACAACCACATACATGATTCTTTTTTAAATAAATAATATAATATTAATGTGTACTGCTACTCTTAGCAATTACTTTACATTATAAGAATGTGATATGAAATTTACCTGAAGCACAAAGCATTTTTTTTGTTGCGCTGATTGTGCCTCTCTCGTACAATCTTTTTTTTTTCCTCTTTTAAATCGTGGACTAAAATGTTAAACCCTACTATTTTATTTTCTTATTTTAATGTATTTGAGCCAAGTAATATATTAAATAAATTATGAATTAAGATCATTAGCTTCCAAATAACATTAATTATCTAAAATCACCCATTTACTAAACTATCGTAATTACAAATAGCTCAAAATTTTCAAATAGACTTCACAATTTGATAAAAACTGACTCAAGGCAACTACCGAGATGGGTAAAAATCAAAATTTTGAATAAATTTTTGAAAATGACCTTCGGGTCATTACATTATCCACCACTAAAAACTATGTTCGTCCTCGAACAAAAAAAAAGGAGAAGTATAATTTTTAGAGTCAATGTTTATCTCTTCAAGTGGGCTCATCCTTAAGACCATTCTATCAAGAGTTATTATCAAAAACTTAACTTTCGAATCAAAATTTGGAAGGTCTACCGATCAGGAGTGATTATAAAGCCACAAACTAATTCATGAAACTCAATCTAAGGTGAAATCCATTGGACCATAACACAACCATCATGATGAATATTTTATAACATAACCAAGGTAACATGTATCGATATAGACTATTACCAGAAGTGAACTTGAACCAATTACCACAAACTCATAATGCATAAACCATCACAAATCTTATCAAGATTCCTTTTTCACAACATAATATTTTCATGAGCTTAAGTTATGAAAATCCGATCTTTAGACATCGGGTACCTATCAAGGGTGAATCAAACTAATCTAACCCAAAGAAGAAAATGATCAAGTAAACACCAACAAGTGATACACAAAATGCAAAACCTCTATCAACACTCTTAGACGATTGTTACTCTTCATATATAGTAGCTCTTATATAAGTTCTCATAAACAAGTTAGTACGTGTAAAGGTACTTGAAAACTTAAACTGCCCCAATGCAACACCAAACAACATCTAAAATCACCAAATCTACCCAAGCATTCTACACTACCAAGAGGACATCACGGGATCAGTACATCCGATCCACCACTAGAAATTCATCCACCTAAGTAAAACTATATGTGGGCATAGATAGTGAGTTATACTCTAAATCATGTCTAGAATGAAGTAGGTTGTCATATAAGATATACAGAACTAAAGTCGAATAACACTAGATATTTCTTCCTTAGTGCTCATATCAAATATTTTCATTAATACGACTTTATCTCTTTAATTTTCTAGTTACCCACAATCACCAATCTAGTCCCAATCATAATTGCTCACACACTTGTGTTTATCGAACCACATATGCTCTTCACAATACATCACTAGGGTCAACACTCTTAATACTAACAGAACATCATAGACACACCAGTCATTTACCTCACTCTCAACCCGTCATTAGTATTAAAGTATTCTTAGGATAAATATCATCGCCTCAAACACTTTCATATTTCGGCTCCCTCTCTTTCCAAATAAGTATTTCACGATAGATACAAGTTTTACTCAAGGCCTATGACACTAATTTTAAATCAAAAAGTAGTTTCTCATCAATATAAGTTATTGAATCGCTCCCAAGTCAACTCCACACAATCTCTCACATACCAAGTTTTAACTATCATTCACATCATCATATACCTCATGTCAAAACTAGAAAAATTCTTAGTCACTCCAATAATAATGTATACTCTATGCTTATAACAGATACTCGCCATCAAATGTCTATGTAACACATCATAAGAGTCTATATCATCTAGTAGTTTCAATCCCCTCAAAATTCTAGTTAGTCATGGTTAGTTTAGATTGATGATAATGTGTTTTGTCAAGATATAGATTGGTAAGGTAAAAAATGATCAATCTCATTGGGTATGAAGCAATTGGAAGACTTAAAAATAATTTAGTGGTAAACTTGATTACTTTTGATTCTTATACCTAAGGGAGGTTTCGCATAATGTATTGATGCAGAGAATAAGCGAAAAATATCATGGGTTTTTTTTTATCAAAGAATAAGATTGGTAAGAAAGTCAGAAAAAGAAAAAAAGAGTATGGTGTATCGAAGAGTTCAATATATTTAAAATCACCATGGAAAGAGTTTAAGAGAAGTGAAGGAAGAAGACTTTTCATATAGACTCTTGGTTTGAAGTTGAAGGATGCATAATTTTTCATATATAGTTTGTAATATGGTTGTGGTTGTGAATTTACTCGATATAGACTTAATAGGGATTTATAAAATATTTTTTTATTAAGATTGAGTTTTAATTTGGGTGAAAACAGTGAGGTGTGTAAGACTATGTGTTGTTATGTGGAGCTAAATGATTCAGATTATGATAGGTGATTTCTAGATACACAACAATATGGACCTACAATTATATATGGTTACTATTATCGAGGGTTGTGTCGTGCACCGCGACAGATGCATGGACAGATATGTCCCCCATGGGTCCCGGACTAAGAGACAACGGGTGTGTATCACTAGGTCAGACATGCATCATTATACTTGACATTGCACCTACTTATCATTAGTGAACTTGATATCGTGTTTTGTTGATCTTCTGATTGCCTTTCTGCAGAACTTGTGATTGATTAATATTGAGCTTGTTATTGCGGATATCTAATTTGTTGAAGTGTTGTTGTTGAGGAAGTGTTGTTGTTGAGCTACATGCTATGTAAACTTTGAGCTCTTAGGTTGGGCTGATGTTTATGCAGGTTGTAGTTGTGGAGGTTCGGTTGGGGGTGGTAGGAGTACCTGTATTTCATCCCCTTAGCTTGTGTTTAAGGATTTACTTGCTGAGTACCGTGTGGTTTTGGTACTCTCCCTTGCTTCTACAATTTTTTGTAGGTTACTAGCCCGGACTCTGTGATATTTCTCTTCTCCTTGTCTGAGGTTTCTTGGAGATTTGAGAGGTAGTTGTTTGTCGCCTCAGCGTACTTTCTTTCTCCTTTGTTATGACCTTGTTCTATTCTAGAAACAAGTTCATTAGAGACTAGCGTTTCTTTTGAATCAATTGTAATACATTAGAGGTTTGTACACGTGACAACTAAATTTTGAGGGTGTTTTGAATTGATTATGAAATTTCTGCATTTTTGGATCGTGACACAGATGAATCTCATTTTTACCTGTTTTTTCAACTTTCAGACAATAATGATAATAATAATGGCAATAATGATGATGGTGAAAATATGAGTATCGTCAATATCAAGACTCTGATTTCTGAAGAAGATTTTGTTACTAGTGCAACAAAAGTTGTCAAATCTATATAATGTACAAATTGAAATAACTATTTTTTAGTTCAGATGAAATTCTCTCTTTTTATCAAAATTGTGAAGGATCGAGAAGAAAAAATTAAGAAATTGAAACAAAAGTATAATACAAAAAAGAAAAGAAGGAGAATTGTTGTTCAATGAAGTTTTAAAGGGTAAAAGAACCCATGAACTTTATGCTGAAGAACTTAAAGACTTTATTAAGTAATGTGCTCTTAAGAAGGCTAAAGTTGCTGAATGGGAGAAGCAACTTCATGAATATGATTAACCAATTGAAGGTAATGGCAACAATGATGGAGAGAGTATGATGACGGCCCCAAAATTTAATTATAATTTAGTATTTACTGCTTTTATTACTGGGATAATAGGAATTTTATATTTATTTTCAACTGTATTTTATATTTCATATCGTTTATCTATCCTTATTATCATATTGTTTGTTTTATTGATATGGTAAGTTATTTTGTTTTCTTGTGAAAAATGTCTTATTTTTGTTCATTCGATATAGCTATGGGTAGAATTTAGAATGTTGTTGAATTTTTTTTTTCCGTCATATAAATCCTTCCCCCTCTTTCTCTTTAGCTTGAATAACTTTAAATTAATTTTATTCTGTACAAATATTAATGGAGATTTTTTTATTATCTATAGAAGTAATAAAAAAAATTATTAGTCGAGAACTTGCCCACATAGAAAATAAAGTATCTATCATTCAAGTCTTTTCTTCATAATTCCTCATGGATAGTAGAATAATTATAATAAGTTATAGTTTGTTTATTTATTATAATATAAGGCAAAATTTGAAATCATATAATTCTGGATGATTTTATCAAAATATTTAACTACGAAAATCTGAAGAAAAATTAAAGAAATAGATTTATTTTTTCTTGTTTCTACACCGGAGATATATGTGATAAGTATTACAGAGTTTACGAACTCTCAACTTTATGATTTATTTATATCTATATCTATAATTTATAATATATTAAAGCATGGATGTTTTGATATTTAATAAGGTATTTCACGCAATACCTTATTAGTAGATAGATTCATAATTTAGAAACCATACTAATACGTTTCCCCATTTCAAAACTAGCAGAGTATATATAGCATCCAATTTCATTTACTGACATATTTGTTTGGAGAATTTCATAGTTCATGCCATTCTTTGCCGAGTTATAGAACGATATTGTAATCTAGGATCGATGATTATGGTCTATAATAATAGTAGTTGCAGTAATTATTGTTAATGGTGATCATATGGATGTGTGTGAGAGGAGACTCCTAAATGTTGAATTTGAAAATTAACTAACGTGACAGTGGTCATCCTATTTCGTCGCAATGATTTATACAAAACATGATTCGAATCGTAATTGAGATATCAGACATTAGCTTACGAACCAAGTGAAGTTGTGATTAGTATCCCTGGATATTGGGGGCGAGGAAGTATGAATGCTCGACCATATTTTTCATCTATAAATATGTTGGCTATCACACCTGCTGCATCGAACATGTCACACACAACCATAAAGAAATCTCAATTAAAGTCATTATGTTTTATTATGTGAAATATGTATCCAAACAACAAGGGAATCAATATACACTAAAAAAAATCAGAAAATTATTTTCAAAGAATTTCGTTATACTTTAAGCATCTACGAGACTATTTACCTATGCATAAAGTCGACGTCTATCTCATTGCGCACTCAAAATCAATTAATGCTAACTTTATAGAGTCCAAATTGTGTGTAGCACATGAATTGTTAGATATGAATATTCTTTCATCCTTGTCGATATCAAGTTTAAAAAAAAAATGTGTTAAAGATATTTGAGAGACATTCAAAATCAAGAGTAAGAATAAGTATTTAGTTTGTAATAGATGCACACCCAAGAAAATCACATGTAATAACAATAAACTTTAGATAGGTTTTTCCGACTTTATTTTTATAACTCAAGATAATGTATGTAATTTGAGACTCATCAGTTTGATATAATTAGTAGCATGTTAATTTTGTCGTCTTTGATCTTTTCTACAATTACTAGACTAAAATAACTATATATTGTACATACTGTCTATTTGATTTATGTACTACTTACTACATAATGTATTGCAAATTTCAATTCGATGAAATCAATTTATACTAAAATTAAATGGTCTACATGGTCTATACTAGACGAGACCATTATTTTAATAAATAATGAATTTCTACACACACTCCGATTTTCTTGAAAATTTTGAGGTAAAATTTGCAAGTACCAAGGTTTGTTGCGAATTTTCCAACCAATCAAAATTCATTGGAAATAAGCTTGTAGGTAAATATCTGCAGATTTTTAAAATCCCCAAGTATGTTATTAATTTCTCATCTAATTTACCTACGAACTTATTCACAAGGAATTTTAAAAATTCACAGTAATATTTGATCAAAAATTGTGAGATGAGAAGGGATTAATTATTTTATTGTCCTTTTGTTTTCTCTATATTTATTTTGTTTTTCCATGTTTTATTTATGTCTATTTATTTTCTCCATGTTTAATTTGTTTATACCCCCCAATTTAATTAATTTAATCGTGCCTTTATTTATTTTGTCTATATTTATTTGCTTTTCTCCCCAATTTAATTAATTTAATAGTGCACACAAACTATTTAGTCAATCCTAACTAATCAATATATATATATAAATGAGGATCATAGAGGAACTAATGTGGCACCTCTTTATGCCTCCATTCTAATTTCTTTTTTTTCCTCCTTTTTTTATTTTCTTTCATTTCTTTTCATTAAATAATTTGTTTATTAATTAAAAAATTCATTCATTTATTATTCTAATTATACCTAATAAGTTACAATCAAACCTCCATCTATTTACATTCCCTACTTAAATAATATGTCTTTTCAACTTATTTTTAATTATTCTTATTATTTACACTAACTATAAATAACAACTATCTATGTTGAATGATCATTTTCATTTTCTCATTCTTTCTTCTTATTAGTATAGTTTTTTCTCTTTAACATTTTTTTCTTCATCTTTTTCATCAATCATGTACTTAATAAGTTCACCATATGATCTTCATATTGATAAATATCATATATATATTCTTCAGGATTCATCAAATTGATGTTTGCATTAGTTTGGTACAAGTTTATGAAAATGAAGAAGGAATCATAATTATTTGAAGATTTCATCAAGAAGATGGTCATATTAGTAAAAAAGTTTGAATGATTTCCAAATATTTTGAAGATTAATTCATTCATGTATCATTTTGATTATATTTTTTAGTTAGATATATAATTTCATGTTATTCAACAAAAATTAAATTATGAAACTCTACTAATCAACACATTAGAAAGCTCAATTAGCATTATCTGCTGCTGCTGCTGCTGCTGCAAATGCTGCTGTTGCTGCAAATGCTGCTGCTGCTGCTGCTGCAAATGCTGCTGCTGCTGCAAATGCTGATGCTGATGCTGCTGCTGCTGCAAATGCTGATGCTGATGCTGCTGCTGCAAATGCTGATGCTGATGCTGCTGCTGATGCAAATGCAAATGCAAAAAATAAATTAATCATTTTTTAGTACTTTCAAAAAATTTAATGAATAAATATATTATTTAATGAAAAGAATGAAGAATTTTTTTTCCTTAGTCACATTAATTATATTAAAACTAAAAAGTGTAATTTATTTAACTTCTCTTAATTATTGAAAATGAGAAACATAAAAAAAAGTGATATGTCATTTATCTTCTCTTTATTGACATTTTTTCTTATTTAAATTAATTATTTTTTGTAAAAGTAATTTATTAATTAATTAAAAATAATTTTTATTAATAGAAGAACATTTACAATAAAAACTTTTCACATACTACTTTATTAGGAGTAAATAATAATCATCCATAACTCACATCTAATTTTCAATCCTAATGGATTAATTTTCCAATTTTTTTTTGACCTTCTTCTGATTATAATTTTAGAATAAGAATTTTAAAAAAATATTTTGAATTCTTTTCTCTTTATTATTTACTTACAACCAATATATCTATTTACATATGAAATTAGAATGTTAGAAATAAATAAGATGATGTGGTACATTTCTATCACCTCCGATCACATTTATCTTTCTCTAAATTATTTAGCATGTTTTTTATTTTTCTTCACTAGTGTGATATTGTAAAATATATTTTCAAAATTTCCTCTTCAAGTAATTACATAATAGTATTATTTTGCATAATTAACATTTTTTTTATATATGTAACTTTTATTTTTAATTGTTAATTGTTAATTAATAATATTCATGACTTCAAAACCTTTCATGTGGATAACCCCCTAAAGTAATTAATGTGCAAGTTATATAGTTTTTCTTATCTTACTTAGTTGCTACAAGTAACAATTTTAAAGAGATTTTCTATAGAGTTTTAGATAAAATAATATGATAAGCATGACTTGAAATTAGTTGTATATTTCCACTGTAGGAATTTCAGACACACACACACAGACACAGACACACACACACACACACACACACACACACGCACACACGCACACGCGCGCACGCACACACACACAATATGTTTTCTAATTTATTAAATTATTGGTTATCAATTTATTTAGAGTAACTTTTTTTATTAATATTTTTTTTATGAACACTGTATAATTTAACTCCCTCCTAAAATATAATTTAGAATTTACTACAGCCGCATAAACAAAAAGAAAATTTTCATGAAATTATTTTTCTTTCTTTACATGTTTCTAAGGATAACTGTAACGACCTGTTTAGTCGTTTTGAGCAGTAGAGTTCATTATGGAAATAACTGTCTGAGACGACGGATCCCACGATGGACCGTCATGGGCATGACGGACCGTCGAGGGGGTCTCGTTCCAAAACACTTAGAATTCTGAAATTTGGGCATTGAGAATCGACTCTCTGAACTTCACGACGGAAGTGCAGGACGGACCGTCGTAGGCACGACGGACCGTCACAAGTCCTCCAATGAATTTTACTCTCTGAACTCTGTGACGGACCTGCAGGACGGACCGTCACAGTCACGACGGACCGTCACAGGCTCCGTAAGTCCACTTGGGTCGGATTTCGACTTTTGTTTTAAAAGGGGTATTTTGGACTATTTATGATTATAATTAGAAAGTTAATGGATTAATATTAATAATTTGTTTATTTGGGGGTTAAAGGAGACAACTTAAACCTAATTAATGGGGTATTCTCATCATAATGAGTTATATGACAATTAGGGTAAAAGAAAAAGGATTTGAATAAGAAAGATAGAAAGAACAGAGAGAACGAGCATAGAGAGAGACGAACGAAGAGGGAAACAAAGCTTTGGGGAATTTGCTGGCTTGATCACGAAACTTCGGTGGAGGTAGGTTATGGTTTATGCTACTTCATAGTAAACTCTTAATAGCGAATGATATGTATTGAGTAGTATTGTAAAGTCTTCTATATGCTTAATTGTGTGCTTGCATGATGTGATTATGAAATTGTAATGGGTTGGGAAGATGAGGCTGTGAATCTTAAATCTTAAATTCATTTTGTTAATGATGATGCCTTGGTATAAAAGAAGGCTTGATGAACTAAAGTGACGAGTATTAGAGGATCGGGTGTCACGTTCCGACACCAGGATAGTATTAGAGGATCGGGTGTCACGTTCCGACACCAGGATAGATTAGAGGATCGGGTGTCACGTTCCGACACCAGGATAATATTAGAGGATCGGGTGTCACGTTCCGATTCTAGAATAGATGAGGATCGGAGTGTCACGTTCCGACACCAGGATAGATGAGGATCGGAGTGTCACGTTCCGACACCAGGATAGTAAAGAGAATGAATATTGAATTATGTTAATATACTCAATTTAAAGAACTAATTCCCAAATGAGTATGATGGGGAGGCTTGAGTCCTCATAGATATGCTGGGTGTTGTGGTCAATGGTTATGGTGTTTGTTGTTATCACCTGTTGAGTATGTGGTTGATTTTATATTATTATTTGATATATACTGTTTTCTATTTTGAGTTGGCCGATGATACCTATTCAGTACTTGTACCTTGTACTGACCCCTACTTGTATTTGTTTTTCTTTGATTATTTGTGGAATGCAGCAAACGTACCATCATCTTCAACTCGTCCTCAACTCTAGCCAATCTTCATCACACCAGATTTCAGGGTGAGCTATTGTTTCTAGCTTGGACTGGATTCTCTTCTTCACGTCTTGATGCCTTGAAGTTCTGGCATGGACTAGCTGTTTACTTATTTTAGCTTCTTAGATACTCTTAGCTTAGTAATTTGAGGATAGATGTTCTTGTGGTGATGACTTCCAGTTTTTGGGATAAATAATAAGATTGAATTTTAGAAGTTATTTATTTATTATATTAATGAGTTTAAGTCTTCCGCATTATATTCTGTTTATTATGGTTGAAATGCTGGGATTTAGATTGGTTGGTTCGCTCACATAGGAGGATAAATGTGGGTGCCACTCGCGGCTTGTTTTGGGTCGTGACATACTTGGTATCAGAGCATTAGGTTCGTTGGTCTCATCACACAAGAACGAGTCTAGTAGAGTCTTAAGGAACGGTAGGGGGACGCCTTTACTTTTCTTTGAGAGGCTATAGGACTTTAGGAAAATTCCATTCTTTCCTTCTTTCGTGCTATTACTTCAATCTAATTGGTATCTAGGTGATACAAATTGGTATCTGACCATCTTTACTCTATTTCGCAGATGGTTAGAACTAGAGCAACAACTGCGCCAACATCAACACCGGCAAGATAAGACGCATCTGAGCCAGCCACTGGGGCTGTAGCTCGAAGAGGAGCAGTGGCAAGAGGCCGTGGTAGAGGTCGCGGGAGGACGTCCTCTAGAGGAAGAGGACAAGCACCTGGCCCATCTAGTACTAGGGCGGTGACTCCTCCACCGCTGAGGAAGTAGTAAGAGAGGGCGAGGAAGGGGAAAATGAGCAAGTGCAGAATGAGGAATTACCACCCCAACCTACCCCAGAGATGATTAATCAGGTTCTTGCTTATCTTAGCGGGTTATCTGATCAAGGCCAGACACCTCCAGTATTTTCTGCACCAACATCTCAGGTTCCGGAAGTACAACAGGCAGCTGCTGTGGCTCCCCGCATGAATGCCTCATTGGAAATATGCACGTTTCCTCGTTTGACTACAGGGCCTATAATGACAAGTGATCAGCATGAACTTTTCAGTAAGTTCTTGAAATTGAAACCTCCAGTCTACAAGGGTGCTGAATCTGAGGACGCCTACGATTTTCTGGTTGATTGTCATGAGTTACTACATAAAATGGGCATAGTGGAACGATTTGGCGTTGAGTTTGTAACCTATCAGTTTCAGGGAAATGCCAAAATGTGGTGGCGGTCATATGTTGAGTGTCAACCCGCACAGGCACCACCTATGACTTGGGCGTCATTCTCTAGCTTATTTATGGAGAAGTATATCCCCCGGACCTTGAGGGATAGGAGGAGAGATGAGTTCTTGAGCCTAGAGCAAGGCAGGATGTTGGTTACCGCGTATGAGGCTAAGTTTCGTGCATTATCCAGGTATGCCACCCAGCTCTGTTTCAGTCCACAAGAACGGATTTGCAGTTTTGTGAAGGGGTTGAGGTCAGATTTGCGGATTTCAGCCTTACAGGTAGCGGCTACAGCAAAATCCTTTCAGGAAGTGGTAGACTTCGTGATAGAGGTGGAGGGAGTGAAGCCAGATGACTTCACCATGGCATCGACATCTAAAAGGTTTCGTAAGGGAGGTAAGTTTAATGGTTCTTACTCCAGAGGGCAGAGTTCGGGAGGTTACACCGCCAGGCCTATTCAGTCTTCACTGCAGGCTGTAGTTGGGGGTCCATCGCAGACCACTCAACATTCCTCTGAGTTTTGAGGTTATCCCCAGACGTCGTCTCTCTCACAGAGACCTATGCTTGAACCCAGAGAGTGTTATGGATGTGGGGAGATGGGACATATTAAGAGGTATTGTCCAAAACAGAGTTATAGACCTCCAATAGTCAGAGGTAGAGGTGGTCATGGAAGAGGCCGTCATTCGGGAGGACGTGGTGGCCGAGGAAATGGTGGTCACCAAAACGGCCGGGGTGATGGGCAAATTGGAGCTACTACAGCACAACATGGTAGGGACAACGGGCAGACAGGTGATAGGGCCCATTGTTATGCTTTCCCTGGGAGGTCTGAAGCGGAGACATCTGATGATGTTATCACAGGTAACCTTTTGGTTTGTGATTGCATGGCTTCTGTATTATTTGATCCTGGCTCCACATTTTCATATGTATCTTCCTCATTTGCTACTGGTCTTAATTTACATTGTGAAATGCTTGACATACCTATTCGTGTTTCTACTCCGGTGGGTGAGTCTGTGATAGTTGAAAAGGTGTATAGGTCCTGTCTTGTAACTTTTGTGGGGAGCAATACTTATGTAGACTTGGTTATCTTAGAAATGGTTGATTTCGATGTAATTCTGGGTTTGACTTGGCTTCTCCAAATTTTGCAATCTTAGATTGTAATGCCAAAACTGTGACATTGGCCAAGCCTGGGACAAATCCGTTAATGTGGGAGGGTGACTACACTTCCACTCCAGTTCGCATCATCTCTTTTCTTCGTGCTAAGAGAATGGTTAGTAAAGGATGTTTAGCTTTCTTGGCACACCTCAAGGATGATACTACCCAAGTACCTTCGATTGAGTCTGTCTCGGTAGTCAGTGAGTTCCTAGATGTGTTTCATGCAGACCTTCCTGGTATGCCACCGGATAGGGATATCGACTTTTGTATTGATTTGGAGCCAAATACTCGCCCCATTTCCATACCCCCTTATAGAATGGCTCCAGCAGAGTTAAGGGAGTTAAAGGCCCAACTTCAAGAGTTGTTAGGGAAAGGTTTCATTAGGCCAAGTGCATCCCCTTGGGGTGCTCGTGTCTTATTTGTGAAGAAGAAGGATGGGAGTTTTCGGATGTGCATAGACTACCGGCAGTTGAATAAGGTAACTATTAAGAACAAGTATCCCATTCCTCGCATTGATGACTTATTCGATCAGTTACAAGGTGCTTGTGTCTTATCTAAGATTGACTTGAGATCCGGTTATCATCAATTGAAAATACGGGCAACAGATGTACCAAAGACTGCTTTTCGAACTAGGTATGGGCATTATGAATTCGTAGTAATGTCTTTTGGTCTTACGAATGTCCCTGCTGCTTTCATGAGCCTGATGAACGGGATTTTTAAGCCATATCTGGACCTCTTTGTTATCTTATTTATTGATGATATACTGATATACTCAAAGAGCAAGAAGGAACATGAAGAGCATTTGAGAATTGTATTGGAGTTGTTGAGAAATAAAAAGCTTTATGCCAAATTCTCCAAGTGTGAATTTTGGCTAGATTCAGTGTCCTTCTTGGGGCACATGGTTTCCAAAGATGGAGTGATGGTGGATTCTTCAAAGATTGAAACAGTGAGGATTTGGGTAAGACCTAGTAATGTTTCAGAGGTAAGGAGCTTTGTTGGTTTGGCTAGCTACTACCGCCGATTTGTCAAAGGATTTTCTTCTATTGCTTCCCCTCTGACAAATTTGACTAAGCAGAACGTTCCATTTGTATGGTCGGACGAATGTGAAGAAAGTTTTCAGAAACTCAAGACCTTGCAGACTACTGCACCTATTCTTACCTTGCCATTGGAGGGTAAGAATTTCATTGTTTATTGCGATGCGTCTTATTCTGGGTTGGGTGCAGTGCTAATGCAAGAGAGAAATGTAATCGCTTATGCTTCGAGGCAACTAAAGGTGCATGAACGTAACTATCTGACCCATGATTTGGAATTGGCTGCAGTTGTATTTGCATTAAAGCAATGGAGAAATTATCTGTATGGGGTTAAGTGTGAGGTTTACACAGATCATCATAGTTTGCAGTATGTCTTTAGCCAGAAGGATTTGAATTTGAGACAGAGGAGGTGGATGGAACTATTGAAAGACTATGACATTACTATTCTGTATTACCCAGGAAAGGCAAATGTGGTGGCTGGCGCTTTAAGTAGAAAAGCAGGTTGCATGGGAAGTGTAGCTCACCTACAGGTTTCTAGGCGCCCATTGGCTAGAGAGGTTCAGACACTGGCTAATGACTTTATGAGGCTGGAAGTACTAGAGAAAGGAGGAATTTTGGCCGGTGTGGAGGCAAGATCTTCTTTTCTTGACAAGATTAAAGGAAAACAGTTTGATGATGAGAAACTAAGCCGAATTCGGGATATGGTGTTGCGAGGAGAGGCTAAAGAAGCAATAATGGATGAGAAAGGTGTTTTGAGGATTAAGGGAAGGGTATGTGTGCCTCGTGTAGATGATTTGATCCACACTATCCTTACAGAGGCTCATAGTTCCGGATATTCTATACATCCTGGTGCAACCAAGATGTACCTTGACCTGAAGCAACACTTTTGGTGGAGTAGAATGAAGTGCGACATTGTTGATTTTGTTGCCAAATGTCCAAATTATCAGCAAGTAAAGTACGAACACCAGAGGCCCGGAGGAACACTTCAGAGAATGCCCATTCCTGAATGGAAGTGGGAAAGAATTGCAATGGACTTCGTGGTTGGTCTTCCAAAGACATTGGGTAAGTTTGATTCTATTTGGGTAATTGTGGACAGATTAACTAAGTCTGCTCACTTCATTCCAGTCAAGGTGACTTACAATGCAGAGAAGTTAGCCAAATTCTATATCTCAGAAGTTGTTCGATTGCATGGGGTTCCACTTTCCATCATATCAGATAGAGGTACGCAATTAACTTCTAAGTTTTGGAGAACATTGCATGTTGAATTAGGTACTAGGTTGGACCTTAGTACTGCATTTCACCCTCAGATAGATGGACAATCTGAGCGAACGATTCAGGTATTGGAGGATATGCTTCGGGCATGTGTGATAGAATTTGGTGGTCATTGGGATAACTTCTTACCCTTGGCAGAATTTTCATACAATAATAGCTATCATTCAAGTATTGATATGGCTCCATTTGAGGCACTGTATGGGAGGAGATGTAGGTCCCCCATTGGTTGGTTTGATGCATTTGAGGTTAGACCTTGGGGTACTGATCTTTTGAGGGATTCATTAGAGAAGGTGAAATCTAGTTAAGAAAAGCTTTTAGCGGCGCAAAGTAGGCAAAAGGAATATGCAGATCGAAAGGTTAGAGACTTGGAGTTCATGGAGGGTGAACAAGTCTTGCTGAAGGTTTCACCCATGAAAGGGGTGATGCGGTTTGGTAAAAGAGGTAAGCTAAGTCCGAGATATATCGGACCATTTGAAATACTTAAGCGAGTAGGGGAGGTGGCTTATGAATTAGCCTTGCCCCCAGGACTCTCAGGGGTGCACCAGGTATTTCATGTGTCTATGCTGAAAAGATACCATGGGGATGGAAACTACATTATTCGTTGGGATTCAGTTCTTCTTGATGAAAACTTGTCTTATGAGGAAGAGCCTGTTGCTATTCTACATAGGGAAGTCCGCAAGTTGAGATCAAGGGAGATCGCATCCATCAAAGTTCAATGGAAGAATCGACCAGTTGAAGAGTCCACTTGGGAGAAGGAGGCTGATATGCAAGAAAAATATCCGCATCTGTTCACAGATTCAGGTACTCCTCGTCCTTGTTTTTCTTCTTTTGATCATTCGAGGACGAACGATGGGTAAATTGGTATCTATTGTAACGACCTGTTTAGTCGTTTTGAGCAGTAGAGTTCATTCTGGAAATAACTGTCTGAGACGACGGATCCCACGACGGAACGTCGAGGGGGTCTCGTCCGAAAACACTTAGAATATTGAAATTTGGGCATTGAGAATAGACTCTCTGAACTTCACGACGGAAGTGAAGGACGGACCGTCGTAGGCACGACGGACCGTCACAAGTCCTCCAATGAATTTTAATCTCTGAACTCTGTGACAGACCTGCAGGATGGACCGTCACAGTCACGACGGACCGTCACAGGCTCCGTAAGTCCACTCGGGTCGGATTTCGACTTTTGTTTTAAAAGGGGTGTTTTGGACTATTTATGATTATAATTAGAAAGTTAATGGATTAATATTAATAATTTGTTTATTTGGGGGTTAAAGGAGACAACTTAAACTTAATTAATGGGGTATTCTCATCATAATGAGTTATATGACAATTAGGGTAAAAGAAAAAGGATTTGAATAAGAAAGATAGAAAGAACAGAGAGAACGAGCATAGAGAGAGACGAACGAAGAGGGAAACAAAGCTTTGGGAAATTTGCTGGCTTGATCACGAAACTTCGGTGGAGGTAGGTTATGGTTTATGCTACTTCATAGTAAACTCTTAATAGCGAATGATATGTATTGAGTAGTATTGTAAAGTCTTCTATATGCTTAATTGTGTGCTTGCATGATGTGATTATGAAATTGTAATGGGTTGGGAAGATGAGGCTGTGAATCTTAAATCTTAAATTTGTTTTTTTAATGATGATGCCTTGGTATAAAAGAAGGCTTGATGAACTAAAGTGACGAGTATTAGAGGATCGGGTGTCACGTTCCGACACCAGGATAGTATTAGAGGATCGGGTGTCACGTTCCGACACCAGGATAGAATAGAGGATCGGGTGTCACGTTCCGACACCAGGATAGTATTAGAGGATCGGGTGTCACGTTCCGACACCAGGATAGATGAGGATCGAAGTGTCACGTTCCGACACCAGGATAGATGAGGATCGGAGTGTCACGTTCCGACACCAGGATACTAAAGAGAATGAATCTTGAATTATGTTAATATACTCAATTTAAAGAACTAATTCCCAATGAGTATGATGGGGAGGCTTGAGTCCTCATAGATATGCTGGGTGTTGTGGCCAATGGTTATGGTGTTTGTTGTTATCACCTGTTGAGTATGTGGTTGATTTTATATTATTATTTGATATATATTGTTTTCTATTTTGAGTTGGCCGATGATACCTATTCAGTACTTGTGCCTTGTACTGACCCCTACTTGTATTTGTTTTTCTTTGGTTATTTGTGGAATGCAGCAAACGTACCATCGTCTTCAACTCGTCCTCAACTCTAGCCAATCTTCATCACACCAGATTTCAGGGTGAGCTATTGTTTCTAGCTTTGATTGGATTCTCTTCTTCACGTCTTGATGCCTTGAAGTTCTGGCATGGACTAGGTGTTTACTTATTTTAGCTTCTTAGATACTCTTAGCTTAGTAATTTGAGGATAGATGTTCTTGTGGTGATGACTTCCAGTTTTTGGGATAAATAATAAGATTGAATTTTAGAAGTTATTTATTGATTATATTAATGAGTTTAAGTCTTCCGCATTATATTCTGTTTATTATGGTTGAAATGTTGGGATTTAGATTGGTTGGTTCGCTCACATAGGAGGATAAATGTGGGTGCCACTCGCGGCTTGTTTTGGGTCGTGACAATGACATACCAAATAGATTATACGAAATCAACTATATTTAAAATACTAAAAGCGTAGATAGTGAACAACAAATTGAAAAGTATAATTTATTGTGTTTAATGATAATAATATTGACTCGATATATTTAAACAAAAAAATTATTTATAAATCTAATTATGTCCGCGCGAAGCGCGGATATGTTAACTAGTTACTAATACTTATACTTATCATTCAGATTCCTAATTTGAGCCTCATTTGTTTTTATTAAGATTAAAACATCTTAATGTAAATATACATCTAAATATTAAGATACACATTAAGATCTAAATGAGTAAATCTGAATAAACATCTCAATATTAAGATGTTATCTCTGAATCTGAACACTAGATTATTGGGACTGTTTGTTTTCAATATCTGAATGTGCATATGAAATTAAATATTATCAATAAAATATTATAAAAACCTCATTTTAGTAAAATAGTTTTTTTATATAGAAAATAATATCTTGAACATTTTTATCGTAACAAGCAAATATGATTTATCTATTAAAAATTTAACATTAAGTTACATCATTAATTTGACTTTTCTTTGCACTCAAAAACTACGAGAATATAATATAATGTCATGTAAAATAGTTTATATAAAGTAGTAATATAATGTTCATAAAAACATTTTATTTTATAATAGACATTTGTTATTGTTATCGATCAAATAATTAATACTTTCTAATTTTCTGGAACCGTGCTAAATATTATATTATATCATGAATGCTTATCAATTCAAATATATTGATTAAATTATGAAAGTAAAGACATATATTAAGTTACTAAAGAATAAAGAAAATTATAACGGAAACATATAATTAACATTAATTAAATAAGAAAAAAAACTTTTATGAGATGTTGTGAAATAGTTGAATTAAGATAGGAGTCTTATTTTTGAGTCTGAATGGTGTTATGAGTGTATTATAGATCTAATTTATTCAGATGTATTTAGATCCATTAAGAGACTTATAAGGAAATAAAATAAATAAATTTAATGAATTAAATCTGAATAATTAAGATTCAGTTAAAAAACAAACACAATAAGTTAATGTGATTGATTAAGATTCAAACCGTAATTAAGCTCACAAATGAGACTTTTATTCCGACGGAGAAACTAATTACTAATCACATTAGAGGAAGCCTTATAAGGATTAGAAGGAAATGTTATCAGGCTGAACTTTTTGTCCTATCAACCTGGTATATAATCAGTCATTCACAAAATGACATTTAATTTTTTTTCCAATTTTCCTTCAATAAGTCAATGTGTTAAAACATTTATCCTCTATTTTTAATATCTATAAATAAAGTATTTCATTCAGTTCAAATTACATTCTTTTAATATACTTAATTGAAGTATTTCCTTCGTCTCATGTGTCATCTTGAGATCCAAAATATATTTTTCTTTGATAGTAATTTTTCAATATTTTTATAAAATATTTATATTAATTATTATTACTTATAGTAAGTTTATGTCGTTTTCCCATAAGTAAAATTTATTTCAGAAAATTTAGAAATTTTATGTTTTGTAATCAAAATTAAATTGTTTGACTCTAGAAATTGTGAATATATATATATATATATATATATATATATATATATATATATATATATATATATATATATATATATATATATATATATATATATATATATATATATATATATATATATATATATATATTACTTTAGATTTATCTATTGCAGAAGAAAACTAAACTTTATGCTAATAAAAAATATAAATAAAATATTTCCTACTTAAAATATATTCTTATTTATCGAGTAACACACAATTTAATGAAATGCAGAAAGCCATATTTCAAAATTATAATTGAGTTTTATTTAAGTTAGTCCGTGATCAATATTATTTAATGTTCTTCAATGAAAATTCAAGCCGTAAGTGTTTTTCATTTCATGAAAAAATGAGAATTAAATAAAGAAAATGAAACCGAGACATTTATTAAAACATTAAATCTCAGATTTTTTTTTTAATAATATATGATAATTGGTAAAATTGTTTCACCAGTTTTAACCACATTAATTAAGAGAGTGTTTCAAAATAATAATAAAAAAATCATTTATCGGTACAAAAATGTTCCCGTAATTTCCAATTAAAGCAATCCAACTTATTCGCAATAACAAGACCTTGAGTAATTTTCCTGGTATGTATATTTGGTGTAAAATCTCGTTAAATAAATCCATATCTAAATTCGTAGAAACAAACTCCCAAGTAATTTTCTAACTTAAAAATGTTTAATTTTTTTAACATCCCCAACTAAATTCGAAAGTAGTTTTACTTTGGGGATTTTTCTGCCAAATAGTAAAGGGAGTTATTTGTTCATTTACCTACGAAAATATTATGTGTAGATTGATTTCCCCAACTATTCTCCAAGTAATATTTTTGCGACAAATTTACCTACGGATTTTCCCTGAAAAATTTATGTAGGTAAAATATTGCATAACTTAAGAATTTTATTATTTTGCTTGTAAGTTCGTAGGAATTTTTTGCGGATAGAATTCCCAGATAAAATTTTCCAAATAATTTAATGTTTTTTTTGTAGTGGCACACACGCACGTGCATGCACATATATATTTTTTTTGTATTTTTCATTATTAGTCCCATCAATGCTATCTATCATGAACCAATACACCTAAGAAACAAATTATTATCACAAATTATTGTGAAACAGTTAACCTATTGATATTAAAGGACCCAACTGACTTGTATGCACCTCGAGTGATTCATGACAGTTGGCTAAACATCATCAATTTTTATAGAACATTAATTTTATTTATTTATTTATTTATGTGTGAAACATGAGAAATAGTGAGTAGTTACATAAATAGATATGAATAATCTAGTGTACCATAAAAGATCCCTGCATTACAAGGATATGATTAAACATGCATGTATTGTACACCGTTTTCAGATTCTATTTTGTGATTATGTCAGGATATATTATTATAAGGAAAATTTTACATATAACCTCTAAAAAATAGTCTAATTATTTTCCGTAACTATAATTTGATAATTACAATTCATAGCTACATGTTATAGAAAGGAGAGAGGCGAGTGAGACTGGGAGAGAGAAGAGAGAGGCGAGACAGAGCAAAAAGTGAGAGAAGGGTGACTTGTATATTATAAATATGTATTTGTATATATGGAAGACGAGATTGGGAGAGAGAGGAGAGAGGCAAGCGAGATTGGGAGACGGAGGAAAGGGGCGAGCGAGATAGAGAAAGAAGTGAGCGAGAGAGGACAGAGAGTGGGAGAGAGGTGAATTCTATATGTATATTGGTTAGATAATTGTATATTATACATATACATTTGTATGAAAAGCAAACGAGATTGACAGAGAGGGAGGAGAGAGGCGAGTGAGAGAGGGAAGAGAGTGGGAGAGAGGTCAATTGTATATGAACATTGATTAGATAATTGTATATTATACATATGTGTTTCTATATTCTGGTGAATTATACATATACAAATGTGGTTAATTACACAAACACGAAGTGTATAATGTTAGTCGTGAGTAATAATTATAGCAAACCATAGCTATAATGAATAGTTAAATATTATAAATTTGTTCAACTGCATAATCTTCCCTAATTATAATTGGTATGCTAATTGAGTCGTTAATTTAACTTATGTCCAAGATTGATCACATGTTGAAAAATTGAAACGTATTGACTTAATTTTTCCTTTAACAAATGAGTTTTGAAACAACAATATTTTAACTAAGATTCATTCTTTTGAGTTTTACTTATTTTATTTTTTTTAAAAAAAATCTTCGAATTGTGAATGCAAACTATGAGCTCAAACTAAACACTAAATATGAAAACGTATGTAATTAAATAAGAAAAAAACTATAAAATATAGCAAACTTCAATATATATTTAAGATAAATAGTTATAATTACTTATTGTTATAAAAGGAGAGCAAAATGACAAATATCAATAAAAAATATAGAATAGACAATATTCTTTTATCTGTTTTGTTTTTGTATTTTCTAATGGTGAAGATCCTCCTTTTATAGGATGTTTAAATCATCCTTTTACAATATTTGATAATACGTTACTATAATAAATAATTAATATAATAAATAATTAATATAATAAATGTATACATTACGTCAGGATATATTAAACAAAACATCCACACAATTAAGTGGATTTGTAACAGTCTTCCTTGGATGTTTATAGATAATGTGTCTCGTTAAAACCTTACTAGGAAAAATTTCATGGGAAAAAAGCCTAGAAAAGAAAAAAAAGTACACACATCTTGTAATACGCTTTGAGTTCGACCTCATTAAAAACCTTACCAGGAAAATCCAATGGGACAAAACCACGGTTAAGGGAAAAAGAGTACAGCGCGTAGTTGCTCCCCCTGATGAAAAACTTATTTGATATCTTGGAAACGACACATCCCAATCTTATATCTTAGCTTCTCAAATATTGACGTTGGCAATGCCTTAGTGAATAAATCTGCAAGATTATCACTCGAACAAATCTATTGAACATTTATCTCACCATTTTGTTGAAGTCATGTGTGAAAAAGAACTTAGGTGAAATATGCTTTGTTTAGTCTCCTTTGATATATCCTCCTTTTAATTGAGATATGCAAGCAGCATTATTTTCATACAATATTGTTGGAGTCTTTGTTTGCACAGAAAGACTGCATAATTGCAGAATGTGTTAAGTCATTGATCTCAACCATACACACTCTCGACAGGCTTCATGAATGGCTATTATCTCTGCATGATTTGAAGAAGTAGCAACTATTGTTTGCTTCATTGAACGCCACGATAAAACTGTACCTCCATAGATGAATAAATAGTTTGTCTGAGATTGGGCTTTATGCGAATCAGACAAATACCCTGCACTGCATATCCGATCAATTCTGACTTCGATGCATTAGTATACAACAATCACATAGCAATTGTTCCTTGAAGATATCTGAATATATGCTTAACACCTTTTCAATGTCTTCTTGTTGGACATGAGCTGAATCTTGCCAATAAACTTACTGCGAAACAAATATCTGGACGGGTATTATTCGCAAGGTACATTAGTGTCCCAATATTGCTGAGATATGGTGTTTCATCACCAAGAACAAACGCTTACAACATATATTACATTGATCATATTTGTTTCGTTAAGGAATACAACTTATTTAAATAGTCATACGTTATGAATAGTTCATACAATTTACAATCAAAACAGAATAAAACGAGAATAGAAAACGGATGGAAACAGACTACTTGGTTACAATTATACGAAACCTGAATACTACGCTTTACAAATATTTTCAATTACATTTTCTTTTTTTTTCGTACTATATCAATTTTAAATATACGAAAACAGAATATGATTAACAATTATATCAATTATAAACAATTACAAAAAAAAAAAGAAACAATTATCTATTCGAATTTTTATGGAAATCTTGAAAATAAAAAATTGAGAGAAATCATCAGATTTTGGGAGTTTGGTTGATTTTTTGATTTTTTTTTTATTTTCTGTAAGTGATGAGAGTTTTAAGCAATACTTCCATCTTTACTTTTTTTTCCCTCTTCCCTTAATTTCTGCTTTGTGTTATAAATATTTGTATTCTTTCAATTTAAACAATTAGAAAATAGATTAAAAATATACATAATAAACTAAAATTGTGACATTTTTACTAAATAATGAAAGTATTGACAAGAGTCCTCTTAAATAACAAAATAATGACATTTTAAAAAAATATATTTTTTTTCTTCTTATTTTTCTTAATCATTATTTCATGAAAATTCTCATTAAATTTGTGATTTACCTAAGAACCCTTGTTCTAGGATTGTGGCTACGGATAATTGTTGACTATTGATTCTTTGGCTGAAGTTGTAACACCTAGGAAGTTGAAAAGATGAGAAAGAAAAAAAAGTACAAAAATTCTCTAAAGCAGTGGCCTACGAGACAAACCTACGACTAGTAGAAATTCCAACGAGTGGTAGGAATGAAATTGTAGGACCTTGAGTCAAGTTTTGAAAAATTAAATTTCTGAGGTTTAACCTACGAATGACTATGATAGGTCATAAGAGTTTTGAAGAGTCGTAGATGGATTTCGTAGAATGGTTCCAAACTTAGTTAAATATTGAACCATAAAAAACTTAACAGACAGTATAAAGGTATCGTGAAAAATAATTGATTTTTTTTGGGTTTATGAAGTTAGTTCCGCAGTAGACCAAGATGGACTAAAGAAATTCTTACAAACCCCATGTCATAACCGTAAAAAACATCCGATCTTTGTTGGGAAAGACAAGTCACTAACAAAGAATGCCTGACAGGATAACAGCGGAAGAATACCCAAGTCTATACTTTCCCTTCTCGATTTGAACCAAGAGAAGACCAAAAACCACAAGCAATATGATAGTAAGGCAGCAAGTAATTCAACCAAACAAGTATAACAAGGCAATAATAAACCAATCACACAAGACACCAAGATTTACGTGGAAAACCCTTCTATTTGAAGAGTAAAAAACCACGGGACCAAAAGCTCCACTATAATCACCATGAGTTACAATATTGTTCTCCAAAATTGGCCACAAAACAAGTGCCAAACAACGAGCACCAACAAAATAAGATTGCACCAAATCTAGAGAATTAAAGGAGCAAAATCACCAATTTCGCAGCTACTGTTCACGACAGGAAAACTGAAGCTGCAGGCTACAAAATCCAACTCTGTCAGTTCCTAATCAAAGATTGAGTTGAAGATAATATGCTGTCCAAAAATCAGCTCAATCGGACAAGAAACGAAGCGGGAATCGCAATTTGAAGTTGGCTGTTTGGGCTGAATTTTGACTGCGAAAACTGCTCTCTTTCTCTCTTTTTGGCTGCTGAAAAAACTCTCTGTGTATATGAAAAATAAGACATAAATAGGCTTATATTTGCCTCATAAGAATGGGCCTATGGGCAAAAATGGGTTGGTCCAAATTGGGCTTTTATTTATCCACATAGGAAGGGAAAAGGCCCATAACCCAACAATTCTCCCCCTCACGACTATGTGGAGGAGACCGCCATCCCGGCGACCATGCAACAATCTTCAAACTTCTCTCTTGGCAAAGCTTTAGTCATCATATCGGACCATTGTCATTTGTATGAATCTTTTCAAGCTCAAGCAACTTAGAATCCAACACATCTCGAATCCAATGGTATCTCACATCAATGTGTTTAGACCGACCATGGAACGTAGAATTCTTGCCAAGATGTATAGCACTTTGACTGTCACAATAAAGCACATACCTCTCTTGAGCACAACCAAGTTTCCCGAAGAATCTCTTCATCCAAAGCAATTCTTTACAAGCTTCAACGACAGCAATAAGCTCAGCTTCTGTAGTAGATAGAGCAACACATTTTTGCAACCTAGATTGCTAAGACACAGCTCCCCCTGCAAAAGTAACCAAGTACCCTGAAGTAGACTTGCGAGTATCAACATCACCAGCCATGTCTGAATCAATATAACCACAAAGAATAGGCTTCCCTGTACCAAAACACAAACTCAGACTAGAAGTGCCACAGAGATATCTCATAACCCACTTCACAACATTCCAATGTTCTCTTCCCGGATTAGAAAGAAAACGGCTAACAACTCCAACAGTGTGAGCAATATCCGGTCTTCTACTAACCATCGCATACATCAAACTACCAACAGCTGAAGCATAAGGAACTTTCTTCATATCTTCCTTCTCATCATCACTAGAAGGACACTGTTTCATGCTCAATTTGAAGTGCATAGCTAAAGGTGTACTGACATCCTTAGCTTTGTCCATGCTGAATCTGCGAAGTACTTTCTGAATGTACTTCTCTTGTGATAATACCAATTTCTTGGCCTTTCTATCACGGACAATCTGCATGCCAAGAATCTGCCTTGCTGGTCCTAAGTCTTTCATAGCAAGAGACTTACTCAACTCTTGCTTCAACTTCTGAATCCTGCAAGTATTATGACCAACAACAAGCATGTCATTAACATAAAGCAACACAATAATAAAGTCACCATCAGAGAACTTTTGCACAAAAACACAATGGTCTGAAGAAGTCTTCTTGAAGCCCTGCTGACTCATAAAAGAACCAAACTTCCTGTACCACTGCCTGGGAGCTTGTTTCAAACCATACAAGCTCTTCTTCATTTTGCAAACATAATTCTCTTTACCCTTGACTTCAAAACCTTCCGGTTGCTCCATATAAATTTCTTCATCTAAGTCACCATGGAGGAAAGCAGTTTTAACATCCATTTGCTCAACCTCTAAATCTAGACTTGCAGCCAAGCCTAGAACCACACAAATGGATGACATCTTCACAACTGGAGAGAATATCTCATCAAAATCAACTCCCCTTTTCTGATTAAATCCCTTTGACAACTAATCTAGCTTTGTACCGTGGAACTAGATTACCATCTTCATATTTCACCCAAAAATCCACTTGTTTTTCAAAGCTTTTCTGTCTTTAGGTAACTTAACCAAATCAAAGGTATGATTATCATGCAAGAATTTAATCTCATCTTCCATAGCATCAAACCACCTTTCTTTTTCTTCACTTTCCATGGCCTCATCAAGACTCTCAGGTTCTCCCCCGTCAGTCAAGAGTACATACTCATTGGGAGAATAACGAGATGAAGGAATTCTCTCTCTACTAGATCGTCTGAGAGAACTCTCTGGAGCATCTATAATTGGTTGTTGGACAACCACATCATCTTGCACTGGAGCATCAACAACATCATGCCGGTCATTCTGAACATGATCACCATCTTCATTATCAACTTGATTTTCATCATTATGAAGATTTTTTTCCGGTGCAATAGTCAAAGGAACTAGATCAACATCAACTAAGCTCTCACTACTCTGAAAATCAGCCTTGTCAGATTTGTCAAAATCTTCAATTTTTTGGTCTTCAAAGAACATAACATCACGGCTTCAAACAAGTTTCTTCTCAACAGGATCATAGAAACGATAGCCAAATTCATCTTGACCATAACCAATGAAGATACACTGCCTAGTTTTAACATCCAACTTTGACCTTTCATCCTTAGGAACATGTACAAAGGCTTTACACCCAAAGACTCTAAGATGATCATAAGAAACATTCTTACCAGTCCAAACTCTGTCAGGGACATCACCATCACCATCTAAAGCAACAGCAGGAGATAAATTGATAACATAAGCAGCAGTATTAAGTGCTTCTGCCCAAAAGGAATCTGACAGCTTGGCATCTGAAAGCATACATCTAACCCTCTCAACTAGAGTTCTGTTCATCCTCTCTGCTAAACCATTTAACTGAGGAGTCTTTGGAGGAGTTTTTTGATGCCTAATACCCTGCTCTCTGCAATATCTATCAAAAGGACCAATATACTCACCACCATTATCTGATCGGATGCATTTCAATGTCTTCCCTGTTTGTCTTTCAACCAAGGCCTGAAAACTCTTGAACACATCAAGTACTTGATCCTTGGACTTCAAAGGAAATACCCAGAGTTTGCGAGAATGATCATCAATAAAAGTCACAAAGTAAAGTGCACCACCATGAGATCTTACCTTAAAAGGACCACACAAATTAGAATGTACCAACTCCAGCAAATCAAGCTTTCTTGAAGGCGGATGACTCTGAAAAGAAACTCTTTTCTATTTACCGGCTAAGCAATGAACACATTTCTTCAACTTTGGTTGTTTCACTCTAAAAAGCAAATTTTTCTTAGCCAAACTATCAATCCCCTTCTCGTTCATATGACTCAGCCTTCTATGTCATAACTCTGATGAAGTATCATTCTCTACCAAATTTACTGAGTCTCTGGACATGGAGCCCTGAAATACATACAAGTTAGACAACTTGTCACCACGGGCCACAACCATCAAACCTCTAGTAAGCTTACACTGGCCAACACCAAGTGTATTAACATAACCCTCATCATCAAGATATCCCACATAAATCAAATTCAAGCGAACATATGGAGCATGCTTGACATTATTGAGAACTAGTTTGTAACGATTGTTACTTTCCAAACAAACTGTCCCAATGCCAATAACTTCAACTTCATGATTATTGCCCATTTTCAACGTTCCAAAATTACCTGGAGTATAAGATGACAATAATTCCTTCTTTGGCGTGACATGAGAAGTAGCACCAGAATCCACAAACCAGCTAGACTCATCACGAACAAGATTAATGGCATTTGCATCACAAGAAACAAGAAGATCATCATTAGCAACAACAGCAACACGATTTTCATTATCGGCTTCTTTCTTTTGTTGTCTCATATCTCTGTTGTGCTTGTAATAATATTTCATGATATGCCCATTCTTGTGGCAATAGTCACATGTAATATTCTTGTATTTAGACTTTGACTTGCTTCTACTTTTACCTCTATCATTCTGACCTCTAGACTTGTTTCTCCCCTATCTTTAGTAACCAAAACATCGGAGTGTGAAGCTGAAGAAGATGAAGCTTGAGATCTTCTTCTCATTTCTTCATTCAAGACACCACTCTTAGTATATTCCATGGTTACAACACCACTGGGAGCAGAATTAGTCAAAGAAACTCGAAGAGTTTCCCAAGAGTCTGGCAGAGTATTAAGAAGCCAAAGTCCCTGTATCTCATCATCAAAATTTACACCCATTCCGGACAGCTGGTCAAGAACACCCTGAAAATCATTAATATGATCAGAAATAGGAGTGCCCTCTTTATACCTGATATTCATTAATTGTTTCAATAGAAACAACTTGTTGTTGCTAGTCTTTGAAGCATAAAGTGTCTCGAGCTTGTCCCATAAACTTTTCGCATGTGTCTCATTCACAATATGATTTCTAACATTATCTTCAACCCATTGTCTAATATAGCCACAAACCTGCAGATGCTCAAATTCTCATTCTTCATCATTCAAAGACTGAGGCTTATTAGAAGCAAACACAGGTAAATACATCTTCTTAACAAATAGAAGATCTTTCATCTCGCCTTTCCAAATATGATATTTACTACCATTTAAACACACCATTCTGCTCATATTTGCCTCCATCATTCAAACGACAATCAACAATAACCAATGCTCTGATACCACTTTGTTGGGAAAGACAAGGCACTAATAAAGAATGCCTGACAGGATAACAACGGAAGAATACCCAAGTCTATACTTTCCCTTCTCGATTTGAACCAAGAGAAGACAAAAAACCACAAGCAATATGATAGTAAGGCAACAAGTAATTCAACCAAACAAATATAACAAGGCAATAATAAACCAATCACACAAGACACCAAGATTTACGTGGAAAACCCTTCTATGTAAAGAGTAAAAAACCACGGGACCACTATAATCACCAAGAGTTACAATATTGTTCTCCAAAATTGGCCACAAAACAAGTGCCAAACAACGAACACCAACAAAATAAGATTGCACCAAATCTAGAGAATTAAAGGAGCAAAATCACCAATTCCGCAGCTACTGTTCACGACAGAAAAACTGAAGCTGCAGGCCACCAAATCCAACTCTGTCAGTTCCTAATCAAATATTGAGATGAATATAATATGCTGTCCAAAAATCAGCTCAATCGGACAAGAAACGAAGCGGGAATCACAATTTGAAGTTGGCTGTTAGGGCTGAATTTTGACTGCGAAAACTGCTCCCTTTCTCTCTTTTTGGCTGCTGAAAAAACTCTTTGTGTATATGAAAAATAAGACCTAAATAGGCTTATATTTGCCTCATAAGAATGGGCCTATGGGCAAAAATGAGTTGGTCCAAATTGGGCTTTTATTTATCCACAAAGGAAGGGAAAAAGGCCAATAACCCAACACAATTATTATAAGGGTATTAGGTTTTTTTCTATGAATCTAATGCATATACTACATCAGTTTACCCTATTTATAAGTCCTATAACTACTATTTTATTCCTCGAACTAAATCAACTCTCTCATTCTTTTAATCTCCAACTCTCATCCAAAACATCCCCTTCAAAGACTCTCAAGTTTCAAGGGAGAAATCTAAGGGTTCAAGCTTCTAAGTCTGCTTTTACCTCAAGGTATGTAAGGCTTCATCAAGGAGTTTCATCGTCAAGCCTACAATCTAGACATGATCGAAAATCGAGAATCATTATCGGTTCCCAAGCGAACGCTCATCCCGATTGACTACAAGCGAAAAACTAACTCAAGCAATAAAACCTTAAAATAGAATTAAATATGTTAAACTCAAATACCCAACTCATGAAGTCTGGAAATTACTCAATAACAATAATTAAAGTTTGTAAGAAAAAACTCAAACGAAAGTAAACACTTAGAGACACATTGACTATGTCTATATATGAAGCCTCTATTATCTAAGAAGGATATTGGGACCAGTCCCACGAAATCTCAAAACTACTAACCAGAAAGTAAACGTCGTTAAGTCCTCTGAAATAAAATGAGGTACATCAAAAGCTACCTGAAGTGTAGATTGATCTCAACGAAATGCCTGTTAGTAATCTTGAACACTTATGTATGCATCATGAATGATGTAGGTCGAATGACAATATTTGAATGTACGAATGCGTAATATAGTCGAATAACAAATAACTGGATGAAGGACTACAATAGAGATAAATATATACTCAACTTAATGTAAAGAAATAAATGAGTGAAATCATTAAAAATTTACAAAATATTCACTCATCTTTAAATTCAAATAATAAGTGATATATTAAAATACACTTTAACTCTATTGGAGAATTCTCTAACTGTCAATAATCACTATGAGCTATGTAATGATAAACTGTATTGTCCACGATGCTACAACTGTCCTATATCCTTCCAGTATATAAAACCTATTAACTAAGTGGATCTACTAAGATTTGCCCGAAGACACTAAGGATCTATCTAAAAAGTATGATCATGTACCCATGTTGGCAAAACATAGTTTATGGGGATTGTGAGTTGTCTAAACTCTCCCTCATATCGATGTTCAATACTACTCCCAATAATATATATTTTTTCTCAAATGAACAAAAGCATATTATTTCTTTTGAGGTAATTTCTCAAATATTCTATAAAAATAGGTAGTTGTTCATAAATATCTTAGAAACTCGTTGTTGATTAAGAAAATAAGGTTTTTCTTTGCTCAATGTAAAAATACATTATGAGTTGAGATAATTACTCTAAAGGGGCATCTTTAAAGAGGTAAACTTAATCTTTCTTATACCTCTTTTGACTTTTCTTAAAAAAACTCCACTCTTTTTTCATGTAAAAATGAAATATTTGAGGAATACTTAGTTTAGTTGTACTTTTTCCCAAACTGCTCTTTACTTCCTCAAAATTCAGTTTAAACAATAATGTTTGTTTAAAAGATTCTCAAAAAGAATTCAATGAATAATCAACAATTGGATTCGTGGTTAAATATAAACATGAATGAATCAACGCAAGGATCTCAATAATAATATAGAAAATTCAATACTCAAAACTCAAGAACTCAAAACTCAATGATACTACTAATATCAAGAAAAACTATTCATGCTGAAATATAGACATGAAAGAACCAACTCAAAAATATCAATGCATAACATATAGTAATTCATTAATTAGGAATAAATTTTAAAGAGAACCCAATATCAACTCATCTTAAAAATACTCAAATCTAGTCACATTCTATCTGAAGTTATCTTACACGAAACAAAGGAATTTGGGAATAAAGTAAGAATATGATTATTCTGCCTAAGCAATACAACTGCTAGCAAATTTTCTGCCATTACTGTGTTAAAGCCTGATCTCTAAATCACAAGATGATAATCATGAGATATTTATATTAATCTAAACCACAAGATTCAGATTTTATGTCTCTATAAGAAATCTCATCCCAAGAATACTACTCCTTACTACTACATTAATCAGCAAAATTTCTAGTCATAGTCAAGAAGTCTCTAATGCATCATTTACTCATTCACATGTAACAACATTACAGTCAAGCCTTGTACTATAGCCAATCCACGGACTCGTATTAACCAATCCTTCTAAGAATTCATCCTCCTCTCGCCATCTCTATCAATTGAAATTTCACTCAAATAAGTAGTATCTTTGAGTTTTGATTTCTTGAGTTTTGAGTATTGAGTTTCCATATTACTATTAAAATTCTTGAGTTGAGTCGTTCATGTCCATGATTTCATGAACCCTATGACTTGATTTATGAATCTGGAGAAGCTTTTTAAAGTCAACACTTGAATTTTAAAATAAGTTTAAGGAAGTAAAGATGAGTATTGAGAAATGAGTTTTTAAAATATGATTAGTATGACAATAGAGTATGTTATCAATGTTTAAGCAACATGGTATCTAGATATACCATCAATGTTTATACAGTATGACAGCTCGAGTCATCAATGATTACAGGGGTGGCTCGACTGTATTAAAAGAAAGACATGTGCCTTAGGCCCCCAAATTTAAGGGACCTCATTTTAATAGTAATAGGTTATAAGTTATTATTTTTTAACAAATATTGAATACTATTTGTAGAAAAAGTAAATTTTTCATGAAAATGAATGAATTATTAGAAGAAAATTGACATATTTCGAGTACTATATCACATGAAAAATAATTTAAAATAAAAATGATTATATTATCAATTGAAAACTAGAAGAAATCAATAATATAAAAATTCTTAACAATTCAAGTTTAAGACCCCATTTAATTTTTGTTTTAGGCGACTAATATGCTTGAGCCGCTCCTAAATGATTATATCACAATATAATTTTGATACATTTTTTAGAAAGAGTTTTCAAGTATGAATTGAGTAAAAGTATAAGGGAATTAAGTATTCCCAAAGGTATCCGTTTTTACATTGATAAAAGAGAAACTTTGATTTCTAAATGAGTTATGAGTTCAGAAGATATTTCAAGAGAAGTTACCTCTTTTAAGAGGTTAGTTTGAGCAATTATCTCAAATGAGAGGAAGAGTTATGTTTTTAAACATAAGAGCATGAGTATATATTATTAAGAGCAGTATTAAACACCGATATGAGGACGGATTCAGATGACTCAAAATACTCATAAACCTTGTATGACAACATGGGTAAAGGGTGATATTGTTTAGATGATTCTTTAGTATAGCTTAGTGTCCTAAGACTCATCTTTGTATAATAGAGACTTCATGAATAGACAGTTTTTAAATGTTTTTTCAATTTGATGTGTATGTTAGTGTCCTAAGGGCTAAGACTCATCTTTGTATAGTAGAGACTTCATGAATAGACAGTTTTTAAATGTTTTTTTTTTTTCAATTTGATGTGTATGTATGCTTGAGTTATTCTTCCACTTGTAGTCAGCCAGGATGAGAGTTCGGTTGAGGGTCAACAATAGTTCTCGAGTGTCGGTCATGTTTAGGGTGTAGGCTCGGTTCGTTACATCTCTTCTAATTAATTTTGAGAGTTCTACTTACCCGAATTGAATTTTGTAAAGCCCTATGGACTCCTTAACATCTCGACATATGTTGCATATATGTATTTTCTCTAACACTAATCTCATCTATACTACTAGTTTGCCGAACATATGGAGGAATCAGGAGGGTATTTTGGTCAATTTATTATGATTAAAATTATTGAAGGACAAAAGTTAATGATCGTCAATATGAAGGGCAAAAATTTAAGACCATCCCTTATGGTATCTTATCTTTACAAATTAACTCTGTACAACATTTAGTACCATGCAGAGTTTAATCAGACCAACCAATCGGGGGATAATTTTTTCTTGAACTACCAAACATTGTAGAACTTACGTGAAAATTTATATATTGGGAATTTCGTTAGTAAAATCAACCAAACAACCAGTTAATTAGCGTTATTATTATTATTATTGAAACCACTATGAGTGAATGTTGAAATACACAGTATAAGATTCATCTTTGAAGCTCAGTAAGGGTGCCAAAAGAAAGTTTCTCTTAGCACCTTTTGCGACAAAGCTGATTGGGTGATACTGAGTAATCCCATTTCCTAACATGAAACTTGCTGCCTGTTTGAAATCAGCATCGAAGGACGACTTCGAATTGCAGTTAAGCTTGACAACTGATACATCTTTGTAGTCCACACCACTATACATGAAGCAACCCCTTTTGTCATCAGATTCTAACGAAACTGTCCCATCCTTCCCATCTAAACCTGCAACCAAGCGGAGCAACGACCCAATGCCATCCGAGGACTGTGTGATCCCGAGACTTGTGCCATTTCCTAAACGAGTTATGAACATTCCAGGGAAATCAAAGGGCTCTAACATGACTAGTAGTCCGATAAAATCTTTTGGTTTTGAAAGCTTGACAGATTGTTTGTCATTTGAGACGATTCTGAAGGTAGCGCTGACAGCAGAACCTGTTCCGGTTTTAGGGTACTTCTCCATTTGAATAGAGCGATTCGTGCTTGTTATGACAAATGTTGCATTACTAGATTCTTGTGTTAGAGATATAAGATAAGAATTATACTCCAGTGGAACTGGAGTTATCAAATCTGAGATAGAAGTGGATTTTCTTTCAATATCCCAATCGCCAGTAGAATGGCCCGCGAGAAGGTATGGACCATAAAGAATTGCATGTATCGATGCATATTCTAGACGGTCATCTAAAACACCATTTACAAGAGTGTGTTAGTAACTATAGTGTATGATCCATTAGTTTTTTGTTTTTTTTTGAATAGAGACGTAGTAACATTGAGCGGACAAAAGAAAAATCTTAATCATCACCTTTAATAGCCTCTGTTCGAAGATTTATAGGAAGCTCCATGTTGATTTTTTCACCTGAGCCCCAACCCTTGGGGATTGATAGGAAGTTACCTGGTGGAGGTAGGTAGAGATAAATTCCCCCCGTTCAAGGATGCTTTTACGCTACTTGAATCTGTCCAACTTGGTATCCTCAGATTTAATGTAGATGGTGCACTAGTTTCATTCTGAAAGAATTTATTTATCACAACAAGTTATGTTCAAATCAGGGGCGACTTAAGCATATGAGTGGGCTAAAGTCAAAAATGTCATTTTGAGGCTCGGAAATTGTAGTAGTAGTGCATTCTATCAATAAGTTCCAACAAATGAACAAAGTAAATTAGAATGCGTACCCCCTTTGATGACACCGTTATTGTCACTAGAAGGCGATTGTCCCACGAAACAACAGGGTCTACGCTCTGACTCACCACAACTTGCCCAGAGTTCCAATTAAGGGTGCTAGATATATACTGGATGATGTAAAGCCCAGGAGAATTCCCTTTCTCTTCGAAATAAATAGAATCTCCCAATTTGGAGAATGATTCAATCCCTATAGAGGAAAATACAACGTAAATTCAATCCATTTTTTTAAAGCTATAGATCTTTGGTGGTAAACTCAGAAAATCACAAAATTTTGTTGCAGATATAAATGTATTTGCTGTGCCAGGGGTATAGAGAAGATTGCTCTTTGCAAGAAAAGTAGGGTCCCGTACATCCAATCTTTGCTGGACAGAGTTACCTGGTACTTATACTGGTGGGAGGTACCCGTAGAATTATCGAGGTGTCCTTACACTAGTATGGACGTAAAAACAAAAACAGAAGGGTGTAAGACCAGAGTGTATTTATTCCAACACCTGTTCCATAGCAACACCAAAAGTCATTAAACGGCGATCCCCATCCATGGTAGGTCTGAGCTTTGGAAGCACCCGGTTGAAGTGGAAGCATATATATCATCACTCCAGGATCTCTCCCCCTTTGAATACTGAGCACACCATTTGTTAATGCGCGTTCATAATAATCAGCATATGCTATTTGTTTCGTCCATCTGAATAAGTGGCGGGAAACCTACAAATTATTCACATTTGTGCATAAATAAACACAGAAGGCACTAGGAGCAAAATAGGAAACAACACGAAAAAATCAATGAGCACAACACCTTTAGCATATTAAAGGTAGTACACGATTCTCCGGTCTCTGTGCTTAGCTTGCTAGCTAACCTCTTCGGATCTGACCTGCTCAGGTTGGTATCAAAGAGAAGGGGAGATACAAAGAACTTTAAATCAAGTAAACCAGACAAAGGAATTAACTTTGTGCATACTATGCTTAATAAACAGATAAATAAAACTATTCATCTCCATTAGATTTTTTAGACTGTTCTACCAGAATTCATCGGCTGATGTCCCTCCAGTTGCGTAGACGTGGGAAGAATTGACAATATCCATAAAGTTCATCCCAATTTCCTAAAGAAAAAGAAATGGTGTATTTACCCCCATGTAAACCAGTGGAAACACCAGGACTGCAGAACGTATTCCTGAAAAGATAGTTTTCCAGAATCAAAAACATTTACCTTCGAAATTGGATCACCAGTAACCTCATAACGCAGTTGTGATCCAATAACAATTGGAATGTGCGTATTAGCATGAAAATTCGATAGGTCATCAGCCTAACAGAAGAGATGGGGAAAACATATTAGCAATGAAAGTTAACGTTCATTACACACACAACTATATATTGTAATCATGGATCATACATGATCAGCCTAAACCAAAAGAAAAACAGAAATGACTTTCCCAGTAAGTAACTTGGTTTGTTCTCATATTTGTGCGAATGAGGTACTTCGATTTATAATCAACACAGTAACTAGTTGAATTATAGCAAGTAATGGTAATAGATACCAGTCGATATTTAGTATGTTACAATGTGAGAATATGGAGAACAGATATTTATACCTTAACAGCTAAGCGCCCTAAAAAGCATGGTTTGTCGAAGAGGTGAGCCAACGTTAAGTGCTTTGAATTACCCTGCAACAGCATTTAGAGGACGATATCACATTATAACAAAGACTACGATATATGCATATTATTGCTCCAGTAAAACGTGAGGCGATTAATGACTTAAACATTGTACTAAGGAAAGGTGAAATTTGCAAAATCAGATTGGTTAAGTTTTAGATATTAGGAGAGGGAAGGTTAGACTATACCGTTATTCTGTACAGCCTATAAAGAACATCATTCATGCCACCAAATTCTTCATTTAACGAATCCCAATGCCTTTGAATGGTATACTTGGTGATCACATTTTGCACACGATCGTAGAAGTAATCAACCATCCATGTAGTCATATTCAAAGCTTTAGGATTTCCAGCTAACGTATACTGATCCAAAAGACCTGCCATTATCTGTCAAAGTCCAATTTGGTTAAGCAGAGCATAAATGGCGTTAAGAAGCAAGAATTGAACATCTACCTTATGAATTGTATAATACGGTGCCCAGACTGGTTGTATAGCTTCAACGCGATCAAAGTGCTCTGATGGGAAGGCAGAAAGATACCCTGTACCCATCTTTTCCTGGCATTCATTTAGTGCAGAAACAACGGCATACATTTTCTCTCCGAGACTATCATTGTAGGTGCTAGCCCACATCTGTGCTGTCGCACTAAGATAATGACCTTCAAGTTACAACAAACTGTCAGCTAAACGATACGAGTCGTTGTCTCTCAAAGTAACATTCAAAAACACATAAAGTTTGATTCTTGAATCATGTGAGGTCGTGAAAGTGGCCACAATAACTCATACTCATGCATACAACAACATATTACATATACATACATCAAACAGCAAACGGTAAAAATCAATTTGTTCAGAAGTTCTCACTTAAGAGTTCGTCACAGTAACGAAACATTACTGTCCAAAAATTTCAACAAGCAAATTAAAAGTATTGCGAACAAACAAAATTCATTCGTAAATCAAATGATGAAAGATAGAAAGTAGAACTAACCAACAAAATGCCCTCGAACCTCGATCTCTGGTTTCTCCCAACCTCCATATGGCTTACCACGACTCTCCACACCAGCTGTTTTCCTAAAACTCCAAACCAATCTATCGACATCAAGCATTAACAAGTATTCCAAATTAGTTTGCTGAGCAACTCCATACATTGAATTTGATTCCAATCTCACATCATGGAGTGAAACCTCATTTAACAAACCATAAACTTCTCCAAGAACATCAGAATTCTTTATCTTTCGATACGTCATAGCCCAATTAAACTCTTCTTCCTCCCTCAAAACCTTCCTAGGAAGCAAGTTAAACCATGCCGAATCATCGGTAGGAGTCAAATGGTAATGACTAAAAATCTCTTGTTTTAAAGTTTCATTTTTTGAAGACAATAGCTCATATCTAAAAGTATGTGATGACAATGGAGTATAAATGTTTGTACACTCCTTACAATGAACACCACCATATAACATAGAAAAAGAAGCCAACACTCCTAACAACACTAAAGATTTCATCTTGATCAAAACACTAAGAAAAGATATATGGAAACTCTCTCAATTTATAGTATAACAATAAAATACTACTAGAGTCCTGCATGTGAAAGCAAGAGCAAAAAGAAGTGTGTAGAGTGTTGAGGAGGGTAAAAAAAATAAAGACAAGAAAATTAACAACCATTGTTGAAAATGAGCTAAAAAACAACTCTTGTAAAGACAAAATTCAAATTGTAACCATCAATGTAATTCAATAAGAGCTACAAATTATTGTTGCACCTTCCATTTCTAAACTAGTACGTGTAAAATTTAAAGCTAAAAATGGTTTAATTATGATGTAACAAAAAATCAAATGTTCACACCTATGAATTATTATGTTAAGTTTGTTTAAAAAGGAGAAAAGTTCATTAGAAATGTATTTGGTTATTTAAAAATTACTTAATTCTGAAGAGTTGTGAAAGCTTTATGAAATAATATAGTAGCAAAATATAATCAATACAAGTATATATGCAATCATTTCTATATGTATTGTATGCATGTTGGCATTGCCATTGTTTTTCTTATAATTTCTCTCATCCTATTAATTATGAGGTACATTTTAAAAAAAAAATCATAAATAGTTGAGAGATGAAACTTAATAATTCTCATTAGATATAGTTTGTGTAATTACCTTCCTAACTATAGTTCTATTCGCTTGCTAAATTTTGTTTGTATATTTCAGAGTTATAAATTATACAATTTGAGTTTATACAAATTATATATTATATACATGTATTTGTATTATACAAAAACTATTAATATGGATAAATAAGTAATTGTAAATAAGTTCAATATATATACTGGAAAAAAGTATACAACCAAAGATAAAAAATTATATAAAACCAAACACTAGAAATGGAAGTTTGTATATACACAAATACGTATAGATATGTACAGTATAATAACAAAATTATTAATAGGTATACAAATATAAAATATATACAAATATCTGAGATTCTTCATAGCAAATTTCATTAAAACGTAGCCGCAATTCATTATTATATAAAATAGTATACCATGAACATTTGTCCATTTGGCATAATTTTTTTCTTTATGAGTTCACAAGTTGAATGTTATTTTAGATAGACGAAGTAAATAAAAAAGAACATAACTGATAAAAGAGGGTGAGATGACAAGTTATTTTTATGATATTTGGTGTTATTTTACCTAACTTATTATTTAAATAATTTCATCTTGCTTGGCATTATTAAATTTTTTTATCAAAAACTTTGCATCCACATCAAATTTTAGACTTGAGAATTGTTTTTCATCTTTCTTTTTTAGGAAATTAAATGATAACTTATACCTATATTTTACCGTCCAATCTTCATTTTGTGATTCAATTGTCAAATTATAAAAGATGCTCAGAAGAGCTTCTATCTATTGTAGAAAAATTGTGTGAATCTCCTAATCTTTTTTGTTATCTTTCAACTTTTAAGCAATACCATTAATTAATAGGAGAGATTTTAATGATGATTACCAAAATTTTATTGGGTTAAAAATTCATTTATAATTTTAATTAAATCCAGTTCATATGAAATGAATAATTAATTTGAGTTTTAGAAATAAATTAGTCTATTTTATTTAATTTCAAGGTCCACTTCATCCCGAGGTTTAGCTCATGTCATGTGTAAAATGATATGACATCCTAATCAAATTTAAGATCAATAAAATGATGTCATGTGTTCAAATATTGTGGCAATCTTGATCAAATTTAATAACCAGTCAAAAGTCACCACGTGTCTAAAATAAAATATTTTAGCCAATTAATCACAAGAATATTTCTTTCAAACCAAAGGCATTATAAACCAAAGGACCTGTCCATATACACCTCAACAAAATGGAGTGGTAGAGAGGAAACATAAATACTTACTTGAAACAGCAAGAGCACTCTTATTTCAATCAAAATTACTCATGAGATACTGGGGAGAGTGTGTATTAACTGCCACATATATAATAAACAGATTGCATACTAAACTTCTTTAAAACAAATTACCATATGAGATATCATACCATAAACAACCTACATATTCTCATCTTAAGAGTTTTGGTTGTCTTTGTTTTCCAACTATTTTAAAAACTCACAAGGATAAACTTGAACCAAGAACCACCCCCCATGTTTTTGTTGGCTATCCATTCAATACAAAAGGCTACAAAGTCTTGAATCTTGCTACAAAGAAAGTTCACATATCTAGAGGTGTTATTTTCCATGAGAAAATTTTTCCTTTTGTTCTTGCTCCTGATGACTCTAGTTTCAGTTCTATTTTACAAATGCTCACTCATTCTGTTAACATGCCTTGTATGCCTGGAAAAATAAACGTTTTTGTTGCTGATGAAATGCTGGACAATTTTACACCACATGAAGTCACTGACAATCAAGTAACCAATATTACTAACATATATGAAACAACATCTGTTGATATACATGATTCTACACCACAAGAACCTAGAAGAACTTCCAGAACAATAAATACTCCTAATTATCTAAAGGATTATACATACACCCTACCTAAGTTGCATTCCCTCAATGCTTTTGTGTCTCACAATAACCATGTATGTTTCAATAGTCTTTGTTCTGATAGCCAGCAGCTAGTTACAACCACTTCACATGAATGTGAACCTAATTCTTTTGAAGAGGCAATATTGCACCCTGCTTGGCAGCAAGCCATGACACATGCGTTTGAAGCTTTGTATGCTAATGATACTTGGGAAATGGTCATGTTACCTGATAAAAAAAGGGCTATTGGTTGTAAATGGGTATACAAAATAAACCATAAGGCTGATGGAAGTATAGAGAGATTCAAAGCTAGGCTGGTTGTAAAAGGTTATACACAACAAGCTGGAGTAGATTACACCGAAAAATGACTACTGTTAGAACACTGATTTCGTTAGCTGTTAAGAAAGGTTGGAACTTATATCAACTAGATGTGAATAATGCATTTTTACATGGTGATTTACATGAGAAAGTTTACATGGTACCTCCAGGCTGTGATAACATGGTGTGCAAATTAAAGAAATCCTTGTATGGGCTAAAGCAGACAAGTAGGCAATGGTATGAGAAGCTAGCAAACAGTTTGTGTTCAAGAGGGTATCAACATTCAAATAGTGACTATTCTTTGTTTTACAAAAAGAATGGGAGTTCTTTGGTATTTTTTGCTATATACGTGGATGATATAATCATGACTGGTAATAATGTTGATGAAATCAATTCTTTAAAGTGTTTCCTGCATAACCAATTCAGAATAAAAGACTTGGTAAACTACACTATTTCTTAGGCCTAGAAATATTGTACAGACATGATGGTGTTTTTATCTCTCAGAGGAAATTCACTTCTGATCTTCTGAAGGATTTTGATGTGTTGAGTTACAAAACTACTTCATCACCACTTGATTGTACTGAAAAGTTAAAAGCCACAGATGGTAAGCTCTTAACTGATCCTACTCAATATAGGAAGTTGATTGACAAGCTCAATTTTCTAACTAACACTAGAATGGATATATCCTATAGTGTCCAACATTTGAGTCAGTTCATGCAATCACCCAGGGAACCACATTTGAAAGCAGACTACCATGTACTCAGATACTTGAAACAAGATCCAACCATAAGTATTTTTATTTCAAACAAGGTTGATCTTATTGTGAGTGCCTACTGTGACTCTGATTGGGCTGCTTGCCCTGAATCACGGAGGTCTGTTAGTGGTTACCTAGTACTTATGGGAGACATTCCTATCAGCTGGAAATCTAAGAAGCAGGCAACAATATCATTATCATCTGTTGAAGATGAATATAGGGCAATAAGACAAGTTGTGGGAGAGCTAGTGTGGCTTGAAAGGTTGCTAAGTGAATTGGATGTAAAATGTTGCTTACCTATACATGTTCATTGTGACAGTCAAGCAGCAGTTCACATTGCCAAGAATCCAGTTTTTCATGAACGGACAAAACATATTGAAATTGATTGCCATTTTGTAAGAACTAAACTTCATCAAGGTTTAATCACACTCCATCATATATCCACTGATTCACAATTGGCAGACATCTTCACCAAAGTTTTGACTGGGGTTAAACACACTTCTCTATTATACAAGTTGTCTGTAATTACATCACCTCCAACTTGAGGGGGGGGAGGGTGATGAGAATATAAGATCATCAGTTAATAGTTTAGTTAATAATTTCTGTTAGTAACAAGCTGTTAGTAACATTTTCTGTTTTCCAATAGTTAGTTAATTAGAAGTTAGTTAGCAAGGTTGTTAGTTAGTTTTATACATAGGTTCATATTGTAATCTTCTTCACTTAATTCACATTCAATACAATATACATTTTCCTCTCTCAATTCAGTTACAACTCTAGTTGAAGGTCATCAATGGTGTCAAGTTCATCAATGGTGATAATCTTTTCAACCTACAACTATATATAAAAATGAGTTTTACATTAATCATTAGATTCAATGTTAAAAAGAAGACAAATGAACTGAACCAACCCCATAAGAACAAAACCAATAATTTTCATTTTATTTAATTCGATTTGATTTTAAAAATTTAAAAATCGATAAAATCAACTTGATTTTAATTTAATTAAATATCGCTCCAAACGAAACAATGAGCACTCTTACACATTGGTCTCGCCAAATGCCATACTAGGAAAATAAATAAACTTATTGTGAAAAGAGATGCATTTTACCTCTTCTAGAGACTACTGATAAATATTTTTTTATCTATTTTTATTTGTTATGTTGCGTTTTTCAAAAGTTAATTTGACTAATTTTTAAAGTGGAATTATATTATATTAATTCCATATTTTGAACAAAAGATTTAGATATTCAAAAACTATATGAAAATTATATAAATTATAATTTTTTGCATATCAATATTGATGAAAAGATATATAGTAAAATATTAGTTAAATTTTTTATAATTTAATTCTAGAAAAAGAAACTACAATAATCAAGAAAAGTCAATATATTTGGTTTGTAGGTTTTGCTTCACACGAGAAATCATTTTCTAAGAACATCAAATAGTTGTATTTATGTTATTAAAAAAAAAATTGCAAACTTTTACTTTAAATACAATAATCATGCCTCAATCCGGAATAAGCTAGGATTTCAAAAAGTTAAACTAGATGCAATATAAAAATTTGCTTGCGCTTTCACTTTTCTGTTCGACCCCAATACTTTTTAACAAGCATTTCAAATAATGAATCCTCTTTATTTATTAGCATTCCAAATACTCACCTCTTAAGAAGATGCAAAACAAGGAATTCAATTCACAAATAAGGAATTAAGGATTAAAGTGACAAATCAGCAAAAATCAAAAGTAGAAGCAACTATAAGAGTTACAGTAACAATGGAATAGGATTCACACACCTATTGCTCATAACGGCTAGGGGACAGTGGAGTCGAAATGGATCTCTTCGCAGTGGTATCAGTTCTTCGGAGCTCATTCTGTGTTGAGGGAAAAATTCGGGAGTATTTATCAGCTCTGCTGATTCTAGATGAAGATTGTTGGGTCATAGCTAAAAGTTCCTAGATTTGACGTATGAACCCATTTTGAGCTGAAGAAGTCTTCGAGGAGGTCGATTTTATGGAACTTGTGAGAGGTTAGTGTAGAGGTGAAATTCACTCAAGCTCAATAATCTTGGTTCAACAACAAGTTGATGAATTTGGGGGCCAGTTCGGAGGAACATCGATGACAAATCCGGAAGTATAATTATTCTTGGACTTATGTTTTATATTACTTCCCTTTTTAAGATTTTTTTTTGTTTATGGATGCAGGTCACTTTTGGGCCTGTTCAGATTCTGATCGTTTAGTAATAAATGGGTTATGTCTAAGTTTGAATTAAAAAAAAGGGTTGTCCGCTATAGTAGAGTCAAGATTTTTTTTCTTGTGTGTTTGTTTCAAGACCTTCAAAGAAGGTATGGACCAACGCCTTATTAGCTTGGTGGTGATGGGGGCAACTTATCAACAAGGATTTGAATATATCTCAAGCTTGATATAATTTTTCTCATCTTTTTTGCCTAAAACTCAATGTGTCTTGTACACGTGACATTCAGGTTTGGGAACGATTTTGTTATATTATAATTTTTGGAATACTTATGTTGTTTATCCTTATTTCCTTTTTTACTTCTGTTACAGAATAATGTAAATATATTCTATTACCTTATATAGATAGGAGGAGAGACATGTAGGATATTTTCTTACCTTTCTTTATTGATGCTTCTTTCTAGTGTATACTGTTGGCATCCTTTGAATGAGAGCAACGTCGCGGCGACTCAATTAAAAAAGTACTTCTTAAAATAATTTTTAAAACTGGTAAAAGTGGTAAAATAAGTTTAAAAGGATTAAAGAGAGTCGCCACCTAATTTTTTGGGAAAATTAGGAAACCGATTAATTAATTAACCTGAAAGAAATGTCTACGAAACCAATTTGATTCTAGGTAAGGGGTTCAAGTTATCCGAAGGAAAGGGGTTAGGCACCCTTCGAAATCCACAACTGTGGTTTCTGACTGAGTTCATTTTTTCAAATAGAGGATGAGAATAGAATAATGTACAAATATAATAAACATGCAATATACACAATAAAAATAAAATAATAATTATCAGCCTAAGATTTTCCAAACGTCAATATTTACATAATAATGAAATAAAAATATAATTCGAGTTTTTTCGAATGACTTCATGGAAAGCAACTCTGTGTACCTGTAAACACACTTAGTAAAAGTGTTAGTAATAAATAAATAAATATGAATAAAAATGAATATATGAAATACCAACTTAAAAATAAAAATCCGTCTTATTAACATGGGAGGACTTGGAAATCAACGGTAATTTCTTCATCAGCCAATTCCAACAACTAAAATATATAATCTTAAATTAAAATTCCGTCTTTTAAAATGGAAAGGCCTCAAAAATCGACGGAGAGTTTTTTCATTGGCCAATTTAACAAATAAACATATATGAACTTAAATTAAATTTTCCGTCTTTTAAAATGGATAGGCCTCTAAACCCTACGGATAGATTTTCATTGGCCAATTTAACAAATATATTTAATATAACCTGAACATCAACAAAACATAATGTTAAATCGTGAGATTTTGAATATGGCAAAATTGAATTGAACAGGTAGTGCAACATGTTCCAGTGAAATATTGCAGAGAGTATGCAGTGGCGGCACATATGTTATATATGGAAACTTATATGTACAGTTTTGTTTATAGTAGTTTACTTGGTTAAGGAAAACTATTAAAAACAAATTTGAGTACAATAAGGTTTCGAGAAAAAAAGTTAGTAGAAGTCAACAAAGATTTGTAGAAGACAAATACAAAGTTGATTTGTACAAGGATTGGCTGAATTTCTGGTCTATAAATAGAGAGCTATTTTGATCAGAAAAACTTGCGCACTTACAAAGAGAGAGCTTCAAAACACGATCAAGAGGGTTGAGAGAGTTTTGTTAAAATCTTTTGAGTGCTGCGAGTTGAGTGATAAAGTTGTAAAGATTGTATTCAAGAGTCTTGTTTACAATCTAGGTAGTAGATTTGCTTGACAAGTTAGAGTACTTGAAAAGCATTGAGAAGATAGAAAACTAGGGAGTAGTTTTTTGTCTTTGAGTAGAAGGGATTAGAGTTTATAATTCCTTGAGAGCTAAAGTGGTGTAAACTTTGTATTACTTAAAATTTACAAATAATACAAAGTGTTGTTTCAATTAATTACTGTTAAAGTTTTTCAAGTAATCACAAACTAGTTGTTAGTACGTGTTCCTTTGAAGAATTCAGGAGGGTAGAATTCCAACAAGTGGTATCAGAGCAAGGTTATCTTTAGAAGAGTCTAACAACTCAAGATAAGATCAACATGAGTTCTGCACCTCCACTCAGACACGGTAAGGGCCAACACATCAACAGACCTCCCCTATTTAACGGACAATACTACTCGTGGTGGAAGGCAAGGATGGAAGACTTCATTCAAGCTGAAGACTATGAACTATGGGTAAGAATTACTAAGGGACCACAAATTCCTACCACCACTGATAGTGAAGGAAATAAAATACCTAAACCCGCAGATACATATAATGAAGCAGATTATAAGATGCTAGGAAAGAATGCAAAAGCTAAGTTTATTCTTGTGTGTGGATTAGGACCTGATGAATTTAACCGTATCTCAAGTTGTACCTCTGCTAAACAAATATGGGATACCTTACAAAACGCTCATGAAGGTACAACTCATGTCCGAAAATTCAGGATTGCTAGTTTGTGTTCAGAATATGAAGCCTTTAAGATGAAATCCGGAGAATCTCTTCAAGATATGATCACCAGATTCACCACTGTGGTAAACGAACTAATCTCATTAGGCAAAGTATATACCACTGAGGAACAGGTTGACAAAGTACTTAGGATTTTGCCTAGGTCTTGGGAAATCAAAGTCACTGCCATTAGAGAAGCTAAGGACCTAACTACTATGTCTTTAGATGAATTAGTTGGGAATCTCAAGACCTATGAGATGAATGTTGACAAAAGAAGTAAAGGGAATAAAGAAAAAGTTCTTGGTCTTAAAGCAACTGAAAGCGATGAGTCAGACATAGATGACGATGATCTAGCTTTGATAAGTAGGAACTTCAAAAAACTCTTTAAAAGGGGATTAAACTCTACTAAAAAATCACCACCCTTGAAAGAAAAAAATCCTGAACGATCACAAAATGGAGGTTGCTTTAAGTGTGGTAAGACAGATCATCAAATAAAGGACTGCCCAATGTGGGAATTAGAATGGAAAAAGGAAAAAGCTGAAAAAGAAAGGAAGGAACTCCTCAACAAAAAGAAAACCAAAGAAAAGGAACAAGCAATGTATGCAGCCTGGGGAACAGGTTCCTCGGACATGTATGAAGATGTTGAAGTCCTTGCCTTGATGGCGATAGAGAAATCAGATGCTGAACCTGAATCAGACTCTGAAGAAACTGAGGTAAACTTTCTTAATCTAAAAGATAAGCTAGCAAAGTTCTCCAAGAAAAAGCTTTCACTCCTATTGCTTGCATCCATAGACAAAATTCAAGAACTTGTGAACACCAAAAGCCAACTACTTGCTTCTCTATCTAGCTTAAAGTTTGAGCATATTGATCTCAATAAGAACAAACTCGACCTTCAAGAAAAAATCAAGCAACTTGAAACCCAAAATCTGGAACTAAGAACTAAGAATTCAAAATTAAAAGTTCTTGGCAAAGGAAAAGAGGGTGAGCTGCCTGATCAAAAGCTTGAGGTTGACAAACTCAAAAAAACTTTAAAGCTAGAAAAGGAAAATTGTAAAAGGATAAATCTTGAACTGACTAGAGTAAGAAGTGATCTGGAAAGAGCAAACAAATGGACAAAATCCTCTATGATAGTAACTCATCTAGGGAACAACAATAGGAACATCAAAACCGGAATAGGATATGAACAGCCCTTATGTGGAAATCCTACGTTTTGTATTGTTTATGGTAACTCTGGTCATTCTAAACAATATTGTCCCAAATACAAAATTGCCACTGAAGAAAACAACCCAACAAGAATCTATAGAACTGTTCAGAGGAACAGGTACATACCCAGAAAAAATAGTCTGCCCAACTGGGCTCGTAGAAATCTGATTCACCCTTTTGATCAAAACAAAGAACCCAAGCTAATCTGGGTTCCTAAATCCAACCTCTAATTTTTCAGGAAGAAGTGAGAGAAAGCAAGCAGCAGTGGTACATGGACAGTGCTTGCTCAAGACACATGACAGGGAATAAGACATTGTTTCTCTCACTAGAAGAAGGAAAAGGAGGTATGGTCGCTTTTGGTGGTGGAAAAAAGGGTCAAATCAAAGGTTGTGGAAAGATTGGAAGAACTGATGAACATTCAATTGATAAAGTATACTATGTAGAAGGACTTAGACACAATTTACTCAGCATATCTCAATTGTGTGATAAAGGTAACAAGGTAATCTTTCGATCCACCGGTGTTGAAGTAATCAATCTAAACACACAAAAATTAGTGTTAACAGGAAAAAGAGATAAACATGTCTACACTATAGACACCTCAACTATCTCTGACACAAATCTAGTGTGTTTAAGCGTGTTGGAAAAAGATCCCTTGTTGTGGCATAAACGGTTGGGTCATGCTAGCCAAGTTCAATTGAACAAACTCATCACCAAGGATTTAGTCATAGGACTGCCTAAAAATAAATTCAAGGAAGATAAGGTTTGTGAAGCACGTACTCTAGGGAAACAGATAAAATCATCATTTAAGTCCAAACAGATGGTAAGCTCAACTTGTTCTTTAGAACTAATTCACATGGATTTATGTGGACCAATGAGGGTTCAAAGTAGAGGGGGAAAAAGATATGTGTTTGTCTTAGTGGATGATTACACTAGGTACACCTGGAAACTATTCCTTGCAACAAAAGATGATGCATTTGAAGCTTTTTGTTCACTAATGAGAAAAATACAAAGAAAATATGGGAAACAATTAAAGGCAATCAGATCAGATCATGGAACAGAATTTGAAAACTCAAAGTTTGCCCAATATTGTGACTATCATGGGGTTGATCATAACTTCTCTGCCCCCAGAACCCCTCAGCAAAACGGTGTGGTAGAGAGAAAGAACAGAACTCTTCAAGAAATGGCTAGAACTATGATGATCGCAAGCAAAATTACAAACCAATTCTGGGCAGAAGCAATAAACACCGCTTGCTACACCATAAATCGTTGCATGACCAGACCCTTGTTAGAAAAAACTCCATATGAATTATTAAAAGGGAGAAAGCCCAACATCTCTCATCTTAGAGTGTTTGGATGCAAGTGCTTCATTCATAACAATGGAAAAAATTTGCTTGGAAAATTTGATGCTAGAAGTGACAATGGAATTTTTCTTGGATATTCTACACAAAGTAAAGCCTATAGGGTACTCAACAAAAGAACTATGTGTGTCGAAGAGAGTGTTCATGTTATTTTCGATGAAAGCAGCACTATGTCAAATGAAGATGTGTTGTTCAGTAACACATCAGCTGAAGAACATGCTGTATCTGAACAGGAACAGGTCCAATAAACTGGTTCCTCTGACACAACAAACAGAGAAGAAACTGAAACTCAAGTGAATTCTGATGAAAGAGTTGATACTGATGAAAATCAACCAGATGTTAATGAAGAACAAGAAAGATCAACTCCTATCCTAAAAGAGTACAAATACCAAGGATCACACCCATTGGAAAACCTGCTCACTGATCTGTCTTCAGGAATTACCACTCGATCAAGAATGAAGAATCACTACGCGCATAGTGCATTCCTATCCATGGTAGAACCAAAGAAAATAAGTGAAGCTCTTCAAGATGCAGATTGGATTATAGCCATGGAAGAAGAATTACATCAATTTGGAAGAAGTAAAGTATGGCATCTAGTACCTAAGCCCTCAAACAGAACTATAATTGGAACTAAATGGGTGTTTAGGAACAAGTTAGATGAACATGGTAACATAATCAGAAACAAAGCTAGGTTGGTTGTTCAAGGATATAATCAAGAAGAAGGGATAGATTATGATGAAACTTTTGCACCCGTGGCAAGAATAGAAGCAATCAGATTGCTCATAGCTTTCGCATCTCACATAGAGTTCACATTGTATCAGATGGATGTCAAAAGTGCTTTTTTGAATGGGCTATTACAAGAAGAAGTTTTGTTAAACAACCCCCTGGCTTCGAGAATAATGACTTCCCTGATCATGTCTATAAGCTTGACAAAGCTCTCTACGGGTTAAAACAAGCTCCAAGGGCATGGTATGATAGATTGTCAAAATTCCTTTTAAGTCATGGATATTCAAGAGGAAAAATTGATAATACACTCTTCTTCAAGAATAAAGAAAAGGGTCTCCTAATTGTGCAAATCTATGTTGACGATATCATATTTGGAGCTACAAATAAGAGTCTCACAAAAGAATTTGCAAATCTTATGAGCAATGAGTTTGAAATGAGTATGATGGGTGAATTAAACTACTTTCTTGGGCTTCAAATAAAACAAACACCTGGAGGTACATGGATTCATCAACAAAAATATGTAAAAGAATTGCTTAAGAGGTTCAAAATGGACGATGCTAAACCAATTGATACTCCAATAGCCCCTGCCACTAAGTTGGACCTTGAAGGAACAGGTTCTACTGTTGAACAAAAACTGTATAGAGGCATGATTGGCTCCCTTTTGTATCTTACTGCTAGTCGACCTGATATTGTGTTTAGTGTAGGATTATGTGCTCGCTTTCAAACTAATCCTAAAGAATCACATATTCAAGCAGTCAAGAGAATCCTCAGATATCTAAAAGGAACCTCTGATTTAGGACTTTGGTACCCAAAAGGAAGCAACTTTGATTTAGTTGGGTATGCGGATGCTGACTATGCTGGATACTTGGGTGATAGAAAAAGCACTACAGGAATGGCTCACTTTCTAGGATCGTGTCTTATCTCATGGGGATCAAAGAAACAAAACTCAGTTGCACTATCCACTGCTGAGGCTGAGTACGTAGCAGCTGCATCATGTTGCGCCCAACTTCTGTGGATTAAGCAACAACTTAGTGATTTCGGTCTCAAAATTGAACAAGTTCCAATTTTCTGCGATAATACTAGTGCTATCAACATTGCAAAAAATCCGGTGCAACATAAGAGAACTAAACACATTGACATTCGTCATCACTTTCTTAGAGACAATGTGGAAAAGGGTTTAATCTCTATGAACTTTTGTACTACGGAAGAACAAATCGCGGACATCTTTACAAAGGCATTAGCAAGGGAACACTTTGAAAGGAACAGGTTGGAGCTAGGAATGATGAAGACAAATTAAGCAAATAGAAGCTGAAGGAATTGGACACTCAAAATCATTTATGCATGCTTAAAAAGGTATGTCTACTCTTCTTAACTAAGATAGACTAAAATTATAAGACCAATGCATTGGGGTCCGTTCCTTAATTAATTGAAAAAAATAAAATAAAAAAATCTCATCATAAATTAAAACCGCCAAATCAAAATCTGCACAAAACCTTTCATGTCATACCTGTTCCAATTCTCAGAAAACCCTTACACTTCCCTATAATCCTCTCTCAACAGTCATCCTTATCACTCCTTCTTCTCCGATTGTACCCATTTTTTTCTCAAACTTTTACATTCCACAAAACGTTACCTTGTTAAGAAAAATGGCTTTTTCTTCAAATATCTCACTAGCAATAATTCCCTTTGACACTCAAGAAAGCCTACATGCCTTACCCGCGGTTCTTTACATTGATTTGAACGACATAACCCGATGTTCTCTCATGGAAGATGCATCAGTTCAGGGGGAAGAGTTAGGTCAAGGGTTGGAGGGGTTGGAGAAAGGAAATATGAGTGCACTAAGCGAGGGGGAACACATGTCTTTGTCACAGAACTGCGAAAACTGTTCCAATGATGAAAATGTCACCTTATTTGAAATGCTTTCTCAAATCCGAACTTGTTCCAAACGAAGTTCGTCTTCTTGTAAGCCTCTTGCTACGTCTCTCCCGGAAATTTAAGAAGATTCTACCACTTTCCTACCAGCAAAGGAACCAGTACACGTAACTAGATCTGTACAACGTACTAGGGATGCAGAAATTTTGGCTCAGACTGCTAAGAAAATTCGCACAAGAAAACGTAAGTCTCCATCATCCTTAACCTTTGTCACAGATACAGTGAATAGTCACAAAAAGAAAAAAATTTCATCCAAATCGAAATCTCATGTTTCATATGATAGTGGTTACTCTGCAAGAGTTTTAGCCTTTAAGAAGAGGAGTGTGATTAGGGGGAGAGTAATTTCTGGTTTTGGGGGTGGTGAGATGGATGAGTTAGTAACCATCTTGCAAGATCAAGGATGGACAGAACTGATGCTCCAAGGATCCTTTAGGCGTAAGATGGGTAGAGTAGAAACCAGAGAATTTTATATCAATGCAACAGGAACTGCTTCTTCAATTACCAGTACAGTCTGTGGCATTACTTTTACTCTTACTGCTGAAACTCTATCTTCAATACTAAGGATACCTAATAGGGGATGGGGTCACTATGTTAAGAAGGATTGGCCTCCTTTAGAAGGAAACACCTCTCAACTTGACATATGTAGGCGATTCTCAAATGATCCAACTCTATCTGTATATTCTAGTGTTGACAAGGGCTGTATGATACCTTTACATCAGATGTTGTTTAATGTAGTTCACAAAATTCTTCTGCCAAGAAAGCAAAAAAGAACTGAAGCATGTTACTTGGATCTTACTCTTATGGACTTACTATTGTCTAGGACTCAAATAAACTTGCCGATCCTAATAATGAGTCATATGATATAAAGTTTTCTATATGTTGATTGATGTATTGTGTACCTATTCAAAATGCAAGCTGATTATTTACCATAGTCAAAAAGGGGGAATTTGTTAAATCGTGAGATTTTGAATATGGCAAAATTGAATTGAACAGGTAGTGCAACATGTTCCAGTGAAATATTGCAGAGAGTATGCAGTGGCGGCACATATGTCATATATGGAAACTTATATGTACGGTTTTGTTTATAGTAGTTTACTTGGTTAAGGAAAACTATTAAAAACAAATTTGAGTACAATAAGGTTTCGAGAAAAAAAGTTAGTAGAAGTCAACAAGGATTTGTAGAAGACAAATACAAAGTTGATTTGTACAAGGATTGGCTGAATTTCTGGTCTATAAATAGAGAGCTATTTTGATCAGAAAAACTTGCGCACTTACAAAGAGAGAGCTTCAAAACACGATCAAGAGGGTTGAGAGAGTTTTGTTAAAATTTTTTGAGTGCTGCGAGTTGAGTGATAAAGTTGTAAAGATTGTATTCAAGAGTCTTGTTTACAATCTAGGTAGTAGATTTGCTTGACAAGTTAGAGTACTTGAAAAGCATTGAGAAGATAGAAAACTAGGGAGTAGTTTTTTGTCTTTGAGTAGAAGGGATTAGAGTTTATAATTCCTTGAGAGCTAAAGTGGTGTAAACTTTGTATTACTTGAAATTTACAAATAATACAAAGTGCTGTTTCAATTAATTACTGTTAAAGTTTTTCAAGTAATCACAAACTAGTTGTTAGTACGTGTTCCTTTGAAGAATTCAGGAGGGTAGAATTCCAACACATAACAAACTTATCCCAAGAGAATATGGAAACAACAACAAAACTAAAACAACATAATTAGAAATGGAAACAACAATAACGTAATATATAAAAATTAAAAATAACATTAAAATGGAATAATAACAAAACCCTGAAAAGTTAAGATAACAAATAGTTGACTAACAATTTTAAAATAATAATAATAGTAAATAAATAAACATCAAACCGTAAAATAATGCTAATATTAAAACTACAATAAAAAAATATTAATTGACTTTTAGAACTACATTAAACTAAAAAACAAAACAAGCTACATATAATAAACAAAAAAACATAAAAGAGCTGGGAATTAAGTAAAACAAGGCTAAGAAAAAAAATTACCTGGTTCTGGGCAGCGAATCGGAACTACGAGTTTGAAGGAGACGACTCCACCTCCTCAACTCGAAAAACCACAAAAAACACTTTAAAATTTTGAACTATAGAACCAAGAATTCACAAAATTTTATGGGTACTCTTTGGTTTTCCCCTCCAATATCCTCCTCAAAAAATAGTGAACGAAGTGGGTTTATGTAGAAACCCAAAAATCCTCAAAAAGGATGAAATACCGATGTGGGACTGTCGTAAAATTGAAAATTATTTGAGAAACGATGTGGGAAAGGAAGATTTTTTATTTTATTTTATTTCTTTTTTTGACTCAAAATGTATTAATTTTAAAACTATCAGACAAAAATTTGGTGTCAACAACTTGCCCCTTTGTTTGATTAGGATCAATGAAAGAGATCCTGGTCAAACAAAGTTGACAAACCAAATTTGATTTGATAAACATTGAACAAACCAATTGAGACGTTAGTAAAGCTTTGGAGCAAGACTCCACATCTGTCGACTTGGCTGAAAATAATAAACAAAAGGCGGATATTGATTGTAACTAAGAAAATTCACATACCTTTGATGTTACTTGCAAAATTGCACAATGAAGGTGGTGTACCTTTTTGAAAGAAGGATGATGCGAATAACATGTTACTTTGAATGAGGCGACAACCCAGCGCGTCTCTTTGAAAGGAGGACGACCCAATTTGAACATAACATATCATTTTAAATGAGGTGACAACCCCGTATCTCGTTGAAAGGCGGACAACCCAACTTGAACTTAATATGTCATTTGAAGGGATATGAAAACCCATCGTGTCTCTTTGAAAGGAGGACGCCCCAACTTGAACTTAATATGTCATTTGAAGAGAGATGACTACTCAATCATGTCTCTTTAAAAGGCGGACGACCCAACTTGAACTTAACATGTCATTTGAAGGGAGATGACGATCTCTTTGAAAGGCGAACGACCCAACTTGAACTTAATATGTCATTTGAAGGGAGATGACAACCCAATCTTGTCTCTTTGAAAGGCGGACGACCCAACTTGAACATAATATGTCATTTGGAGGGAGATGACAACTCAATCTTGTCTCTTTGAAAGGCGGACGACCCAACTTGAACATGCCATTTGAAGGGGGATGACAACCCAATCTTGTCTCTTTGAAAGGCGGACGACCCGTCTTGAACTTAACATGTCATTTGAAGGGAGATGACAACCCAATCTTGTCTCTTTGAAAGGCGGACGACCCAACTTGAACTTAATATGTCATTTGGAGGGAGATGACAACCCAATCTTGTCTCTTTGAAAGGCGGACGACCCAACTTTAACTTGCCATTTGAAGGGAGATGACAACCCAATCTTGAACTTAATGTGTCATTTGAAGGGAGATGACAATCCAATATTGAACTTAACGTGTATTTGAAGGGAGATGACAATCCAACATGACTCTTTGAAAGGCGGACAACCCAACTTGAACTTAACACGACGCATCACAAAATCTGCAATATCAATGTTAGTAGCAAATATAACATAAATTATGCAAACATGACCATAAGAACAAGGTATTAACCAATGCAACGATTCAAACTTAATAACATCATGAATTAAATAAAATATCAATTTAAAATGGAATTAAAAAAAGTATCATATTGAACGGCATGACAAACCAATTTGAAAAGAATTAATTTATTTAAGATAATAAATTAATTTCTAAAAGATATCATTTTGAAAGGCATGACGATCAAAAAATAAAAAGATGTCATTTTGAAGGATGTGACGACCCAAAAATGCAATTTTGAACTTTCAAACGGTCCACAAAGTTATTTGGACAAATACGAGGCATGTCAGTTTGAAAGGTATGACGACCCAAATTTAAAAGATGTCATTTTGAAAGGTATGACTATCAAAAAAATAAAAATATGTCATTTTGAAGGGCATGACTATCAAAAATGCAATTTAAACTTTGAAACGGTCCATAAAGTTATTTGGACAAATATGGGCAAAAATTTAAAATGATGTTAGTTTGAAAGGTATGATGACCCAAATTTAAAAGATGTCATTTTGAAGGGTATGACTACCGAAAAATAAAAAAATTTCATTTTGAAGGGTATGACTACCAAAAAATGCAATTTAAACTTTAAAACGGTCCACAACATTGGTATGGACAAATATCAACAATGAAACGGTCCACAAACTTGGTATGGACAAATATTGTAAAGTGGGTTTCAACCCATTTATTATTTTATGAACAATGAAACATATTTTAATTTGGTTACCGCCAACAATAGTATTGTACAAAATTTCTCACAATTTTTCTCTTTCAACTGAAATTGACATCGAGGTAATTCCTATGGATTCAAGTGGTACCTCAAATGTACTTAAGTAACGACAAGATTTGTTCATCTTGCTATAAACAAAAGCTTAAAACTAGACCTAACATCATGTTTCAAGTGCCCTCACAAGAAAGAAACTTTCAATTTGCGAACATTTAAAGTGTTTTAATTTGGAAACATCTGGAAAAGCACACTCACACTCGAATTTTTTTTTCAATGCATGCAATTGTGATACCATAGGCTTGACCTTCATGTAAATCTCCACTAATCTGGAACATTTGAATTGAAATCATGTAGGGCTTGTTAATAGCTTTTAGTGTTGGCTTAGGAACGGGTAGGATAGTCATTTGGGATTAAAGTGACTTATTCTTTCTTGAGCATTGCACTAAATAGATGCTTTTAACATTTATTACGCTTTTAACGTTTGATTCTCTTTGTTGTCCCTTCCTTTTGCACTTTTGACTTCTTTGAAACTTTTATTTCTATGAGTTTTCCCCCTTTTGAATTTTCTCCTTTTTTTGTTTGGAGTGTTTTTAAAATTTTGCTTTCTTACATTGGTGGGGAATTTTGAACCCTTTTTTTTTCTGAAGTCATTTTTGTTTTCTTGACATTCAGGAACTTTGATAACTTTTGTCTTTGACAAATTTGAACTTTGTATCTTCTCTTATGACTTGCATGTATTCAATGCGCTCAAGAAAGTCTGGTCAAAAGAGAGATATTGCGTAAAAGCACTCAGAAAAGGTATAGGCTAAGATGTGGTTGTCCAAACAAAAGGCTTAAGGCTCAAAGTGGGGACATCTAAGGATTAACATCATTTGGTAGGCTTTGAAAGGCTCAAACGGATCAAACAAGGCCTACAATTATTTTTCAAATCAAACATTACTCAGAATTTCGCCTCAATAACATTTAGGCCAAGTTCTAGATCAACAATGCAAAATAATTGAATTTGATTCAAAACTCACCACACAATGCACATGAAACAATGAACCTGATTTTGTTCTAATCTTGAATTTATTCAAGACAACATTTGCAAGTGTAACAAAGTATGAATGAGAGGTACCAAAAGAATCCATGGTTTTAACAAGAAGTCAATCTTCTTTATTATACAAATTATTTTTCACATGCACACTTCAACTGTGTTGGCACCAACCCAGTTAAAAATAATTTCGAAAATATAAACATTCAAAGAATAAAAAATAAATAAATAAAAAATCTTTTGAATAAAGAAACCAAACCCAATAAGGGCTGCCTACGTATCTCATTGATGAGAATCAGGTTTGCGTAGTTCTTCCAAATATGACATAAAATTCATAAACAACAAATTACCTTTTGAAAGAAAATATAATGAGAATAAAACCCAATGATCCACATTGAAAGGCGGGCAACCCGAATTGAACAAAATATTTTTTATTTACTATTTAAAGAAAATTTTACAAAGACGAAAGAATCAGTGAGTCACATTGAAGGGCGGACCACCTAAATTTAACAAAAAAAGTATTTTCTAACACTTAAATAAAAATAACAAAAGTAAGAAAATGAATGAGACATATTGGAATGCGGGCAACACAGCTCAAAACAATATTTTTAGTGGTATATAAGATAAATAATAAAAAAAATATACAGTGAATATGACATCATGTACAAAAAAAATTAATGTAGAATTTACAAACACTTTTGGAATGAAGCCTCATAAATTCTAGAGTCTGTGTATAATCTTGGTGAAAATTTCGAGGGCATTCCTAAAAAAATTCTGCCCCTATTTCAGCTTCGACAAACCTCCGGTATTTAATCTTGTAACAACTATCTCTGTTGTAAAATTTTGGAGACTTCCACAAAAAATTTGCCCCAGTTTCTGTTCTTAAAATTTGGAAAACTTATGGGGAAGATGACCGAGCCTTAATGGCGCCTACGTATCCCGTTGAAGCAGTAATCAGGTCAAACGTAGTTCCAATGATTTAACTTGAAAAAAGATTGGACTTAAATTATAAGTATTCTAAAAGTAGGTTAGCAAGATTAACTTTGAAATAATGGACTATATACATCACTTATAACAAATATATCATATAATATACCAACAATGAGTGCATGTGTTATACAAATATGTCTTGAATGTCATGCTTAATACGATATTTTGTTTTCGCTCTACACTAGCTGAATAAGAGTGGGCTCAAAAGAGACTTGTTTACCCGAGTTGGACAAACTACGGGTGAAGTATAATAAACAACGTTCGATGACCGCAAGCCAACTATTTGTTTATCACTTCCAAAGAATTTCGAAGGTGTTTTTCTGAAGGACAGTCGTGGAAAGCCATGTAACCCCCTTTATCCTAATGCATTCTATTTGCCATTTGGCAGAAATTATGTCATGAAATACAATGACAATATACAATAAATAATGAATAAATAATTACTACGACATGCAAACAATTAACAAAATATACAAGACATAACAAATAACACGAACCCAAAATGGTTAGAACCTCTAATGTCCCCAGCAGAGTCGTCATTCTATTGACAGCCTTTGAATAGGAGCAACGTCGCGGCGACTCAATTAAAAAAGAACTTCTTAAAATAATTTTTAAAACTGGTAAATGGGGTTAATAAGTGGTAAAATAAGTTTAAAAGGATTAAAGGGAGTCGCCACCTAATTTTTTGGAAAAATTTGGAAACCGATTAATTAATTAACCTGAAAGAAATGTCTACGAAATCAATTTGATTCTAGGTAAGGGGTTCAAGTTATTCCGAAGGGAAGGGGTTAGGCACCCTTCGAAATCCACAATTGTGATTTTTGACTGAGTTCATTTTTTCAAATTGAGGATGAGAATAGAATAATGTACAAATATAATAAACATGCAATATACACAATAAAAATAATATAATAATTATCGGTCTAAGGTTTGCCTAACGTCAATATTTACATAATAATGAAATAAAAATATAATTCGAGTTTTTTTCGAATGACTTCATGGGAAACAACTTTGTGTACCTGTAAACACACTTAGTAAAAGTGTTAGTAATAAATAAATATGAATAAAAATGAATATATGAAATACCAACTTAAAAATAAAAATCCGTCTTTTTACATGGGAAGACTTGGAAATCGACAGTAATTTCTTCATCGGCCAATTCCAACAACTAAAATATATAATCTTAAATTAAAATTGCGTCTTTTAAAATGGAAGGACCTCCAAAATCGACGGAGAGTTTTTTCATTGGCCAATTTAACAAATAAACATATATGAACTTAAATTAAATTTTCCGTCTTTTAAAATGGAAAGGCCTCTATACTCGACGGATAAATTTTTCATTGGCCAATTCCAACAACTAAAATTATATATGAACTTAAACTAAATTTTTCGTCTTTTAATGTTGAGAAGGCCTCCAAAACCGACGGAGAGTTTTTTCATTGGCCAATTTAACAAATAAACATATACGAACATAAATTAAATTTTCCATCTTTTAAAATGGAAAGGCCTCTAAACCCGATGGATAGATTTTCATTGGCCAATTTAACAAATATATTTAATATAACCTGAACATCAACAAAACATAACAAACTTATTCCAAGAGAATATGGAAAACAACAGCAAAAGTAAAACAACATAATAAGAAATGGAAACAACAATAACGTAATATATAAAAATTAAAAATAACATTAAAATAGAATAATAACAAAACCCTGAAAAGTTAAGATAGAAAATAGTTGACTAACAATTTTAAAATAATAATAATAATAACTAAATTAACATCAAACCGTAAAATAATGTTAATATTAAAACTACAATAAACAAAAATATTAATTGACTTTTAGAACTACATTAAACTAAAAAATAAAACAAGCTACATTTAATAAACAAAAAAACATAAAAGAGCTGGGAATTAAATAAAACAAGGCTAAGAAAAAAAAATTACCTGGTTCTGGGTAGCGAACCGGAACTACGATTTTGAAGGAGACGACTCCACCTCCTCAACTCGAAAAACCACAAAAAAATACTTTAAAATTTTGAACTATAGAACCAAGAATTCTCAAAATTTTATGGGTAATCTTTGGTCTTCCCCTCCAAAATCCTTCTCTAGAAATAGTGAATGGAGTGGGTTTATATAGAAACCCAAAAATTCTCAAAAAGGATGAAATACCAATGTGGGACTGTTGCAAAATTGAAAATTGTTTGAGAAACGATGTGGGAAAGACAGATTTTTTTTTATTTTTTTTGACTCAAAATGTATTAATTTTAAAACTATCAGACCGAAATTTGGTGTCAACATATATATACATGTAATGTTGATATAATGAAGTAAGAGTTCAGTTTTGTAAACTACATGGTATCATAGCCAATAGGGCTCCAGATCTTGGTTAAGAAATTTCGAGACTTCTCATAGCATCTTAGGAAAAGGTTTCGGCTACTTGGGTTTTGGTAGAATACCTCTAGGCTTGCTGTTCCAACATTGTTTCATCTGTTGGAACGTACTGCAGGATTGACTTTTGGTGTTAAATCATTGCAGGATAATAATTATTCACTTCCAGCTTCGATTTTTATCTTTTGCATTTGTGACGCAAAATCTGGAAAGAGCTTTGCGCTACAGTGTCTGTAGGGTTCAGTGTTGGTGTCAATTTGTTGCCTGTTTTTTAACCAATTTGGTGTCACATTTTTTATCCTTTACTTTTCTTAATCAATTTCTTGGATAAACATTAGTTAAAATGTCTGATGATAAATCTGCCATGACTGGAATTGTTGCAGCCTTGTCTAAAATTACTGATAATAAATTAAATGGGTCTAATTATTTAGATTGGAGTAAAAAAATTAGGGTCTACTTGCTAGTGTTGAAAAGGATGACCATCTTATCCAAGATCCTCCAACGGATGATACTAAAAAGACTTGGCTTAGAGATGATGCTAGACTACTCTTGCAAATTATAAACTCGATTGACAATGAAGTTGTTGGTTTGGTTAATCATTGTGAGTTTGTAAAAGAGTTAATGGATTATTTGGAGTATTTATATTTTGGCAAAGGTAATTTATATCGGATTTATGTAGTTTGTAAGGCTTTATATCGTTTTGAGAAGGAAGCTAAGTCACTCACTACATACTTCATGGAGTTCAAGAAAACATACGAGGAACTGAATGTACTTCTACCATTCAGTACTAATATCAAGGTGCAGCAGGCTCAGAGGGAATAAATGGATATAATGAGTTTTTTTAGCTGGACTCCTGTCTGAGTTTGAGACTACTAAATTACATATTTTGTCTAGTTCTGAGATCAGCTCTCTCAAAGATGTTTTCAGTCGAGTGTTGCGCACAGAGAGTACTCAATCCAACCAATAGACAAATGTGTTTGTTGCAAAAGGAGGAATAGGAAGAAATAATGCAGGGAAATGGAACAACAATGATTCAGGGAGATGGAAAAACAATAATGATGTAGGGAGATGGAACAATAACAACAATGTAGGGAAGTGGAATCATAACAATGATGCAGGAAGGTGGAACAACACCAATAACTCTAGGAGATGGAACAATAACAAAGGAGGAGACAATGATGTTGGGAGATGAAACAATAACAAAAGAGGAGACAATGATGCTGGGAGATGGATCAGCGACAATACTTGTCGCTATTGTAAGGAACTCGGGAACATAAGGAGAAACTGTAAGAAATTACAGAATCGCAACCAACAACTTCAGAATCAGACTGCCACTATGGCTGCCACATCTAGTTCACCCTCAACTGTTACAATCTCAACCGATGATTATTCTAGACTTACAAAGAATCAGGAAACAATGAATAAAACCACTCCAGCCCATGCCTTTACTGAGTTAGGTAACAAATTTCTCATTTCCTCCTCAAGCAACTGGATTATTGATTCTAGGGACACAAATCACATGATAGGTAATCCCAAAATAATCTCTAAATTCAAGTCGCATAAAGTACCATCCTCTGTTATCATAGCTGATGGATATTGAGGGATCTGGAATCGTTAACCCCACTTCATCTATTACTTTGTCCTCTGTTCTAGGACTACCTAGTCTTGCCTTTAATCTTATTTCTGTGAGTAAACTTACCAAAGAACTACAATGTTTTGTCTCCTTATATCTTGATTATTGTCTTTTTCGGGATCGTATGGAGAAACAGATTATTGGTAAAGGACATCTATTAAACAGTCTCTACATTCTTGATGAATGGGCGCCTTTATTAGTTGCTTGCTCTAGTATCATCTCGTCATTTGAAGCACATTGTTGTTTGGGATATATTTCTCTACCAGTTTTGAGGAAATTATGTCCTCAGTTTCATAATGTACCTTCAATAGATTGTGAGTCTTGTCACTTTGCAACACACTATAGAAGCTCATTAAGTCCTAGGAATAATAAGTGGGTTGAGTTTGCTTTCGAGTTAGTTCATTCAGATATTTGGGGACCATGTTCGGTTGTGTCTAATGTTGGGTTCATATATTTTTATCCGAGTGACATCTATTTACTTTACGAAAAATTGTTCTGAAGTGTTCTCCCATTTCTCTAATTTTTGTGTTGAGATTAGGACACAGTTTAATGCTTCTATCCATATATTAAGGAGTAATAATGCTAAAGAATTCATGTCAGCGTGATTTCAGAAACTACATGAATCAATATGGTATTCTTCATCAATCTTCGTGTGTGGATACACCTGCACAAAATGGAGTAGCTGAGATAAAAAATAGACACTTGCTAGAGACTGCTCGTGCTTTGCTATTCCAAATGAAGGTACCTAAGAAATTTTGGGTGGATGCGGTATCCGCAGCTAGTTTTTTAATTAATCGCATGCCATCCGCAGTGCTTAATGGTGATATTCCATATGGTGTTCTCTTTCCGAATAAACCATTATTTTTATTAGAGCCAAAGGTGTTTGAAAGTACTTGTTAAGTTCGTGATGTGCGACCCCATGTTACTAAACTAGTTCCAAAGGCTTTGAAGTGTGTCTTTTTGGGATATTCTCGCTTACAGAAGGGTTACTGGTGCTACTCTCCAACCCTTAACAGATACATGGTGTCATAGGTGTGGTGTTTTCTAAGAATATTTCCTTTTATTCTGCTCCTTACAGTTCCCCCACTCAGGGACAAGAAGAAGAAGAATAGCTCATTTATAAGACCACTCAACCGAGCTCAGAACACTATAAGAAATTCTGTGGTAATGTTGAGCATTCAACTGAGAATGTGTCTTTTGATGTTGATCTACTCCAACAAAGCCACCGATAATTCAAGTTTATTCTAGGCGACAAGCGACCAATGATACATGTCCTGTACCAACTCTTTCGTTATCAGATCCTCCTCCGGTCAATCCCTCTGCAACAGAAAATCTTGATATTCCCATTGCTTTTCGCAAAAGGGAAGCGTCAGTGTCAATCAATATATTTCATTCCTAATTTTATCTCATATGACCACTTGCCTCCCGCATCTTGCTCTTTGATTGATTCTCTAGATTCCATATTTGTACCCAAAACAGTTCAGGAATCTTTGAGCCACCCTGGGTGGTATGATGCGATGCTCGAGGAGATACATGCTTTAGATGAAAATCACACTTGGAATTTGGGGGACTTACCAAAAGAAAAAAAGGCAGTGGGATGTAAGTGGGTTGTTACAGTCAAAGTAAATCTTGATGGTTCTGTGGTGAGGCTTAAAGCCAGACTAGTGGCTAAAGGATATTCTCAGACTTATGGAGTGGATTATTCTGATACTTTTATCCGGTGGCCAAACTCACTTCCATCCGCTTGTTTATTTCTCTAGCTGCTTCCAAGAATTGGCCATTACATCGGTGGGATATCAAGAATGCATTTCTTCACGTACATCTCCAAGAAAAAGTATATATGGAGCAACCACCCAGTTTTATTGCTCAGGGGGAGAATGAGAAAGTTTGTCACTTGAAGAAATCTTTGTATGGTTTGAAACAAAGTCCTCATGCTTGGTTTGGGAAATTTAGTGAGGTAGTTCAGAAGTTTGAGCTTACTGATATACCGTGGTTTCACGGTATTATTAATACTTTTTCCTTAAGTTTAGTGTGTCCAAAAGCCTTTTTGTGATAATTTTTACATAAGTTTCTCCTTATTTGCAGGAAATCCGTCCAAAGATGAATGTGGAGGTTTTTGAGCGAAGAAATGCATAAGAGACCACCTACGGAGCTTGTGACGGTCCGTCATGCTTGTGACGGTCCGTAGGTGGCAGCGTAGTGCAGCTGCTGAAGGAAGATGGGGAAGTCTGACCAAGTGTGGGGTTACGGAAAACGTGATGAACCGTCGTAGCCATGACGGTCCATCCTGCAGGTTCGTCATAAAGATCAGAGAAGTAGCCCCAGTACCCATATCCAAGAGTTCAAGTGTTTTAGAACGGAGACCCTCGACGGACCGTTGTGCTCGTAACGATCCATCATACCTGCCGTTGAGGGTAATGAAGAGAGCAGCAGAAGAAATTTCATCAAGTATGGGACGACAGAGTCCATGACAGTCCGTCGTGACCACGATGATCCGTCGCGATGTCCGTCGATCCAACCGCGTTTTTGACAGATTTCCAGCAAATAGAGTCCTTGTTTAATTAGATTTTTATTTTCTATAAATAGTTCGAAAAACCTCGTTTTTGAGGTTAGACTCTGGATTATTTGGTTAGGCCCGTGATTATTGTTACATTCTTGATTATTTTAAGATTCTTTGAATTGATTGTTGGTGATTTTTGTTTATTAATCAAGCGAACTTTCGGATTTTACTCTTTCTCATTGAAGTAAGTACATGAATTCTTATACCATATATTTGAATATTGTGATTATGTTTATGGGTAACTAAACTCCATAACTAGGGTTGTGGGAACCATAGGCAAATAATGAGGTAAAACCTAACTAAAATAACAATTCTAGAATAGTGTCTTGCATGTATTGATAATTCTTTCGCTTAGAAGTCTTTTTAACGGATGCCAACGTTAGAACTCGCCTTAATGCTACTTGCCGGACCAAGAAGATAGATAATAGGAAAAGAATTATCAACATAGACTTAGTGTATACTATCTAATAGGCTAGTATTGATTGGTACGAGGTAATAACTGAGTCAAATATCGAATACGATGCTTAATATGAGGTAAAGATAAGGGTTAGTATAGCAACACACGTAGCCGGACCAAGGTGTGGAGTGAAATTTTCTAGATGTCGGACCAAGGATTTAGAAATACATAACTTATCACTTTACATGCAAGATACTAGGAAAGAATTGTTATAGTAAGACTTATCAAGTTATGAACATGTGGGGAACACGTAAACCCTAGTTACTTTGATTAATTGATTAAACTCCAACATTCGAAGTTGTTAGTTGTCTCCTTTTATTTCGCTAGTTATTTTCATTTATTTAGGAATAGAAACCCCTTTTTTTTATCATTTTTGCTTTCCAAGGAAGTAATTGACTGAACAATAGTAGTAATAAATTGAAGTTAAGTCTAAACTATTTTTTCGTGGGAATGATCCCAACCTCACTAGTTGGGTTATTTACTTGACACGACCGCTTTACTTCTTATTTGAGAAGTAAGTTTGAGCGTATCAAATTTTGGCGCCGCTACCGGGGAAAATAGATTTTAGATTAACTTAAACTTATTACTATAGTTTAGTTGATATTTTCTTGATTTTACTTTGTTTCATTGTTTTTGATTCGTGCAGAACCACCCTCCTTGTATGCCAAATACACGGAGAGGAAGAGAACCCTTGTTTCCCTACGATCACGAATTAGAGCGTACACTACACAACATGAATAGAAACTTGGGAATTAATGATGCTGATCCAAACCAGAACATCCCAGCTCCAGTTGATGTTCATGGTCAGTTGTTACCCGATGCTCCGGGTGAACACCAATAGAGGGGACAAAATCCCGCTCCACGGCCCCAAGCATACTACAGAGGATATGACAACATAGCAGACTCCGATGGGCTACTTGTCTTGCCTCCTCTACCACCAGGCCAAACCTTCGTGCTAACTAGTAGCCTGATGCAAATGGTCACTGCCAGAAGTTTGTTTTCAGGGCTACCTTCTGAGGATCCACATGCCCATATAGCTAAGGTAAGGGCAGTGTGTAAAAGCTGTGTAAGGAGGCCTGACTTGGACTTGGATGTAATAGGTCTTAGAGTGTTTCCTCTCTCACTGACGAGAGAGGCTGCTATATAGTTCACTGAGCTCCCTTATAACTCAATTTTCACTTGGAACCAACTAAGGGATGTTTTCTTAGCACGCTACTATTCGGTCTCCAAGAAACTAAACCACAAAGACAGAGTGAACAACTTTGTGGCACTACCAGGAGAGTCAGTTAGTAGCTCTTGGGATAGATTCACCTTGTTCTTGAGAAGCGTCCCAAATCACCGTATAGATGATGAGTCACTGAAGGAATACTTCTATCGGGGACAGGATGATAATAATAAAGCGGTGTTGGACACTATAGCAGGTGGATCTTATGGGGAGTGTCCTTATGCTGAGATTGCTGAAAAATTAGAGAAAATCTCCCAGAATAATAAAGCATGGAGTACTAGTAAGTCAGATACCGGGAGAAATACCTTCGCAGTACAGTCCACTCACAACGCAGCCACAGATGAGATTCGTGAAGAAATGGCTCAGATGAGAACTAAGCTTGGGTTGGTACTAAAACATGTCACTGGGGGTGCAAAAAAGATAAATGCAGTCAACTACTTGTCGAAACCACTGCCACAAAATGATGAGTGTTATTATGAGGAGGATTCCTATGCGGTAAATGAGCAGACGGGGGGTTTCCGACCAAGTGCCCAAGGCTCTAATCAGGAGAATTGGCGCCAAGGTCAAGGGAACCAAGGTCGAAACTATGGTAACTACAACTGTGATGGTCATTATGTCCGAGATGGAAACTACAACCGCGACAACAACTTCAACAGGGGTAACTATGGTAATAGAAATGACAGGAATGGGCACTATGTTCCTCCTCAAAATTGTGAAGTTACTCCTAGGGATGGTGGAGATAGTATGGTGCGAGTTGAGGATATGTTGCACAAAATGATGAGGAGGTTCGATGCTAGTGATGAACACATTAAAGAGTTAAGGTGTGATTTAGCAGGTATTGGGCAAAAATTCGATACACATGCGATATCGATTAAGCAAATCGAGTTGCAAATGGCCCAATTATCTGCGACTGTAAACACATGGCAATTGGGCACTCTTCCTAGCAACATTATCCAAAATCCGAAAAATGATGCACATTGTATGGCAATCACTAATCGTGGTGGTAAGAAAACCATTGACCCACCTATGCCGTCTAATGAGGAAAAGGTGAGAAAGGATGGTGATAAGGTGGTAAAGCGTAGTGGTGAAGCAGAAGAGAGCACTAGAAAAGATGCAAAAGTCCCTATGAAGGTAATTCCCATGCCTAGACCACCACCACCCTTCCCTCAAAGATTAGTGAAAAAGACCGAGGATGGTAAATATCGGCATTTTATAAAAATGCTGAAGCAGCTTTCTATCAATGTCCCTTTGGTAGAAGCTCTAAAACAAATACCCGGTTATGCCAAGTTTATGAAAGATCTGGTTACAAAGAAAAGATCGGTCACTTTCGAGGATGATGATATAATGCAGCATTGTAGTGCTATTGCTACAAGATCTCTCGTACAAAAGAAAGAAGATCAGGGTGCGTTCACTATTCCTTGTACAGTCAGGTCATTACATTTTGCGAAAGCATTATGTGATCTGGGGGCAAGCATAAATCTCATGCCCCTCCCGATTTACAAAAAGTTGGGTTTGGGTAACCCAAAACCCACTGCGATGCGGCTACTGATGGCTGATCGAACAGTGAAAAGGCCTATAGGGATACTCCATGATGTGCTAGTAAAAGTGGAGTCATTCATATTTCCGAGAGATTTTGTTATTCTTGATTGTGAAGTCAATTTTGAAGTGTCTATTATTCTTGGGAGGCCATTCCTTGCTACAGGTAGAGCCTTAGTTGATATGGAAAAGGGTAGATGAAATTTCGGTTGAACAATGAGGAAGAAACCTTCAACATTTGTAGGACTATGAGGCAGAGTGGTGAGCTCCAATCGGTATCCGCCATATCCCACAAAGAAAAGATGAAGAAGGAGAATGAACAAAAAAGTGCGAACCAAGAGTTTATGGTTAGGGATTTGGTGATTTAGACAGATCTGGGTTGCCTTGTCTTCCGGGCAAGCTCAAGTCCAAACGGTATGGCCCTTACTTGATCACCCAAGTATTCCCTCATGGACCAGTTGAGTTAAAAACCACGGAGGGAGTGCGGTTTAAGGTGAATAGAGAACGAATAAAACTTTATTTTGGGCATACTGCATCGGTGAATGAAGTTATAGAGGCATACCATCTTGATGAAGGTTGAGTAATCAAGTGTCCTCAGTCGTGCCGCGACGTTAAATCAGGCGCTTGTTGGGAGGCAACCCAATACTTATAGTTTTTTTTCTTTCTTTCTCGTAATGGTAGCATTTTCTACTAATGGGTTTTAAAGTTGCAGGCACATCACCAGGAAATTCTGCAGAAAATTACTCTGCAGCAGTCACTGATGGTTATAGCGACGGACCGTTTCAACCCTTACGAACCATCGCATGAATCCTTCGTGCCAGGTACGTCTTTCTATTATTTTCAAACTAGGGCACACGCGACGGAACCAACGACGGATCGTCACAACTGAGACAGACCATCGTCGGGGAACCATCGCGTCATTAATGAAGCGTACCCGATCCGACCTGGCTGGGGGTTTTAAAAATTCATCATTTAAAACCCCCACCCCTTCATTTCACCCCATTCCTTCCCTCTCTCTCTCTCTCTCTCATTTCCCTCCCTTTTAAACTTGCAAAGATCATAATCCCTCTCTTACAACCAATCATTTTCTTTAAACTCCCCAATTCTGAAAATTCACTATCTACTGGTTGGAGTCTGCTGCTGTAGGTCTCTACTTGATCACTAAGTACTTTTTCCTCTTGTTTTTTCTCAAATTCTCAGGTATGTGTCTCTAATTTCTACTCATTTATATTGCATTTTTGTTTATCAATTAGTAGTAGTCTAGTTCTTCTTGATACGTTCATTCTTTATCAAATTTTTTCTGGCCTAGATTGCCGTGTTGAAACCCTAGAAATAAGTGCCTTAGCATTGCTAGTTTACTAGGTATTTGGGTTAGACAAATGTAGGTCAAAACACTACCAATTCGATTTGCGTCAAAGGGTATGAATGGGTCATCCCCAGTTCTATCACTTAGTTACAAAATGAGACCCCGATGACGGACCGTCGTACCCACGACGCACCGTCATTTGGTTCGTTCTAACAGCCCTAACACCCCACTGTCCAATTTTTTCCAAGTGTCCTTTAACGGACACCTACGACGGACCGTCATCCCCACGACGGTCTCCTAAGGGTCTCTCACTTTTTTCCAAGTGTCCTTCAACGGACACATGTGACGGACCGTCATCCCTACGACGGTCCGTCCTGCACAACCGTTCTGGTTGTCAGAGACCCTATTCCTGAGGGTCTCTCTCTATTTTTCTACGTGTCCTTAAACGGACAAGTATGACGAACTGTCATACCCACGACGGTCCGCCATGCATTACCGTTATGATGGTCAGAGACCCCTCTCCTAAGGGTCTCCATATTTTTTTTCAAGTGTCCTCTGACGGACACCTACGATGGACTATCGTACCTGTAACGGTCCATCCTGCACATACCGTCATACTTGTCAGAGACTCTCCTTCAGGGTTCTCCATATAAATAATGTCTAAGTAAGACACGAAGGACCCCATGACGGTCCTTCATAGTCACGACGAGCCGTCACCTGGCCCGTCGTGTTTCACTGTTACTATAGAAATGTCATTTTATTTTAATTTTTTTTATTTTGTGTAGTTTTTCTTGTCTTGTTTACTCATTCTAGTACTAATATTGATTCTTTACAGGTACTATCTACTATGGCACCAAAACAAGATCGAGTCTATGCACGCGGGAGATCAAAGTCTATCGCCCCGTCTGCCCACCTGTTCATTAGCTCTGATGATGAGCGTGACCCCGAGTACGTGCCCCCAGGCACTTCCACCCCATCCCGTATTGCACGTGCTGCCAGAGCCACACCCAAAAAGGTGGCATCCGATGTAGTCACTGCCTCCCAGTCTGATGAGGAGCGCACACTGACCGGTACACCTTCTAGGTCAGCCACTAATGAAGAAGGAGCGTCTGGCTCCATAGGAGTTTCGTGGTCGGAGGAAGCCTCCGGATCTGCTGAGGTTCCCGTCACCGGTGCAGCGTCGGCCTCGTCTGATGAGGCTGACAATTCGGAATCCACACCCGATTCACCAGCTCGTGCTCTCACCCCAGTCACCGACTAGCCCAACCGGTGGTGTGTAGACGGGCAGTTTTAAGTCTATTCCGATGCCAAGTTCCTGAATGACAAAGGATTTATGACTCGGACACTTACATTGGAGCGACGGGTCCTTACGGGAAGTCTCCCGACGATGCCTGAGATCCACAATCTCTTCACCAGACATAGACTAGAGTGGACAGCACGCATGTTGGGACGTTATAGTGAAGAGCTGGTCCGAGAGTTATACGCATCCTATGTAGCGACTCTGCGATCGCAGATTGATAGGCGGGCTGCCCCAGCCAAACAGTCCCTAGTAGAGCAGGTCCGAGTACGTGGCATTCCGGTTGATATCTCTCTACCTACTATCCGGCGGTTTCTATATGGCGAGAATGTTGATGCTAATCAGACCCCTCTCACTGCCGAGTTTGACTACCCATGGCAGATTGTCAAAGATGGCCAATTTATGCGTGAGCCATCGCTGAGAGAGACCACCAAGAGGTGGATGGCCCTACACTTATCCGTTGATGAAGAGGATGCCGACTGGGTGACTGAGCCGAAGGGGGCCATCAAGAAGGCCAACCTGACTTTCACGGCAAAGTTTTTGTGGTTGATTGTCCGCCACTACCTTTCCCCCACAGCCGCTGATAATATCGTCACATGGGATCGAGCAGTACTGATGGCCGCAATGATAGCCGGGTTCGAGGTGTATTTTTTGTGGCTTCTACAGGCGGTCATGCACGAGAGGGCTTTTAAGGTCACAACTACTTACCCTTTCCCGTGCATGATATTTTCTCTATGCAGATCCACAGGTGTGCCTATATGGCACGTTTATCAGCTCAAGACCCCTCTGGGCACTGTTGATATCGGCCTCATCAGAGATGAGGCCAATGAGTTGGCTTCACGCAGGGGGCCCCATCTAGAGCTGCCTCCACTTGGTGACAATCTGGCTGATACGGTAGCACAGGCCCGTACGGTTACGCAGGCGGCTTCCACTGACACTACCCCGGTCGAGTCTATCCCGGGTAGTAGCACCGCCCCGAGCTCCTCTCGCTCAGCCCCTTTACCCGCTCTGGTCCCGCTTGCTAGGGTCCAGAAATTAGAGGCGCAAATGGCTACACTTCTGCATCATATCCAGCCTTGGATGCAGAGGTCTATTACCGAGGCAGAAGAGCGCTTGGAGCGGAGAATGGGCCAGCACACAGAGCGGAAGATCGCTGAGGTTCATCAGTTCTTGGACGCCTTTGAGTTGCGAGTGCTAGCCCGTCCATCCCCTCTGGTGGATGTGTCGACCCTCAGGCTGCGGTCGACAGTCTTCGCACAGATATTGATATGATCTTAAAGGCTAGGGTGCCTGAGTCTGAAGCCCCTTCTGTAGAGCCTGCTGAAGACACAGTGATGGCGCCCCTATTCGCCACTTCAGAGATGCCACCACCTCCCCCTCGAGAGCATGCCAAGAGGCGTAGGGGTCTTGAGGAGGATGAGGCGCGAGCACGGAAGAAGGAGCGACGTGAGATGGAGGCTGCGAGGAGAGCCTCGCTTGCTGAGGAGAAGGCGCGTCAGATGAGAGCAAAAGAGTTAGTTGCTGGGGCGTCTAGCTCCAGAACTGTGGAGATAGTGGGAGGCACTGCTGATAATGCTGTTGATACTGAGGACACCACTGAGGGAGTCCGGATTACAGAGGTAGTGGGTTCCGGGGAACCGGACCCACCAGCTTGCTGATCGTCGGCGCTTTGCGCCCCTGGTTTGCTTCACCTGCCACTTTAGTATTTAAATTTTTTTTATGCATTGGGGACAATTGCATGTCTTTTTATTGGGGGTGGGGTAAAAAAAGTGAGTGCTAGGGTGAAATCTGAGTAGCCCAATTCACTATCCTCTTTTGGGGTTTTCTTGCCTGTGTTCTTTTTCCTCGAAAGACTGATTACTTTTTCCGTTGAACCGGCATGTCTATATCTTGTGTACATAGTTTAATTCTGGAGCATGATGGCTAAAATGATATCCTGATAAAATGGAAAATGATGCATGACTAGGCATAGTAATTGAAAAATGTGTGGCTCTAAGCATGACATAGAGGTACACCACTCCATGACCCTAAGTCTAAAATTCGAACTAGGTGTCTGATAATCTGGTGGTGATGAGATGTCAAGTGAGTGTGAAGAAGATTTGAATAGTCCACTATTTGTACTGAGCTAGAACTTGCCTGGTTAGTCCTTCTAAAAGTAAGTTGTAATAGACAATAGGAAAGGATCATAGGCCATTATTCAATATAGCCCATTTTTAGCCTAAATACAACAAAATCAAATGAAATTTATCCTTATTTGATCCAAATGATTTGAGCTTAAATTAGACCTTTCTTTCTCAACTCAACTGATCTTTTCTGGGAATAATGTGTTGGACTTGGTCCCTCCTTCGACATGTGCACCTCAGCTTATGCCAAAAGCATAAGTTGAGGGTGGCTAATGCAATAAACAACCTTTTTATGGCCCTGACCCAACTTTGGGTATTGTGTACTTTGACTCATGGCAAAGCCATGAGTTGAGGGTGGCTATTATGAGGAATGCTCTGGAAAGTGGGGTTGAAAGAATAAAGAGAGAGAAAGAACAAAAGTAAAGTGACTCAAAAATTATTTGAAAGAAAAGTAAAAATGAAAAAATAATAAATAAATAAATAAATAAAAAATATACAAGCAAGAAAAGAAGAGAGTCACTTACACAAATAAAGAAAAAAGGGAAAATAGCAAGGTGAAAGAATGTGAGAAACTGGGCAAAATAAAATGATAGAAAATGGTATGTTTAGCCGATATGTCAAGGAGGGCAAAAAGTCACTAAAGTATACCTAAATATACCCTACCTGACCCTGAGCCTATGTTACAAGTTAAGAAAGTCCTATCGTGATCCTAAGGATTGTATAGAGAACTTAAAGCAGTGAAAATAAGGGCAAGCTTATGACAATAGGTATGAATGAGTGTGAATTTGTTCTGAGAGTGAGTGTTGAAAAGTAATCCTTATACTTAAACTGAAATCATTGTGTAAAAAATGAGGATTTTGTTTTTAAGTGAGGAAACTAGTTGCATTACCGGAAATATTAGCACCTCGGTGAGAAATTGAAGAGGATAGGTGTTAGTGCATGGTGAGTCTGTGTCATGGTCTGATTCCACATAATTCAAGCCTAATAGTGATACCATGCATAAATATGATGAGATTAATCGGGATTGATAGTCAAATGATTGCAAAGGATAAAACATGGATACTATTGTACAAAGATTGTGTATTGAGTCATAGTGCGTCGCTTGAGGACAAACAACGAATTTAAGTTGAGGGTGTTGATATACCGTGGTTTCACGATATTATTAATACTATTTCCTTAATTTTAGTGTGTCCAAAAGCCTTTTTGTGCTAATTTTTATATAAGTTTCTCCTTATTTGCAGGAAATTTGTCCAAAGATGAATGCGGAGGTTTTTGAGCGAAGAAATGCATAAGGGACCACCTACGGAGCTTGTGACGGTCCGTAGGTGGCAGCGTAGTGCAGCTGCTGAAGGAAGATGGGGAAGTCTGACCAAGTGTGGGTTTACGGAAAACGTGACGGACCGTCGTAGCCATGACGGTCCGTCCTGCAGGTTCGTTATGAAGATCAGAGAAGTAACCCCTGTACGTATATTCCAAGAGTTCAAGTGTTTTGGAACGGAGACCCTCGACGGAACGTTGTGCTCGTAACGATCCTTCATACCTGCCGTTGAGGGTAATGAAGAGAGCAGCAGAAAAAATTTCATCAAGTATGGGACGACGAAGTCCATGACGGTCCGTCGTGACCACGACGATCCGTCGCGATGTCCGTCGATCCAGCCGCGTTTTTGACAGATTTCTAGCAAATAGAGTCCTTGTTTAATTAGGTTTTTATTTTCTATAAATAGTTCGAAAAACCTCATTTTTGAGGTTAGACTCTGGATTATTAGGTTAGGCCCGTGAATATTGTTAGATTCTTGATTATTTTGAGATTCTTTGAATTGATTGTTGGTGATTTTTGTTGATTAATCAAGCGAACTTTCGGATTTTACTCTTTCTCATTGAAGTAAGTACATGAATTCTTATACCATATATTTGAATATTGTGATTATGTTTATGGGTAACTAAACTCCATAACCAGGGTTGTGGGAACCATAGCCAAATAATAAGGTAAAACCTAACTAAAATAACAATCTAGAGTAGTGTCTTGCATGTATTGATAATTCTTTCGCTTAGAAGTCTTTTTAAAGGATGGCCAACGTTAGAAATCGTCTTAATGCTACTTGCCGGACCAAGGAGGTAGATAATAGGAAAAGAATTATCAACATAGATTTAGTGTATACTATCTAATAGGCTAGTATTGATTGGTACAAGGTAATAACTGAGTCAAATATCGAATACGATGCTTAATATGAGGTAAAGATAAGGGTTAGTATAGCAACACACGTAGCCGGACCTAGGTGCGGAGTGAAATTTTCTAGATGCCGGACCAAGGATTTAGAAATACATAACTTATCACTTTGCATGCAAGATACTAGGAAAGAATTGTTATAGTTAGACTTATCAAGTTATGAACCTGTGGGGAACACGTAAACCCTAGTTACTTTGATTAATTGATTAAACTCTAACATCCAAAGCTGTTAGTTGTTTCTTTTTATTTCGCTAGTTATTTTCATTTATTTAGGAATAGAACCCCCCTCCCCCTTTTTTTTTATCATTTTTGCTTTCCAAGGAAGTAATTGACTGAACAATTGAGTAATAAATTGAAGTTAAGTCTAAACTATTTTCCTCGTGGGAACGATCCCAACCTCACTAGTTGGGTTATTTACTTGACACGGTCGCTTTACTTCTTATTTAAGAAGTAAGTTTGAGCGTATCACTTACAAAGAGCAAATGTGATCATTCGGTCTTTTTACAGACAATCAACGACTGGCATTATTCTTCTTGTTGTATATGTTGATGACACTGTCATCATCGAGAGTGATAATGCGTGAATATCCTCTCTTAAATCTTCCTTGCATTTGATATTTCACACGAAAGACTCGGGACAACTGAAATACTTCTTGGGAATAGAAGTAAGTAGGAGTAAGAAGGGAATAATTTTATCTCAAAGAATGTATATCCTTGACCTTCTTGAGCAAATTGGAAAGTCAGCATCCAAGCCTTGTAATACTCCAATGGTTCCAAATATGCAGCTCACAAAAGATGATGGTGAGTGGTGAACCCTTCGATGATCCATAGAGGTACAAGAGATTAGTTGGAAAATTAAACTATATTACTGTAACTCGTCCGGATATTGATTTTGCAGTTAGTGTTGTTAGTCAGTTCATGACCACGTCTACAGTAAAACATTGGGCAGCTTTGGAGCAAATAGTATGCACCTTGAAAGGCACCCCTGGACTTGGCATAGTATATAGCAACAATGGACACACTCGCATTGAGTGTTTTGCAAACGCCGATTGGGCTGGATCCAAGATTGATAGAAGGTCTACTGCTGGCTATTATGTCTTTGTGGGTGGAAACTTGGTGTCATGGAGAAGTAAGAACAAAATGTTGTATCTCGATCTAGTGCAGAATCCGAGTATAGAGCTATGGCACAATCCACATGTGAGATTATGTGGATACATCACCTCTTAAGTGAAGTTGGGTTGAAGTATCCCACACCTGCAAAACATTGGTGTGATAACCAAGCGGCTCTTCATATCGCCTCAAATCCAGTGTATCATTAAGACACTATGCACATTAAGATGGACTGTCATTTTATTCGTGAAAAGATTCAAGAAAACATCATTTCCACGGGCTATGTGAAGACTGGAGAGCAACTAGATGATTTATTCACAAAGGCATTGAATGGAGCTCGAGTTAGCTATTTGTGTAACAAGATGGGCATGATTAATATATATGCTCCAGCTTGAGGGGGAGTGTTACAAAATAATGTAAATATATTCTATTACCTTATATAGATAGGAGAGATATGTAGGATAGTTTCTTACCTTTATTGATGCTTCTTTCTAGTTATATATACATGTAATGTTGATATAATAAAGTAAGAATTCAGTTCTGTAAACTACAACTTCCATATTTACTGTTATGCAGAATTTGAGATAATAAGAGAGAATATAAATGCGAAAAACAAGACAACTGATTTACGTGGTTCACCAATAAATTGGCTACGTCCACGGGGAAGAGAGGGAGCAGTTTTATTATGGAGAGGCAGGAACTGAATACAGAATAGGGTTTGCCATAGCGTCTATATATAGTGCTAAGCTACCCCCTAACAAGCTTGGGCCCAAAATACAGAATTGAGAGATAATTAAGGACCCAATACAACAACATTGTATACCGTCGGGCCGGGTCCGATTCAAGGCATTCAACAAATCTCCACCTTGACTTGAATTCTCCAAACAGATTCTTCATACGCACTATGATAGTGCTAGGCCTCCCCCTCTTCCTCAGAATTGCCCCGCAGGGCAATTAACAGCTTCTGATGTTGAGCAAGTCCAAACAGTGTTGAAACTTACTCTGTGGAACCGGCTTTGTGAACATATCAACAGGATTATCAGCAGTTCCTACTTTCTTCACCTTGATTCTCTTCTCACTTCTCAGAAAATGATACCTCACATCAATATGTTTGGTTCTCTCATGATGGACTTGATCCTTGGCTAGACAAATTGCGCTCAAATTGTCACAATACACCGTAGCCTGATCATGATGCAGACCAAGATCACTAACCAGCCCTTTCAGCCAAATCCCTTCTTTTGTAGCCTCTGTCAAGGCCATGTACTCCGGTTCCGTAGTAGACAAAGTCACTGTAGGTTGCAAAGTTGCCTTCCAACTGACGACAGATCCTCCAAGGGTAAACACATAGCCAGTCATCGATCTTCTTGTGTCAACATCTCCAGCATAGTCAGAATCAGAATAGCCAATAACCAAGCACTGAGTATCACCTCCATAAATGAGACCAACGTCAGATGTACCTCTAAGGTACCGGAAAATTCTCTTCACAGCCTGCCAATGTTCTCTCCCTGGTTGTCCCATGAATCTGCTCACTACACTGACTGCATGTGCTAAATCTGGCCTTGTACAGACCATAGCATACATCAAACTTCCTACGGAACTGGCATAAGGGACTCGTGACATATACTCCTTCTCTTCTTCTGACTGTGGAGCGAACATGGCAGTGAGATGGATATTGGCAGCACTGGGGGTATCAATAGGCTTAGATGAAGACATGTCAAACCTCGCCAAGACCTTCTGAATGTAGCTTCTCTGTGACAAGAAAAATTTCCTTCTCTCTCTGTCTCTAATGATCTCCATCCCTAGAATCTTCTCAGCGGCTCCCAGATCCTTCATCTCAAACTCAGCACTAAGTAAACCCTTCAGCTTCTGAATGTCATACTTCTTCTTTGCAGCTATCAGCATATCATCTACATAAAGCACAATATAGATGAATGAATCATCCATAAGCCTATTGTAGTAGACACAACAATCATATGAGCTCCGAGTATAGCCCAACTTCACCATATAGTTGTCAAACCTTTTGTACCACTGCCTTGGAGACTGCTTAAGTCCATATAAGGACTTCTTCAACTTGCAGACGTGATTTTCCTACCCTGGAACTTGGAAACCATCCAGCTGAGTCATGTATATCTCTTTCTCCAACTCTCCATGTAGAAACGCTGCCTTCACATCAAGTTGTTCAAGCTCCAGATTCTGATGTGTAACTATCGCTAGTAACACTCGGATGGAAGTATGTATGACCACTGGTGAGAAGATCTCATTGTAGTCCACTCCCTCTCTTTGGTTGAAACCTCTGGCAACAACCCTGGCTTTATACTTGACTCCTTCTGCTGGTGATATCCCTTCCTTCTTCTTGAAAACCCATTTGCAAGTAATAATCTTTCTCCCCGAAGGCTGTATGACCAGATCCCATGTCTGATTTTTGTGTAGGGACTCCATCTCATCTCCCATAGCAGCAAACCATTTTTCAGAATCAGGACTTAAAATGGCTTCTTTGTAAGTAGACGGCTCAGATGTATCTACCTCTTCAGCAACCTGCAGTGCATAACCCACCATGTCCTCAAAACCATACCTCGTAGGTGGCCGAACTCCAACCCTCCTTACCCGATCTTGAGCTATACTCCGCTGGATATCTGATGGCATAGATTCTGGAATATCAGTTTCTGTCTGTGGCTCTTGATCCTCTTCTTCAGGTTCTTTCAAATTGCTCTCGTTCTGAATGACTTAAAACTCCACCTGTTTATCAAGACTCCCAGTTTCTGACGTAGTTGTAGGCTTCACAATGGTTCTAAGCAGAGAACTTTCATCAAAGACAACGTTCCTGCTCATAATAACCCTCTTTTCTGATGGAGACCAGATTCTGAAACCTTTCACTCCATCTCCGTAGCCCACAAATACTCCCTTTTTAGCTCTTGGTTCTAACTTACCTTCACTGACGTGATAGTAAGCCGTACAACCAAAAGCTTTCAGATTTGAATAATCAGCAGCTTTTCCTGACCAAATCTCCATAGGTGTCTTGCACTGTATGCCTGTATGTGGTCCGCGGTTAATCAAGTAGCAAGCTGTACTAACCGCTTCTGCCCAGAATCTTCTATCTAGCCCAGCATTAGAGAGCATGCACCTTGCTCTCTCCAGAAGTGTTTGATTCATCTGCTCAGCTACACCGTTCTGCTGTGGTGTATTTCTGACTGTACGATGTCGAGCAATCCCTTCATCCTTACAGAATTGATCAAATTCAGACCAGCAGAATTCCAGCCCATTATCAGTTCGCAACCTCTTGATCTTCTTCCCTGTTTGATTTTCCATCAAAATTTTCCACTCCTTGAACTTCTGGAAAGCTTCACTTTTATGCTTCATCATGTACACCCAAGTCATCCTTGAGTAGTCATCAATAATGGACACAAAAAATCTGCAGCCTCCCAAAGACTCAACACGGCATGGACCCCAGCAATCAGAATGGATATAATCAAGTGTGCCTTTTGTTCTGTGAATGGCCTTTGGAAACTTGTTGCGATGTAGTTTTCCAAAAACACAATGTTCACAAAACTCTAGGCTATTAACCTTATGACCAGCAAGAAGATCCTCCTTTGACAGAATTTTCATCCCTCTTTCACCCATATGACCAAGTCTCATGTGTCATAACTTAGTCATATCCTCCTGGTGAACTTCTGACGATGCAACATGGGCTGAACCAGTAACCGTGGAACCTTGTAGAAAATACAAAGTACCACGCATGACACCTTTCAGAATCAGATTTGAACCCTTCCAGACCCGTAAGACTCCATCTTTTCCCGAACAGCTGAATCCCTTGCTGTCCAAAAGACTAAGAGATATCAGATTTTTCGTCATCAATGGAACGTGCCTGACCTCGTTCAATGTGCAGAAGCTACCGTCATGTGTCCTTATCTTGATCGAGCCTGACCCAACCATCTTGCAGACAGAACTATTGTCCATCGAGATGCTGCCTCCGTCTACCTACTCATAATTTGTGAACCACTCTCTCCTAGGACAGATGTGATAGGATGCCCCAGAATCGAGAACCCACACATCTGAATGATGAGTGTGCTCATCCGCAACTAGGGAAATATCTTCTTAAGAATTGGTGTCTTCTTCAGCAACAACATCAGAAACTGATTGTTTTTCCGATTGCTTCTTCTTCTTCGGACAATCAAATTTCCAATGTCCCTTCTCCTTGCAGTAATTACAAACATCATCCGGCTTTGCACCCTTCGACATCGGCTTCTTTTTCTTTCCGCCGTTTTTCCATCCCTTTCCGCTACTGGTGAACATACCGGAAGGCTGTATGTCCGTACTTGTGCCGTTAGCCTTATGCCGTAATTCCCTGCTATGAAGAGCCGATCTGACTTCTTCCAGCGACACAGTATCTTTCCCAACAATGAACGATTGAACAAAATTCTCAAACGACATTGGGAGAGATACTAACAGAATCAAGGCAGCATCTTCATCCTCGATCTTCACATCGATATTACGCAATTCTAATAACAAAGTATTCAATTGCTCTAAATGTTCCCTGAGTTGTGTACCTTCAGCCATTCGTAAACAGAATAGACGTTGTTTCAGAAGCAGCTTGTTGGTTAGAGATTTTGTCATGTACAAACTCTCCAGCTTCAACCACAGACCAGCAGCAGTCTCTTCATCCGAGACCTCCGTGATGACGTCATCCGCGAGACACAGCATGATCGTCCAGTGCGCCTTTTCCTCCAGAATCGCCATCTCAGGAGTAACAACGGCGTTCTTGTCTTTCGACAACGGCGCCCAGAAGCCTTGTTGTTTCAACAAAGCCCGCATCTTGATCTGCCATAAACTGAAACTGTTCCTCCCTGTGAATTTGTCGATTTTCACGTTCAAAGCAGACATCTCGAATTATCCACGGGGAAGAGAGGGAGCAGTTTTATTATGGAGAGGCAGGAACAGAATACAGAATAGGGTTTGCCATAGCGTCTATATATAGTGCTAAGCTACGCCCTAACAAGCTTGGCCCCGTTCTTTCTGCTGTAACGGGTCCGATTCAAGGCATTCAACATTTACCCTTATGGATGGTTTTTTAGGTTGACCTGTCTTGGTGGGATAAGGCAAATGTCATCACACTTAGTTTTTTGGTCGTGACACCTATATCCCTATTCTATCCTAGTTTTTAATCATTTTTCTTCATTTCAGTGCCTATTGTGGCAGTTGTGGTTCTTGATTATTTTGACTATGCATTTTTTGTATGAGCATCTTCCTTGAATCTACTGTCTCTTTTTAATGCAACTCTGTGTTTATGCTTATTTATTCGCGTTAGTGTTTGCCAAGTGGCCATAATTTTACTCAGAGTGCATGTACTCTTGCTTGATTTACTATTATTTACTTTCTTATGATGTTTAAAGGGTAATAAGTGTTGGTAACACGTGATTTAGTTCAAATCATAGGATATGGCCGTCTATGTGGAAGGGGGGAACATGTTGATAGGGGGGAATGTGGAAGTAGTAAACATAATCGATAGGAGGAATAGTTTGTCATCATCAAAAAGAAAAAGCTATTACATTTTCATGTTTTGATTAATTAACAAATTATATAGAATAATAGATCTTGTAGAAAGACCTGATCCTTCGAGTGGTGGTCGTTCAGGACAACTCAGTGAAATGCAACTCTAAAGCTGCAAAAGTTGTTGTGGTAGGTGGGCATGGCGGTAGAGGCACAGAGTTCTCAACTTATGAAATACTACTTACTAGGTTAATCTTTATATATATATATATATATATATATATATATATATATATAAAATCAGTTGGGACATCTATTGAAATTATTTAGGGGGCATCAATGTAGGAGTACATGTTTGTAATTAATTTGTATTTATGAGCTTTTGCTTGGTTCCCTGTTTGAATTTGGTCAAATGATCTGACTGATAGCTTATTCTTTTGGACCAAATTTATTTTGTAAAAATTTCATAAAAGTATAAATACCTAACTTGTATTTTAAAAATATTGTCCAACATTTACATTGCAAGTCTTTAGCCCAAAGCACAATCTGGCATACAATCATAGACACAACTCTTATCTTATTTTTTATATATAAATATATAAAATCATAATATATAATAATATACACTCAATATATAAAATTGTAACAGATATTTATACACTCATAAACAATTTATACTCTAATATAGAAAATTGAATTTTGTCAAGCTTCATCATCTGGCTTCTCTCAAATGATAATATGGAATCTTTTGAAAGTTTGTACAGAGGTCGATCTAGTGATGGCCTATCATGAATCACAACAGAGTTTGATTAGGAAATATTTTGAAAATTGTTGGCAGTTTATTCTTGAAAATTTGTTGTAGTGATTGTGTTTGTAATTTGTGATTTTTTTATTTCGAGGTACCAATACTTCTGCAACATAGGGAAAAAAAGTTTTGGTCAGAATGATATTTTACCTATGTTATTTTATCTTTTTAAATATTTTTACCCTTTTAATTTTAATACTTTTTACTAAAAAATGAAAAAAAGATTAATTTATTTTAAAATTAAAAAGATATCATTGTTTTTTTTTAAATTTCTGACCAAATTCTCTGGTCATTTAGCATACCCCTACAACATATATATTCTTATATCCTGACAGAAAGTAATTATCCCCTTGGGTAAAGATGAATTAAATTTCTTAACGACAAACAATAAATTTTGAAATCTCAAATATTGATCGTCTTCATAGAAATTCTCTATTTTCCAACATTGTTCAATTTTCTAAATGTTTGATTCAATTCTAAACATTAGAACTTCACTTTTCTGTATCATGTATATGATTCACCTATTTATCATATATCACGAAGGGAATTAAATTCTTTCGCAAGAAAATTATATTGTATATATAGGTAAAAAATAACCATGTATATAATTCTCACACACATATATATATATAAATATGAAGACATTTTTGTGTAATATTTTATACATTCCCTTATTATTATTATTATTTGTCGCCAAATAACTTCATCGGATATGACTTGCAAAAAAGATGGAATAGTTAGATTATTACATTATTGATTTTTAGTCAACAAAGAGGAAAATATTACTCTTGTACTCTAACTAGATAAGGCCCAACAACTAGTGTTGAAGCATGCATGTAGGAAAAATAAAAGGCAATGATAGAAGGAAAAAAAAACAAAAGGATTCATAAGCATAGTGATTTAATTCTCATTTTGGTTGTTTGTTCAAGGGGAATGCATAGGGTCATTCAATTATATAGTTGATGTTGTACTCTTCCTAGAGAAAACAGTATTTCATTGCCCCACCTTTTTATGGCAAGGAAAAAACTAAAAATAGGGACATAAATGAGTAAATTTTGATGAAAAATAAGAACTTTAGGTGGGATTCCTAAATATATTTATTCATAATATGGGAAATTAAATTTGAAGGCTAAACTCATCAAGAAACAATCAATGCTTAGTATTATATTTCACTTATACACCTCAATATAGATTTGTGTCATTTAAACACTTATAATAGATTATTTTGATACCTTTCGTTGGCTAAATAATTGTTGTGATTTTCACATCAAAGAGGCACATGATGAATCTAAGGGCATGTTTGACCGTGTTATATGAAATCATAATATGAAGTCATAAGATGAAGTTGAAGTTTTTTTTTTTTTTTTGGACATGCTATTTAGATTATTTATCTTGTATGTCTTCTCATAAACATAAAAATCTCATAAGTTGTAAAATTATTAAAATTGTCCAAATTCTTTATACAATCTGACCAAATAAGCAAAAGTTTATAAAAACACATAACACAGTATCACAAAACTATTCTAAGAAATATACTAGCATTTATTGATCAAACTTTAATTCAATAAAAAAATTGACATAAATTGTAGTCTACTAATCTTTAATATAATTTTCTCACATAGTACAAACAATCTACTTGCAATGAATTTGTATTTCTCGATCATATGATTGAGAAGACTAACGAGCATTTTTACTTTGAGTCATTTGTTATTTCAATATCATGTTCATATAACGTAAATATTCCATCACTTCTTTGGCATTCTCACAAAAAATTATGTAGCACTGCACAAGTTATGACAACGGTCACTTGTGTGTCAATATCATAATGGTTCATACATACTTTGTTTCAATATTCTAAAACTATTTTTTCAAAACTCCATAAATCCATTCAATCACATTGTGCAAAAATAAATGTCTACAATTAAACGGTTTGTTGGTATTCTAATACTCTCTTTCACTTCATCTGTGATCTTGCAATTGTTAGTGTAGTCATTTGTATGGAGCTAAAGGTCTTTTCGTGTTTCGAAAATTAACAACAATATATTATTTATCTACCAATAAATATATCACTTTTACTAAAAAGACATGTAACGTGAATGATATATCTTTGTGTAAAAAATAATATTTATTCTAAGAAAATTGGTGTTTCAATTCATGACACAATGGCCACTTTTGTACGCTCAATATTACGATTTCTTTTTATTAAGAATTGATTTGAATGAAGTGGTAATAATGAGTGCGGAGCCTAAAGGGTACAAAATATTAACGAAAATTCCAAAACGGTATATAAAATTTTATATTAACCAAAACGGTAAAATCGCTGCATCAACAGCGATTTACTTCCCCGGAAAAAGCAAAATCGCTGCAGAGGCAGCGATTTTGCAAAATGTGACCTAGGCAGCGATTTATAATTTTTAATTTTTTTTATATAAGGAAAATCGCTGCCTAGGCAGCGATTTTTTTTAAAAAAAAAAAAAATTGAAATGTGGAAGTCGCTGCCCAGGCAGCGACTTTTATAAAAAAAAAAAAATTAAATTTTTAAATTTTTTTTCTTAAAAAAAATGTGGAAACAAATGTGGAATTTTTTAAAATTTTTTTTTTTTAAAGCAGCAATTTTATAAAATAAAAAAAATTATAATATTTTTTTTATAAAATCACTACTTTAAATTTTATTTTTTTAAAAAAATTATTTTTGGAAAATCGCAGCGATTTTCATATTTTAAAAAAAAATTAAAAATTCGCTGAGCGATTTACATATTTTTTAAAAAAAATTATAAATCGCTGCGTAGGCAGCGATTTAAAATTTATAATTTTTTTTTTAAATATGAAAATCGCTGCGATTTTCCAAAAATATTAACCAATTTATAAATTTATAAATTTTTTAAATTGCTGCCTACGCAGCGATTTATAATTTTTTTTTAAAAAAAATATGTAAATCGCTCAGCGAATTTATAAATTTTTATTAAAATATGAAAATCGCTGCGATTTTCCAAAAATAATTTTTTTAAAAAAATAAAATTTAAAGTAGCGATTTTATAAAAAAAATATTATAATTTCTTTTTATTTTATAAAATTGCTGCTTTAAAATTTCTTTTAAAAAAAAAAAATTCCACATTGTTTCCACCTTTCTTTTAAGAAAAAAATTTAAAAATTTAAAAAAAAAATTATAAAAGTCGTTGCCTGGGCAGCGACTTGCACATTTCAAAAAATTATTTTTATAAAAGAGGCAGCGACTTCCACATTTCAAAAAAAAAAAAATTAAAAAATCGCTGCTTAGGCAGCGATTTTCCTTATATAAAAAAATTATAAATTATAAATCGCTGCCTAGGCAGCGACTTTTAAAAAAAAAAATTAAAATCGCTGCCTAGGTAGCGATTTCATTTTTTTAAAAAAAAAAAATTCACATTTTGCAAAATCGCTGCCTCTGCAGCGATTTTGCTTTTTCCGGGGAAGTAAATCGTTGTTGATGCAGCGATTTTGCCGTTTTGGTTAATATAAAATTTTATATACCGTTTTGGAATTTTTGTTAATATTTTGTACCCTTTAGGCTCCGTACTCTGGTAATAATAAAGTTAGTTGGTAAATAAATTTAATAAAAATTAATGAATTTGATGCATATAAATGGTAAAGTAGGAATTGATTCTAAGTAATAATAAATTTTATATTGTTAAAAATAATCGTTACACGAGATAGAAATGGTTTTAAAAATAATGATATGAATTACAAATGTTATTTACATATGAAATAAATAGTTAGTAGGCACAAAAAAGTTTTTTTTAAAAAAAAAGATATAAACATGTGAATCAATTTTTTTTATTTGAAAATTTTCAAATCATATTTTCTTTTAGAGAATTGGAATCGCACATCCAAACGGTAATTTCGTCTCATGATTTCATTCGCTATATGAAATTAAATGTCCAAATGCCTACTAAAAACAAACTTTTTATTTTTTTAATTTTTTCTTCAACTTCATCCCTTTTCTCTTTCTTCTCCACAGGTCAAAAATCATTCTCAAAATAATGTGTCAAAACTTAAAGTATATCCTTAACATATTCTGTTTTTGATAGATAACATCCTTTAAGTATTTTAAAGTTAACAATTTTCATATTTCTATTAGGATTTGTCAAAACTAATGGATCATGCAAAAATCAAGTCATGCCTTTGTATTTATTTTTCAGTTATACCAAAAATATTATCATGAATTTTTTTGATAATTGAGTTTTACATTGTGTAAAATCTTTAAATTTAACAATTCTTTTCATGCAATTTAATATTAAAAAAAGTATCAATTGAAATATATTTCTTTTTCAATTGAATCTGCTAGAAGCAATGTTTGTTGGAGACTTCCAATAAGGGAGAATGAAACAAATGCGAATTCTCAATACAAATACATAAGCATTATAGTCATTGATTACCAAATTACAATAGCAAGACTAGAATTACGAGGAAAAGTACCGAAATATCAAGTAACTAGAGATAAGAGATAAGAGATAAGAATAGGGATGAGAAGTTTAGATTCTAGAAAGAGATGAGAGGAATAAATGGTTTGTTAATAATACGCATAAACCTTATGTCTAATCCCTAATCCTATTTAATTGATTGATAATTGAGTCTGGATCCCAAATAAAAACTCTCTAGTATTTTACTCGGCTCAATAATCTCATCTAAATCAGCCCCATTCACGACTTCTGACACATAAGCCCGTACAAAGTCTACTTGATTCACAACAGAGAATGAAACTTGAATACAAGACATAATCAGTATTTTGATCACCTCAATATCAAATTGCCTCAAAAAAAATTTGATCTAACTACAATTTGACTTCGAAAAAGATGAAGATAGAAAGCTATATCTTATTTCCCTTTGTAAATGAGAAAAAAAGCATATCATGTATCCTCACACCTTCTTAATATTAATTTTTTTTTATTTCAGCAAGTAATGCTAGTTAAGATTTTAATATATTTTTTTCATAAACTTTTTATAATCAGTAATAAAACTATGTAGAAAAACTTTTATTGATAGTCAGGTGAACTCCACATATTCTTTTTTAGCTTGGATACGTTCGGTAAAAAAATACTCATTTAAAGAAAATAAAAAATAATTTTACCAACTTACTCCTAATAAAGAAAAACTAATTAATTGTTTGTGATTATGTAAACAAAACGATTTTGAAAGAAAAAGGCCAATTCTTTCTTGAAACCATAATACACCTCTTATTTCTAAATAAAATGACCAAAAAAAACGTCAATTATTTTAAAAAACGATGGCCTAAAATTTAGGGCAAGAGACAAAGGGAACTTTTTGTTTGTGACCTCAAAAAGGGTTCACGAGCCAAGCATCCAACATGTGTGATTTTTCTAAGCAGACAAACAGAATATTTATTTTGTTATTTTCGTTATAATCTTTTACGTCTATAGAACAAGGATACAAAATAAAGAATAATATTTTTGTCTTGTAAAATTTAGTAAAGGACTATTTAATTGCATATGATAAATAGTAATTGGTACAAACATGATTGTTCATGTTAAATTTGGTGAGGCAGCACTGCACATGTTCAAAAAATTGTGTCTAATGTAGTAATTAATTTTTATCGTCATGTTTCTAGTGTGTACAGATTGGTTGAACCTAATAAAGAAAATATTGAAAGAAGGAATAAATAAAATGAAATGGAATTGCCTTTACTGTAGTAATAATAAATAATATAGGGGGCAGCTGATTGAATCTTTTTGGACGTTAATTAACTTTTCTATCAATTCTCTCATATAGTTGTCAGTAGGGATGTTCGTTTGTTTGTTTTTTTTTTTTTTATATATATTATTTGGTTTGAATTTTTAATTTTTGATTTTAAAAATTACACAAATTAAATTATTAATTCAAAATCAAATTAAGAATTCAAAAAATCAATCCAAATTAGAATTTGGCTTGATTTGATTTGATTTTTCAATTTAATTTAAATAGGGCTCGAGTCTTATGTCTTATTTATTTGTGAACAACTCTTGGTACTCAATTTTCTGTACTATTATTCTTTTTTTATTTAATAAGTAGAATAAATCATCAAAATAAGCTCTATGAAATTGGACAAGACTAATTATATAATAAGCGGAAAAGGGTTAAAATTGTAAAATAGATCACTTATATTCATCGTTATATTTTGGGAGAAAAAATGTCCCTATTGTTATCCGAAGAGACCACATATACCATCAAGAGTTAACATCCCATATTTTTATTGACTTGGCAAGCCACGTGGAACTAATTTTTCCACCTAAGCATTGTTAACTAGGATTTGCTACAAAAGAGCTAGACCTTTAGCAGCGACAATAGTTGGCACAAAAGCCCAAAAAGTCGTCACTAAAAATTTTTAACATTAAATTCTAATTTTGTGTTTTTCTCTTCATTATTTTCAAAAAATAAAAATGATATCGATTAAGTAAGAGTTTGAAGACAATGTATGTTTTACTTTTATGTTACATGTAAATGTATAAAATTTAAATGATGCATTATATAGTGGAAATGTGAATCGAGAAGTAATTTTCATGATTTTTCGTAATAATATTGGATGTTTTTAATATTGACATTGCAAGTTATTTATTTTAGGAAATTAGGTTGCAACTGAAAATTAATTATCATATTCTTTTTGTTGAAAAAATAGATTTTACTAGCGAATGGTTATGTCGTTGGAGCCTTAGTCGTCACTAAAACACATTCATAACCTTTAGTGACAATATTTTAGAGTTTTGTGGCAACTTTGTCGCCATAAAGGTCAAGTTCTTTTGTAGTGAATCTTAGTTGGCAACGCTTAGGTGAAGTGATTAGTCTCATGTGGCAATGCCACGTCACTAAAAAATTGAGGTATTAACTCTTAAGGATATCTGTGGTCTCCTAGAATGACGGCGTGGATATTTTTTATCCCAGAATATAGTGAAGTATATAAATAATCTATTTCACATAATTTAAGGACAATTTTAATCCTTTTCCGTATAATAAATATAATTGTGAAAGTGATAGCTTGTTAGCAGCTATGTCCATATGGGATTGATAAACCCGATTGTATAAACAATCACTTGTTATCTGCGGTTAAGTACACTTGTTTGTGTGCGGGAAGAACAACAATTTTTTGGTGCTTTTACAAGGACTTAAATCATTTACAAGTTAGATTTTTTATATTGTGTGAGGTTTGGTGGATATATTTTTGCAGCCAAGATATTAAGGAGTTTATAGGGTCTTTCAGAATTGAAATTGGATAAGTAGAACTTATGAAATTAATTTTGGCGTGAAATTAAAGATATATGTAGGGATGACTCGACATAATTCGAGGTTTAAAGCGAAATTCTTATTAGAGGCCTAAAATCTAAATGAACGTTATCTGTATTTATTTATTTTTCTAAATTTCTAGATGTAAGTTACTATTTAATATCTTTAAACAAATTTTTTTTCTAAATACTTTTTATTGAGACAATTACATATAAATTATTAACATAATTTTATAAGTAATAAGTTAATAAACTTTAAAGATAAATGAGGGCCTAAGGACAATGCCTTAAATTTTGAAGGCAAGAACCGGTCCTGGATATATATTGGGATGTAGGGCTTAAAACCTCAACTTTCTCCAATCAAATCATATATATTGTGTTATAAATTGAAGTTATCATTTAAAATCGTAAATATAATAGTTATAATCTTATCTTCTCTTTTGATACGAGACATATGTTGCAAAAATCTCCCAATTTGAGCTTCCTAGCTCCCAACAAACGTTTTTAATAAATGGTGCAAAATCAATTTTAACATATGGGGATTTTTGCATTTGCAACCTTCCCTTTACATTATTTTTATGATCTTGGTGTTTTAGCTTAAAGGAAATAAATTTAATTAGTCTAAATTCACTTATAATTGACTTTTTCTAATAAATTTTATTATTAATTAAAATAAAGATTTTTTGATTAAACATTAATTACTCATGGCCAAAGACCTTGTAATCGTTGAAGACAAGGTAGACAAGAGTCGATGAACAGTAATAGAATTATTTTTTGTTCGTTAAAGATAGGATTAAGACTTTGACCAATAACTTTATGACTCAATTGATCGTATTAATGCAGAAACTAGAAAATTTCTAGAAAATTTTAATGTCCACATTTACCTTAGAGTAAAGATGAGCACTAATGTTAACAAGTGGCCGCAAATAATTAGTCAACAATAAAAGCTACTTTTGATTTACTTTTCACTTTCTCTTAGGGGTGATTCTTATTAGGATTTGCAATTTTCAATCTTATTTAGTAACTACATAATTGTATTTTAATTCAAAAAGAATTTTTAGTACAATGGAAAAAATCTCTTTTTATATACTCTTTTGTTGAAGAAAAAATTTGAACTTCTGCAAATTAAATATGAACTTTTTTCATTAAATTAAATATTAACTTTTTTCGTTAGTATAAAATATTATCCATATGTTTTGTCAACTAGAGCATTTTGCTTAAAGGAAAATATTATTCTCTCTATAATTTCAATATTTTTTTAATTAGTTTTTCATATTTAAGTCATGAATTGACAAAATTCATATCATAAATTATTTTTTATATTATTTTATCATCTGATTTATCATTGACATATGGACGGCTCAAAATAGATAGATTGTTTCAGATGACGTTGCAAACAATTCCAAAATAATAAATACTTTTTCTAAAATATTATATGTGGACATAAAATTTCAGACATATTTTTAATACAACATCTTAAAAAATAAAATACTTTAAAATTATTTTTAATCCATAATGATTTAAACATTATCCTTTAATCGTGATAACCAATAACGACGAAGATTATGTGAAGAACAAAGATTAAAAAGATTTTATCGTAAAAAAAAATTGTTCGAAATTGTCTTGAATTTTCTATTCTAATTGTGTTTTAAAATCAAAAGATTCTCGAGGTAAAAAAGAAATTCTTACTGGAAAAGAACATTTTATATCTAACCTTTTCTTTTTTTTAAGAAGGAAAAATTTGAAGTTCAGTAAATTGAATATCAATTTTTCTGGTAATACGTAATACGATTTCTATCTCATTAAACCAAAAAAAATAATATTAGTCATTTAAAGAGTTTTAGTTAGGAAGAGATCGTTCTCTCTGTAGTCATAATATTTTATTTTATGGAAAATGTACGAGTACCCCTTAGACTATGATGAAATTTCAGACACATCTTAATTAAACTAAGCTCCTATTAATTTCGAATTTATTTTTTTGTATTTTGTGCACCTTTTGTCTTACGTGGCACACTCTGTGACTCCATGCAATAGAGGCGCGTGGAAGATATTTGGATGCCACGTAAGGCAAAAAGATGCACAAAATTACTAAAAAAATAAGTTCAGGGAATACTTATGCATTTTTCCTTTAAGTTATGTTAACTTTTCATATGTACGTACGTCATGAATTAACGCATGTTATAATATACAATTATGAACTTTCGCATAATATTCCGTTATTTCAATTCCAACAATTTCTTTAGTCTCAGCTCTTGTTTGCCATAGTTTTTGAGGTTAAACATTGATATTTTGAGTTTTTGAAATTATGATAACTTAAGATTATATTTGAACAAGCATTAACTTAGAAAATAAAATTTGTGAATGAGTGAAATTTTTCGGTATCAATTTTCGGATATTTGAAGATCATAGTTTTAAAAATTTTGTCCAAAATATTGCCAAATGTTGAACTGAATGAATTTTTATTTATTTCATACTCTATTTAAAAAAATAAAAAACAAAGTCTATGTCAAAGGCTAAAAAGGAGGGTTGTTTTATTAAAGTGATAAAAAAAATATTAAAGTTAGGCTAAATGACATCAAATTCAGCCCCGTAAATTCAGAAGGCATTGTCTAGTAATCATGTAAGTGCACGTCTTTCAAGCAATTAAAAATTAATTAATGTAAAGAGGAAAGTGATTAGGAATTTGCAAAAGTAAAAGATTATTTTATACATGATAATTAAACTAGCCTTTAGTAGTCTAACTAAACCATTAAAAATAAAATAATGCAATAGCACTAGGACCACTACAAGCACCAGCTCAAGTGAACAAATATTTCCCCATTCTTCTAATCTTAGTAAAAATAATTGTAAGAGAATTTTAATCCCAAATAAAATGGAAGCTTGTTCAATGTAAGGCTATTGCCAAAAGATTGATAAAAGAAAAAAAAGAAAAAAAATAAAACAATTTGGTTTTATTAATTTTAGATTAACAAGTGTCAAGTTTAATTAGATTTTCAAGGTTAGATTAAGAGCAAAACAAAAATTAATATATTAAATAACTCTATAAAATCTACATATATATTTTATCTACTTGAACTTCACAAACGGCTAAAAGAACTTCATATTGAATTATGTGTCAATATCAAATTATTCGAGTCTTAAAATAAAATAAAAGTCATAAAATGAGCAGATTATTATGGCATTATATTATACTAGGAAGAAAATAAATATTTTTGTAGCTTTGTGAACTGTGTCTTGGGACCTTAAATGTGTTAATAAATTTATTCAATTTAATTATTGATTATTGAATTTGGATCTTGTAAATCAAATCCATTGTAGCTAAATTCTTATCTCGAAATCATAAAATACAATTCTTAAATCCTCGGCTATAATACTACTATTTCCTTTCTTCTAATTTTTTTTTCGAATAATCTTAATTTACCTTTTTTCTTTTTGCACAAATATATTTGATTTGTTCTTGAATAAATTAAAAATTATACTATATACTATTAATTCCTTCCTTGTATTTTCTTCAAATAATCTTAAGATACCTTCTTTAGTATTTTGAATTTATGCAATTATTATTTTCTTTCCCTCAAAGTTAAGTTCCTCTTCAATAAATAAACTCAAAAGGATTTTACTATTAAGATCCAAATAATTGTAGTCAATTTAAAATAAGAAAAGCAAAAATACCTTTCTTCAAAATAAAAGGGTAACAATCATTTTGTCCAAAATAATAGAATTCCAAATATACCCTCAATATTTTAATCATCTTTATTCCTCATTATACCACCACCCCATATAATTCAATAATTCCACACGCGCCACCGCAAGTGCGTATATATACAACTCTTTTTAAATCTAAAAACAATAAACAGCTAATATTATTTACAAAAAAAAAAACAAAAAAAAACTATATTCTTTACATTAAAACTCCGTTAGTGAAACGTTATTTGTCCACTCATCATGTGAAGGTGACCATAACGGTGACGGTGGTGCCTTCAATTTCTGAAAATACTCCGTTATAGTAATCCCCCCTTTCTTCACTTCTTCCGTTACATCTCTTAACGGTAAAAACGGCGGACGTGCAACTTCCGTTAACCAATCCCATTTCATCCCTCGAAAAAACTCATGCTCCTTTATCTCCGACGCGCCTCTCCGGTAACCCAACCGGCGCGTGGGATCTTTCTCGAGCAATTTTCCGATCAAATCGGCTAAATCGTTCTTCTTTCCGATGAACTCCGGCTCCATCATCAATATTCTCCTGAACGTTTCCTTTCTATTTTTCCCTTTAAACGGCGTCGTCCCATATAACATTTCGTAACACAAAATACCAAGCGCCCACCAATCAACTGAAAATTCATGACCTTCTCCACGTATGATTTCTGGTGCTACGTATTCCTCCGTACCAACAAATGAATTTGAACGTTCGTAAAACGAACTACGATTCCTTCTGCTCACCGGAGATACTCTTGCACTTTTCACTTTCCTTAACCCAGTTCTGGTATTAGATTTGCACTTCACCATGGATTTAGCGAATTTTCTGAATTTGAATGTTTGTGTCTGTGATTGTGTTGATAGATTATCGTTGTTTTCTGGATCTGAATAGAATTCGATATTCTTCTTTGGAGTTAAGGTTGTAGATAGATCGAAATCTGTTAAAGTAACATGACCAGATTGTTGAATAAGTACGTTTTCAGGTTTCAAATCGCGATAAGCAATGCCCAAAGTGTGTAGATATTCAAGTGCAAGTACAATTTCAGCTAAATAAAAACGGATAGCAGAAGGTGAAAAAACGTGATCGCTTTGAGTGTAACGTAGGACATTAAGGTCACCACCTGGGCAATAGGGGACAGCATAACAAATAAAATCAGAATTTTCAGTGAATCCGATGAGGGTAGGGAGGAAGGGGTGTTGGAGACGGGAAAGTAGAGTGGTTTCCCATAGTGCACGACGGTGAATGGCATTAGAAGAAAAATTAGATTTATCAACAGCTTTCAGAGCGAATGGAGATAAGGCAGATGGATCATGGAAAATGTCGTGGACTAGAAACACGGTTCCCATGGCGCCTTTACCTAATAGTTTGATGACTCTAAGATTGTTTAGAATTAAAGCAGATGATTTGATGGTATCCATTGAAGAGAAATGAAAGAAAGAGAGTGTGTATTATGTATAGATATAAGAAGAAGAGATTATTATTACTAGTGTTATATATAGAAAAAAAAATGTGTACGTGCGTTTGGTTCTGGCGTTCGTGTGTGGGTTTAGGGAAAAAAAAAATTACAGCCAAGGGTGGAAGGAAAATGTAATTTGTTGGGTTGGTATTTTTTTAAAAAAATATTTTGTGTATATATGTACTCTATTTAACTAATTAAACAACTCATACACTGTCATGTTTGGGGAGAAATGAATAATGATTATACGGATACAAATATATTTTTTCCATTTCACTTAGTTTATTTCATCGGGCGAAGAAAAGTTATAAAAATACGAGAAAAGAGATTGAGACAACAAAAATATACCTATTAACTCTATAAGTGGGGTTTTAGGAAGGGGATTGTTTATATAGTTTTAATTCCTATTATTTGAGATTATTTTTGATAAATTATATAACTCAAATAAAATATAAAAAGAAGCAAAAAAAGAATATGGTAAAAATATCAAAAAACACAGAATAAATAGTATGATAATTGAATGAAATGAATCTACTAATTATAGTAGAATCGAAGTTCAAGAAAGTAGAAGAAAAAATAGACCATATATTGCGACTACCTAGCAATAATCTAACAGTTCATCCTAATTAATTCTCGAACTTTACATCTTCCTACGTAAAATCATGTCATCGATAAACAACAAGTATTTCAAGTCTTCTTCTCTCGGTAGTTCTTCCGCTTACCTTTACTTTTCCTCGGATTCACCATGGCAAGCATTTCAAATTTTCTTGCACAAAAATTTAAACTTCTTTTTCTTTCACATGTTAGAACCTTCTCACACTTACTTCCATCAATCTTATTTTATTAATAATGAAGGCCACACCCTTCTTCTTAATTTTAATCAATATTAAACAATGAGCTGTTTGTTAACTACGTACTTATAAGAGTCCCTTCAATTTTGAAGTATGTTCATAGTATAGTCGTGCATAAATTGTGTTGCATTTTTTTATAATTGAGTTGAAAAATATAAAATGGAAGGAAAATAAATGAAGTCGAAAATTCAATGGTGCAAAATTTAATTTATATGCTCCACACATTCAAAGAAAGTTCCTGTAACGATACAATAATATTAATTCTACAATATCATACATATGTAGCTTATTATAAATATATAAATATAATAGCATTAAATTCTGACTGATCACTGACTGTGATTTAACAATGAGAAAAATCATTCAAAATTTTAATTGGTGATGCTATGGGTCTGTCTCATGATCACTCTGTTAGCAATTAATAATATACAGCTGCTATAACAAATAAATATCAACCAACACACGTATGCATTATTGATGTACATTAGTTTATTTTGGCTTAATACAAAACTAGCCATTTATTTTTTAATATTTTTATATATACACTTAAACAAAACTTCGTTTCAATTTGAATATTTTTGTTCAAATTTTTGATTATTTTTTCCATGTTCTAATTAAATTTTATTAAATAATTAAATTAATCAAATAAAATATGTCACTTTTTTTTAATTATACACATTTACTTTCAATAAATCGTAAAATTCAAGATATTTTATACTTGAAATCAATGATATAATTAAAGAATATGACATATTAAATTTAGTTAATTTAACTATCTAATAATCGAATGAAAACACATTATATTTTCTAAATTATATTTTCTAAATTTTAAATCAAAAGTATCAAAATTGAAGACGACTTACTTTACTACACTCATTTGTATTTAAAAACTTCATTCGAATGATCCTAGTACTATTGACTTTACACGGGATTAAATTAACATCTTTTTTTCATATCCCTTCTAGATGTTTTATTCTTTATCTTTAGTAATGTGCAATCAATTATTTGGCATCTTTCCTTATTCTCCTCTTCTTATTTTTTTTTTAAAGATCTAAGGGATAGAATTAATTAATTTTTGAATTGCTTAGTTAAAAAATAATTAATGTATTTCAATATTTAAATGAAATATTCTTATAATTTGGGAACCAAGTTTATATTAAGCCCCTTTTTTCCTTTTTATTTTCTCAAGTGCCCATTTTATTAACGATAGGTAGATTCCATCCCCATGTTAGGGTATTTAGTATCATGAGTTGGCTTGAGGTACGCATGTTTTTTCTAGAAAGACATGAAAAAAGAACACACGTGTAAAGACTTAATTTATTATTATTTAAATAGAAGTAAAGGAAGGAAAATTAAAAAGAAATTATTGTGAAGGGAACTAAAACTTTGGAAACAAAAATTGGGGAGGCTATTTTGTAAAATACATACTCAAAGAGATTTATGATATTATTTTTATCTTTAAGTAAGATAATAATTCAGACATAACTATATTCTAAATAACTTATGTTCCCAACCAAGTCTTGATAGTACAAGATATGATGAGTGAGGAGATACCAAAATGATCTAAAGCATAAATAGTCATATGTGATAGATTTACCTAATCTCAACGAAGAAAATAGTGATTAAATTAAATGAGAATTTTACAATTTTAATAAATCTCATAATTTTAAATATTTTATATCTGTATAAAAACTTACTTAAAAAAACTATCGAATTCAAACTATATGGATACGATAATATTTATAAAAGCAATTAATCTTATGTGACATGATTTTAAATTAATTTGCACCTTAAAACACATATGGAACACAAATAGAAGTTGGTTTATGCCCCTAATTGTGTTTCTTAAAGTTCATCCTCCCCTTTTTCCTTTGTTTGCTAGGGGACAAAAAAATGGTTGTACGGTTATCACATGGGGCTACCATAATCTAAGGGAACTACAAGCGTGGCTTTGTGGATAAATTTTAGGGACTTGTTGGACTCTTTGTAATTTTTTAATTATTATTTGTTTTTTTGTTAAGTTTTAATCAAGAGTTGAGATAATTAAATAAATATTTAATGTTGTATTGCAATTTGCATTCATGGACGATAGAAAAATACATATAATAAAATGAACGATATTATTAGTGCAAAATTATTGCATTGCGTAAGGAAATCTTAATTTTAACCTAACTAATATGTCGTACAAGCTTCTCTACCCTACATTTCTTTTCCTTAGTGATTTTGTTTTATAATCTTTTATTAGGTATCGATAAGCATTAATCAACAAAACATCCTTATTACAGTATTGATTATTAGTAAAGTTGCTATCATTTGAAAGTAGTTGGAGATTCAAAAAAAAGGGGGATTAGGTTGATCTAGCACTTTTAATCACTTAATAATACCATTTAATTTTCATCTTGTTATTTGATAATTCTTGGTGATTGCCACTAATAAAAAGGTATTACTCTACTTTGTAGCTGAAAGTCCTCTTGATATAATCCAACTTGAAGAGATTAATATTAATGAATGATGCTTGAGTTCTTTTACTTTCATCCATTTATTCTCTTTTGCCAAAACAAAATACTTCTTTAGTTTATTTTGATACGGCCATCGTTTAATAAAGATATTTTTTTATTAATTAATATGAATACTATTATAACAAAATATAAATAGGAATTATTATTTCTTAAGAAATATATATAACTGTAACAAGCGTTTGGTTAAAATTAGAGAGATCGAGGACCCCATTTATATATATATATATATATATATATATATATATATATATTTATATTTACACACATCAAATCTTGGAATCTACACTACAACTACTTGATTTTACTTTTCTTAAAATACTTCCAATATTATGGCAAGATATTGGGGTTGGTTAGAAACATTGATCAGATCTATTTGTTTGTTTGTTTTTCAAGAATTGAGATCTATTTTTCATCTAAAAAATAAGATTTGGTCAGTAAAATTATTTTATAGTCTTTTTACATATTTATTTTATATTTTACATCTCTTTTAATTTTCAAGAGATTTTTATCTTTAATTACCTATAAAAGATCTAAAAATAACATAAAAGATTCAAAACAATCATTTTCTTTTAGAACATTTTTATTAAAATATGTGTGTTTAGATAAAGCAGTAATGTCATAATGAAAAAAAAAAGATATTTAATTATTGAATCACGTGTGCTACATTGCATCAAGATTAAAGAAGAATAAGAACCACTCAACATAGATGAAACAACACTGTCCTACCAACCAGTGGCGCTGTCGATTAGTATTATTTATTTTTCTGTAGCAAAATAGTCCTATAAATTTGTCTTACCTATAAATAATAATACATTTTCATTTGATAATGATAAATGGGATACTTGGATATAAATTTAACAGCGATGTTCAATTTGTTTGTCGAAAGCTCTAAAAATATTATGTTGATATGACCAAATTTGTTAATCTTGGAGAATCTTATAAATCGAGTTGGTTGGTTATCTGCACATTCCGAAGTTGATGAGAGTTTCACTTGATCTTCATTTTATAATTTTTCTCTATCCCTTTCGCTATCCTCAATTTTTATTTATTTTATTTTTTTTTTAAAAAATTGATCAACTATTTCATTTTCGTCCTACAAATCCAATTAATTACTGGAAAATTATTTTAAAGACCACTGTTATATTATGGTATTTTGATGATTTAACAAACCGAGGGATCTAGTAGAGGTACCTGATGCCCGAGTGGCTTTGGTCTGGGACAAGTCAATGGACAACAATTGTAAAGCTGTCACACCTGATGTGGTAGGTGAGCACGACCGTTTAAGGGCATAACTCTCAATTAATGGGAGACTACTAGGTTTTTTGTCCATCCTATATTGGATATGAATGACAAGAAATTAATAACCTTAGTTTTACATAACAAGAATATCAAAAAGCAAGTCATTCTCACGAGAAAGAACAAGCTCTAATGAACAACAAGGACCTGAGTGATTTGTAGTAAAGTTTCAAGTGTTCGTTGAAAGTTGTTTTGTCTGCTCGTTTATTGTAAGATCTATTCTGTAACGACCTGTTTAGTCGTTTTGAGCAGCAGATTTTATTTCTGGAAAAACTGGCTGAGTCGACGGATCCCACGACGGACCGTCATGGGCACGACGGACCGTCGAGGGGGTCTCATTCCAAAACACTTAGAATTCTGAAATTTGGGTACTGAAATCGAGTCTCTGAACTTCGTGACGGAATGACAGGGTGGACCGTCGCAGGCATGACGGACCGTCACAAACTTTTTCAGAATTAACTCTCTGAACTTTGTGACGGACCTGCAGGATGGACCGTCACGGTCATGACAGACCGTCACAGGTTGCGTAACCCAGACTGGGTCGGATTTCTGTTAAAGTTTTTAAAGGGGCGTTTTGGACTATTCATGCTTATAATTATAAAGTTAGTGGATTAATATTAATAATTCAATTTCTTGGGGGTTAAAGGAGGTAACCTTGAAATAATTAGTGGGTTATTTTTATCATCTTTTACACTTAATTATATGATAATTAGGGTAAAAGAAAGAGGGTTTTGAATAAGAAAAATAGAAAGAAAAGAGACAGAGAGAACGAGCGATAGAGAGATAGACGAACGAAGAGGGAAACAAAGCTTTGCGGAATTTGCTTGCTTGATCACGAATCTTCGGTGGAGGTAGGTTATGGTTTATGCTATTCGTAGTAAACTCTTAATAGCGAATGATATGTATTGGGTAGTATTGTAAACCCTTCTATATGCTTAATTGTATGCTTGCATGAATGTGATTATATAATTGTGATAAAATAAGCATGATGAGGCTATTGAATCCTAAATCTTGAAAAACCCTAATCTACTTTGTTAATGATGATGCCTTGGTATAAAAGAAGGCTTGATGAACGAAAGTAGTGAGATTAGGGGATCGGGTGTCACGTTCCGGCACCAGGATAGTATATGAGGATCGGAGTGTCACGTTCCGACACCAGGATAGTATATGAGGATCGGAGTGTCACGTTCCGACACCAGGATAGTATATGGAGCGGAGTGTCACGTACCGACACGAGAGGGATAAAGATAATGAATCTTGAAATATGTTAATATACTCAATCTAATGAACCTAATTCCCAAATGAGTATGGTATTGAGGCTTGAGTCCTCATGGGTGAACTTGGCGTTACTTATTAATGATTATAGTACTTGATGTTGCTACCTGTTGAGTATTGTAGTTGATTTTATGATATTATCTGATATATACTGTTTTCTATTTTGAGTTGGCCGATGATACTTACTCAGTACTTGTGCTTTGTAATGACCCCTACTTGTATTCTTTTTCTTTGTGAATTGTGGAGTGCATCAAACGTACCGTCGTCTTCAACTCAACCGCAACTCTAGCCAGTCTTCATCAAGCCAGATTTCAGGGTGAGCTATTGCTTCTAGCTTGGAATGGATCTTCCTCTTCATGTCCTGATGCCTCGAAATTCCGGCATGGACTAGCTTTTACTTATTTTAGCTTTCTTAGATACTCTTAGTTTTAGTAATTTGAGGATAGATGTTCTTGTGATGATGACTTCCAGATTTTGGGGAATAATAGATGTTGAGTTTTTAGAAGTTATTGAATTGCTTTTCAATAATGAGTTTAAGTCTTCCGCATTGTATTTTGTTCATTATGTTTGAAATGTTGGGGCTTAGATTGGTTGGTTCGCTCACATAGTAGGATAAGTGTGGGTGCCACTCGCGGCTCGGTTTTGGGTCGTGACATATTCCTAAGCTATAAACAAACATAGATCATTTCATTTGTAACTACAGTGAAGTTGAGTTTATGGCTAAAGTTAGTTGTGGTGTGTTTGATTGAAGTCTATATTAACTAAAGGTAATTAATATAGTTGGAATAGAGTTGTTGCTTAGTTTTGTACAAGTTGGAGGGTGAAGAGTTCAATTGTGATTTTAGTAGTTTGTAGTCACGTGTTGCTTGAAGATAATGGAAGTTGTTGAAAAATATTGTATGACAGGTAGTAATTTAATCCTCCCGTGAGTAAGAAGATTTCCATGTAAGCGTCCTTGTTCATTACTTTAAGTTGTTTATTCTTCACCGTTCTTAAAATTGTCAAGAGGCATGCTTGTGGTGGACTCATACAAGTTAACAATTGGTATCAGAGTTTGTACTCTCTATATGGTTAACACCCAGAGAGGATCATGCTCAAATGATTGCCTCACCAAAATTAAAAAAAGGACAATCTACCATAAGACCTCCGATTCAATGACCAGTATTATGGCTGGTGGAAGACTAGGATGCATGATTACATTATGACTGAAAATATGAACTTTGGGACATTATCGTTGATAGACCACACATTTCTATGAATGAATGGAAGGAAAGAGATGTGACTTGAGTTGTTCCTAAAACTTGAAGGGAGTATAATGAAGTTGATAGAAAGAATATTGATAAGATCTATAGGGAAAATAAACGACTAGTCTGTGGTATAGGACAAGATGAATATAACCAGATCACTACTTGTGAGCATGTCTAAAAGATCTAGGAATATTTGAAAACAACTTATGAAGGGGCAAGTCAGGTAAAAGAATCTTAGGTCAATATGCTTATCATTCCATATGAAAACTTTATTATGAAGGAGGGTGAAACCATCTAGGAGATACATATCAGGTTCACCTCCAAAACCAATGAACTACATTATCTGGGTGAAACAGGAGCGTCTCAAGAATATTAGTGGCCTGAAGCAAAAATTAAACGGGACCTTAAATTTAAATTGTTAATAACTTTTATGTAATTTATTCTTCTAGTTTTCATCCAAAAATATAACCATTCTTATTTTAAATTATTTTTTATTAGATATATTACTCCAAATATGTCAAATTTCTACCCAGAGAAAAAAGAAGTTCGCGGATGCATTGGCAACACTGGCCTCCATGATAAACATTCTTCTATTAATCCCTTCATTTGTCATGAAATGTTTACTTTTCCTATAAATAGTATTCAATATTTGTTAAAAAATAATAACTTATAATATATTATTATGAAAAATGAGGCCTCTTAAATTTAGGGGCCTAAGACACACGTCTTTCTTTTTAACACTGTCGAGCCACTCCTGTGGTGAAATGATTCATCCAAGAAAACAAGTTAGAAAGATTTTCAAAACCCCTCCCAAGTCTCATAAAAGCAAAGTTGATGCCATTACGAAAGCGAGAGATCTAAAGACTCTCAGCATGGATGAGCTGATAGGAAACTTGAGAACTCACAAGCTAAATAAGTAGCAAGATCACTTCAAGAGAGATCAAAATAAAGAAAAGACCTTGGCTCTCAAGGCCTCCCAAGCTTAACCCAATGAGGAAGATGAAGACATTGCGTACAATTGTGAGAAAAACATCTCTAGAAAACCCACACATGAAAATGGTGTGTGTCATAAGTGTGCAAAACCAAGGCACTACATTAGGAAATGTACTATGCGTAAAATTGAGTACAAAGATGTAATACCTTAAAAAAAATTGAGCTAAGACTTGAACCATTCTTCATTGTAAGTAAGATTATATCAAGGATATTAAATTTTTCTTAAGTTTTAGGGTCGCTAGATGTAGAATCTTGAGTTCCAAAAAGAACTAAAGAGAATTCCTTCAAGTCATTGCTAGGTTCTTTTATGTTTTGGATCAACTTCAAAATACCAATAGCTTTTAGTACATGATGAGTTAGGAGACTAATAATATATTAAATGAAATATATCCGAGTCCTATTTCTAACATCACCGAGTTTGATAATTTTTGAGCTCCTATGAGGGATATATGCCCGTTTTGAAGTCAGATTGTTTAGTTAAGGAAAGTTACATGAAAATATGAGGGGTATTTTGGTCTTTTCCTTACCCAATCATATATAAGTGTTTTAGGTAAGGTTTTAGGAGTCTAAACTAAACGGAATTAGTTTTAGTAATTCATAAATTATGCTTAAGGTTTTGTGAGGAGTTCAAAAAGAGGAAAGGAGGAGAAAATGAAGAGCATTCAAGATTTTTGCAATTCTTCGACGGATTTCTCAAAGAATTTGGGTTCGTTCACCCACACACAAATCATCATGATTTTTTTTTGCCAATGTATCCATAAATATTGAGAAATGTAATTTCTTGATTAGTGTTCTAGAAGTATTGTTTTAGTTCTTGAATTACGATGGAGTGATAAGTTCTTAAGAGGAAAGTTAGGAGTTTTGAGAATTGTTATTGAGTATATTTTGTGTATTTGTATTAGGTATTCAAATCTAAGTAAGTTGGAAAGAAACCATTCCATTCTAGAAGAATTAGAGCTAAAAAACGAAGAAGAAAATTCGTCGGATTTTTCTGGAACATGGTTGGAGCAGCGCGCCCCTGTACCGCCAGAGGGGCTGGCGCCCTGCACTTGCAGAGCGCCCCAAACCAGCCTCAGTCAAGTAAGGGCTAGCGCGTTGCGCCACTGCTGTACCAGGGACGTCAGGTCTTTTCCGCCTCCGTTCTTCGTTCTATATTTGATGTTTTAAAACATGTCTTTGCTCTCTTAGTGATTTACAATCCAACCTATATCTTATCATCAAGAAATCCTATATATTAATCCACAATCATAATTCAAATTCAAGAAATATTTAAGAGTAGAGTTCAAGAATGTCTTTGAGTTAAATTGCCTGTACCGCCAAAAGGGTTGGCGCCCTGCACTTGTAGAGCGCCCCAAACCAGCCTCAGTCAAGTGTGGGCTAGCGCGTTGCGCCACTACTGAGCTAGGGACGTCAGGTCTTTTCCGCCTCCGTTCTTCGTTCTATATTTGATGTTTCAAAATGTGTCTTCGCTCTCTTAGTGATTTACAATCCAACCTATATCTTATCATCAAGAAATCCTATATATTAATCCACAATCATAATTCAAATTCAAGAAAGATTTGAGAGTAGAGTTCAAGAAAGTCTTTGAGTTAAATTGCCTGTACCGCCAAAAAGGCTGGCGCCCTGCACTTGCAAAGCGCTCTAAACCAGCCTCAGTCAAGTAAGGGCTAGCGCGTTGCGCCACTATTGAGCCAGGGACGTCAGGTCTTTTCCGCCTCCGTTCTTCGTTCTATATTTTATGTTTCAAAACATGTCTTCGCTCTCTTAGTGATTTACAATCCAACCTAGATCTTATCATCAAGAAATCCTATATATTAATCCACAATCATAATTCAAATTCAAGAAAGATTTAAGAGTAGAGTTCAAAAAAGTCTTTGAGTTAAATTGTGAATCCTTCGAGATCAACTATCAATTTGAGTAAAGTTTGAGAAAGTACCTTTGAGTATTTTTGAGGAGTCTTCTACAATAAATTTTAAATTGTTTCAAGACCCAAGTAAGTGAGCATGATAAGGAGGATAATGTTTCATGATACTTGATTTTCTTTGAGATGAGTAGTATCTTCAAGTTCTAGGTCTTGAGTATTAAGTTTCTAATCATTTTGGAATTATATTCCTAATCATAGGACTACTACATGTTACCCATGAAGGTCCTTGAATTGAGTAGTTCATACCCATAATGCCACGTGAATCCTATGAGTCAAACATTCTTGAGATGAGAAGTATCATTGAGTCATTGATTTGAGTAGTTCATGCTCATTATTCAATATGAACCGTTCGAGTCGATCATTCTTGAGATGAGTAGTATTATTGACTTGAGTTCTGGAGTTGTTGAGATACAAGCATTGAGTTCAATGCATTGTTATTGAAAACCTTAAATTGAGTCGTTCACGTGTATAATTAGGCATGAACCCTAATTTAATAAAGTTTTTTGTATAAATTGTTGTAAAACTTGCTTTAAAGACTTGAGCACTGAGTTGAGGAAGAGTAAATTTGAGTTCATTTTCTTCAAAATGATATATGAGAAATACGTATTCACAGGAGTAAATGTTTTATATTTAAGAAGAGAGAAAAGACCCATTTCCAAAGAGTTCATGTGCAGTTTTCAGTACTCTCTCTTTTAAGAGAAATAATTTGAGTAATAATCTCAAAGTTGATAAAGAGGAAATGTTTCAAAACGTAATAAGCTAAGATATATTTTGGGAGTAGTATTGAACACCGATATGGGGGAGAGTTTTAATAACTCACAACCCCCATAAATCATGTAGCTAACGTGGGTAGAAAGGGTCATACTTTTTAGATGATTCCTTATTGCTTTTTAGAGTAGACTAATGTATCCACTTAGTGATTAGATTCTATAGGACAACTCTGATAACATGGGCTAGATGTTGTGTCATCACATAGCTCATAGTGATAGTTGTCGGTTAGAGAATCTCCCACAGAGTTGCTATGTATTTTTCTTTTATATACAAACAGAGTTATTATTGTATTTTCATACAATTGAGATATTATTGTATTTTTGCATACAACTAAGTTATTATCTATTGTTTTAAAAGCTTTCCATATAATGCATCTTTTATTGTTGCTGAGTATCTTGAGTTTGAGTTAAGTATCTTGAGTACGAATTGAGTACTTTATTGTTGAGTTGAGTCCTATATCTCTGAGTTGAGTTAGACTATGTTTCATTGAGTTGAATATCTTATTCCTAAGTTGATCCCTATTTCTCTGAGTTGAGTTGAACTATATTTTATTGAGTTGAGTATCTTATTGTCGCGTTGAGTATCTTTTTTCTGAGTTGAGCCTTATTCCTCTGAGTTGAGGGGAACTATATTTCTATAAGTTGAGTAGAATTATGTTTCACTGAGATGAGTATCTTATTGCTAAGTTGAGTATATTAATTTTGAGTTGAACCCTATTTCTTTGAGTTGAGTTGAACTATATTCCACTAAGGTGAGTATCTTATTTCTGAGTTTAGACCTATTTCCCTGAGTTGAAGGGAACTATGTTTCATTGAGTTGAGTTGATAAAAGGTAAGTATATTTCTTTTCCATTAGTTCAAGCTTATGTTTATGCTTTAGAATTTCTCTTACATGCTCGTACATTCAATGTATTGACGTCATTTGGCTTGGATCATTTTATGATGTATATACAAGTATTGAGGGTCATCAACAGAAACTTGGTTAATGGAACTTGCAGTTTCAGTCAGCTTTGGTGAGCCTTTATATATTCCACAGGATCTCACCTTTACCTTACAGTTAGTATGAGATCTCATGGATCTTGTCCCGATATCCTTCTGTAATGTAGAGGCTTCATAGATTGATAAAGTTGAGTATTTTCAGTATGTAACTTATGTGAGTTGTTTTTACAAATTTTGAGTTCATCTATTGAGTATTGTTCGTATATTTTAAAGTTGAGTATTTGAGTTATTGAATTTATTTCAGTTTTAAGCTTTTGTATGCTTGAGTTAGTCTTCCGCTTGTAATCAACCAGGATGAAGGTTTGCTTGGGGGACCAACATGATTCTCAAGTGTCGGCTATGTCCAGGTTTAGACTCGGATCATAACAAAATACTTTTTCAATGGTATTGAAGGTGATAAAATAAAAATAAAGGGACAAGGTCTCTGGCAATTTTGAAAGGAGAGTTGCAGTTGATTATGTCATCAAAAGAGCTTTTTTGTGTTTATAGAAATACATCAACTGATTCTGATGAATTTGAGGACCCACATGACACTTCCATGATTGCAGTAAAAGATAATGAAGATGTTTTTGGCCCATTTTATCTTATGGATAAATCAGAAGATAAAGCAGATAAAGAGGTAACCTTACTTAATCTCAAAGAAAATCTAAACATCTACTCCACCAAGAAATTGAAAAGGCTGGCTAGTGAACAAATTAGCTAACTTCATGAAGTGACGAATGAAAATGATCTTTAAAATTATAAGGTCCCTAAATATATTCAAAAAGACAGTTGCAGCTGATTATATTGTCAAAAGAGCTTTTGTTGTCCGGGGAGGTATATCAACATCAACTGATTCTAATGAACTTAAGCATCCAAATGACACTTCTATCATTGTAGTGAAAGATGATGGAGATATTTTTGACTCTTTGTGTCCTATGGATAAATAAGAAGATAAAGCAGATGAATAACCTTACTTAATCTTAAGGAAAACCTAAACTTCTACTCCATCAAGAAATTGAAAAGGCGAGCTAGTGTCCTGATTGGCTCACTTTATGAAGTGACGGCTGAAAATGATATTTAAAGTAACAATTACATTTTTGTGTGGGGAGAATGGGAAAGTCTCTAGAATACTTAATTAAAGACGTGTACTACGTGAGTGGATTAAAATACAGTCTGCTCAGTATTTCTCAAATAAGTTTGTGTCAGACAAATGCATTGTTACAAACTTGATTTTTCAAAATTACAGTGCTAAAAGATGTAAAATATATATGTGACTGATCTGAATATTGCTTTTGGAGATGACCTGACTTACCTTAGTGTTCAGAGTGAAAAACTTAACCTGTGGCACATAAGAGTTAGTCATGTTAGTACATCACTTCTTGGCAAACTTGTGTCAAAATACCTGGTCTATGGACTACCAAAGTCAATTTTATAAATGAAAAAGTTTGTGATGCATGTGTAGAGGGAAGTAGATTGGATCCTCATTTAAGCATAAAAAACAAGTAATCATTACCAGACCTCTTGAACTACTTCACATGAATCTATGTGGGCATGGATTCAAAGCATAGAAGGAAAGAAATACATATTTTTCAGTGTAGATGATTTCTCAATATTCATATTGATGATGTTTTTAAAGTCCAAGGATGAAACTTGTGATGTGTTGATGATCTTTGCCAAGATGATCTAGATACTAAATTACAAAATAACAGGAATCAAGTAAGACTATGGTACAAAGTTTGAGAATGTAAGAATACAAGATACTTATGTTGAACGTGGAATAGATCACAATTTCTCAGCTCCAGAACTCCTCAATATAATGGTGTGGGTGAAAAAAAGAACATAACTTTTTTAGATATTGGTTGAACTACGTTGATTGATGCTGATCTTTGAAAAAACTTTTAGGATGAAGTAGTAAACAGTTCTTGGTATGTTACGAATAGATGCTTAATATGGTTAATCACCGTATGAACTATTGAACAATTGTAATCGTAAACTAAACTATAATAAAGTTTTTGGTTGTAAGATTTTGTTCTTAACAATGGAAATAATGGTCTTGGAAAATTTGATCCTAAGAGTGATCAATAGATATTTGTTGGCTATTTATCAACTACCAAAGCATGTAAAGCGTGTAACAAGAGGACATTGTGTATTGAAGAAATTGTTCATGTTACATCTATAAATATGAAGGAATTGAGAATCTGAAAGACAAGGATGATGTAGAGATAGAAGAGTTTCTTCAAATTCAAAGGGACAGTCTTACGGAGGAAGTCAATGATGAATATCAAAGTTAGGAGGCTGACATTTCTAAAAAGATTGCAAAAGATGAAGAGCATAACCGACAAGACAATTTTGAGGTAACTTGTCAAGTATAGCTGAATCTACAGATTTAAAACTTGAAGAATCAGGTGCAGATCAAGTTCAACAGGTTTCAAAAAAATTAGGATGGAAGCATAAGTCGTTTTGGATAATCACATTTCCCCTCTGGATTTAGGAATGCATTCTAGATCTCAAATAAGGAATCTAGTCACATTTGTTGGGAATAAATCCGTAACAGAAATAATATTTGCGGTAATAAAGGCAACAAATGCGGAACACAACAATGCGGTTAATCAACGAGAATAAAAGAGAAATAATGACACCAAGATTTTACGTGGAAACCCTTCTAAATAAGGGAAAAACCACGACCCGAGAGGAGCAACGAATATCACTATAGTAAGGATTTTACACTTGTATGTCTGAGTAAAACTCGAAACACCACTACACATTCAAAAGAAATAACACTCTTTTGATTTTTCCACCTCACTACAATATAGCTCACACTCTCTATTTTTCCTCACAGATTATTTTCCTCTGTGATGCCTCACTCTTCTTTCTCTCCTTTGTAATTCTTTTTTTTGGTGTACTTAGAATGAAGAATTCTCCTCCCTTTTATAGAGAACAAATACACTACCCTCCAAATGTGCTATAGAAGAAAAACATTTTTTTCTTCTTCATAGCTTACCTACTCTACCAAACTTTGAAATTGGCACAAAACAAGTTTTTCTTCTTTATAGATTACCAACTCCACCAAACTTTGAAATTGACACAAAGTTATTCAAAGTTTGGCACATGGGGATGGACCTCACAATCTCCCCCTCCAGACCCATGCACCTGAAGGAGGTAGCTCCAGGTTTCTAGCTTGAGTACATGCCGACAAGTTCTTTGCATAGCTCAAACTTGTCCTTTGATACCACCTTGGTCAGCATATCTGAAGGGTTTTCAGTAGTAGGGATCTTCATGACCTGCATAGATCCGTCCTCTATCTTTTCACGAATCCAGTGATATCTCACGTCGATATGCTTCGTCCTTGCATGATACATGGTTTTCTTGCTCAAGTCTATTGCACTCTGACTGTCACAATAGACGACATACTCCTTCTGATGCAATCCAAGTTCTTGAAGAAATCGTTTCAGCCATACCATCTCTTTGCCAGCTTCAGTAGCTGCAATATATTCTGCCTCAGTTGTAGAGAGTGCGACACACTTCTGCAACTTTGACTGCCATGATATAGCTCCCCCTGAAAATGTAAACAAATATCCAGTAGTGGATTTTCTATTATCGAGGTCACCTGCCATATCAGCATCAGTATAGCCTTTCAAGATTGGATCAGATCCTTTAAAACACAAGCAATCTCTTGTGGTACCTCTTAGGTACCTGAGTATCCACTTAACTGCCTCCCAGTGTTCTTTTCCAGGATTTTCAAGGAATCTGCTAACAACACCAACTGCATGAGCAATATCAGGTCTGGTACACACCATCGCATACATCAAACTCCCCACTGCTGAAGAATAAGGAATTTTAGCCATTCCCTCTTTCTCCTCTTTTGTTGTAGGACACATCTGTTTGCTCAACTTCAGATGACTCGCAAGAGGCGTGCTAACAGGTTTAGCACTCTTCATGTTGAAGCGTTCTAGTACACGTTCAATGTACTTCTCTTGAGATAGCCACAACTTTCTTTTTGTTCGTTCTCGAACAATCTTCATCCCTAGAATTTGTTGTGCTGGGCCCAAGTCTTTCATGTCAAATGACTTGGACAAATCTTTCTTCAACTTTGCAATCAGCTCTTTGTCTTGTCCTTTCTTTTGTTCGAAGCCTTTTACAACCAATCGAGCTTTGTACCTCACCAACTTGCCATTTCCATCTTTCTTGAGTTTAAAGACCCACTTGCACTTAAGTGGTCTTTTTCCTTTTGGAAGTTCAACTAGCTGGTATGTGCCATTTTTCTGTAGAGATCCCATCTCTTCGTGCATGGCTTTCATCCATTGGCTCTTTTCTGGATGAGACAATACTTCCTTAAGACTTTCTGGCTCACCTTCATCATTGATAAGGACATACTCTGAGGAAGGGTATTTGGTTGATTCTACCCTTTGTCTTTCTGATCTCCTCAGAGGTTGAGATTGTTCTTCTTCTTCTGGGTACTCCATTTGCTCGGTATTATCAGCAAGTTGCTCCCCCTGCTCAACAATCTCATCGGGTTGCTCTTCATGCTCAGCAACTTCATCAATCGTACTTTCTGCACTTATGGGATGGTTAGAAGGAGAAGGAATGGTAACAAGATTAGGGACTATACCATTCTTTTTCTTGGCCTTCTCGGATAGATGATCAGCAGTTCCAACTTCACTTTCTCGAAAGATTACATCTCTACTTCTGATGACCTTCTTCTTCACAAGATCCCATAGTCTGTACCCGAACTCTTCATCTTCATATCCGATGAATATGCAAGGAACCGATTTATCATCTAGCTTGGTTCTTTGCTCCTTCGGTACATGTGCAAAAGCTTTGCAACCGAACACCTTTAGGTGCGAGTAAGACATCTCTTTGTTGGTCCAAAGTCTCTTCGGAATATCAAACTCCAACGGAACTGATGGACTACGATTGATAAGATAACACGCTGTCCGAACTGCTTCACCCCAGAATGTCTTGGGTAATTTAGCCATTCTGAGCATGCTTCTCACCTTCTCAACAATGGTGCGATTCATTCTCTCAGCTACACCATTGTGTTGTGGGGTTCCAGGAACTGTCTTTTCATGTCTGATTCCATGGTTTGAACAATACTCTTCAAATTTTCTTGAAGTGTACTCACCTCCATTGTCGGTTCGGAGACGTTTTAGCTTTCGACCTGTCTCTCTTTTTATTAGAGCATGAAACTTTTGAAATACTTGAAACACCTGATCTTTGGTTCTCAAGATATAAACCCACAATTTTCGAGAAGCGTCATCAATAAAGGTAACAAAGTATTTATTACCTCCTATCGATTCTATCTCCATTGGACCACAAACATCAGAATATACCAAATCAAGTATATTCGACTTTCTTTCAGATGATATCTTAAATGAGACTCTATGTTGTTTACCAAATAAGCAGTAGTTACAGGGTTTTATCGTTGTACCTTTGGTAAAAGAGATGAGTGACTTTTTGGAAAGAATTTGCAATCCTTTCTCGCTCATGTGACCCATTCTTTTATGCCATAAATCTGCAGAATTTTCTTCGTGAGCCGCATTTAATTCACCTTGGCATATTTCTGCATTTGTCCTGTATAACGTGCCACGAGCAACTCCTTTTGCAATCACCAATGCCCCTTTGGTGAGTCTCCATTTTTTATTTGCAAAGTAGTTCTCATATCCATCTTGGTCCAAAGCAATTCCCGAGATCAAGTTCATCCGCAAATCAGGTACGTGGCGCACATCTTTCAACACTAATGTACATCCAACATTTGTTTTTAAGCAAATGTCTCCGATCCCCGCAATCTTTGAGTAACTTGTGTTACCCATTTTCACATTGCCATAATCACCGGCTACATATCTGCAAAAAAGATCTCTTACCGGTGTGGCATGATAAGATGCTGCTGTGTCGACCACCCATTCCGACTCTATACCTACCAAGTGCATGCATTCTTCTTCCTCATTTATGAGGAGAACAACATCGTCATTGTTTTGCACCATGGCAGCTATGTTGTCATCATTCTTTTGGCCGCTGCTTTCCCCTTTGCCCCTTTTTAGATTTGGACAATCTCTTTTGAAGTGTCCTGGTTGATCGCAATTGTAGCAATTTCTGGCCTTTGCTTTTGATCGGACCTTGGACTTTCCACGAGCTCCGGATCTACCATAGTTACTTGATCTCCTTTGGTAACTTCTGCCTCTACTTTCCGTGATAAGAGCCTGTCCGTGATTTTCAGGTCTTTTTCTCATCTTCTCATTAAGCAAAAGGGCTGATGTGACATCCTTCAACTCAATAGAGTCCTTACCATGTAAAATGGTTGTTGATAAAGTATCGTAGGAAGATGGCAACGAGTTTAGGAGCACTATGGCTTTATCTTCATCCTCGATCTTTACTCCGAGGTTTGCTAGCTGCGTGATTAGTCCATTAAGTACATTTAAATGAGACAAAAAATTTGTACCTTCATTCATATGTAGTGCATATAACTGTTTCTTTAGGTACAATTTATTTGTCAGCGTTTTGGACATGTATAGATTTTCTAACTTTGTCCAAATGCCACATGCACTCTCTTCATCGACGATGTTATTAACTACATCATCTGTTAAGTGCAATCTGATTGCACTAGCAGCCTTTTCATCCAATTCTTCCCAATCCTCAAGTTTCATGGATTCAGGCTTTTTGGATTTGCCGCCTAGTGCCTTATGCAAATCCTGTTGGATGAGCAAGTCTTTCATCCTTCTCTGCCACATTGAGAAACCGCTATCACTGTTGAATTTTGCTACCTCGTACTTTACTCCAGACATTTTTTTTATTGAGTATAGTACAATAAGCTGCAAAAAATATTTCTGTAAATGAGCAGAACCTGTGCTCTGATACCAATTGTTGGGAATAAATCCGTAACAGAAATAATATTTGCGGTAATAAAGGCAACAAATGCGGAACACAACAATGCGGTTAATCAACGAGAATAAAAGAGAAATAATGACACCAAGATTTTACGTGGAAACCCTTCTAAATAAGGGAAAAACCACGACCCGAGAGGAGCAACGAATATCACTATAGTAAGGATTTTACACTTGTATGTCTGAGTAAAACTCGAAAGACCACTACACATTCAAAAGAAATAAAACTCTTTTGATTTTTCCACCTCACTACAATATAGCTCACACTCTCTATTTTTCCTCACAGATTATTTTCCTCTGTGATGCCTCACTCTTCTTTCTCTCCTTTGTAATTCTTTTTTTTGGTGTACTTAGAATGAAGAATTCTCCTCCCTTTTATAGAGAACAAATACACTACCCTCCAAATGTGCTATAGAAGAAAAACATTTTTTTCTTCTTCATAGCTTACCTACTCTACCAAACTTTGAAATTGGCACAAAACAAGTTTTTCTTCTTTATAGATTACCAACTCTACCAAACTTTGAAATTGACACAAAGTTATTCAAAGTTTGGCACATGGGGATGGACCTCACAACATTCTCAATATTTATATCCTTTATTGAACCAAAAATGTAAAGAGTTCTTGAGAATATTGATTTGGTTAATTCCATGAAAGAAAAATTACATTAGTTTGAACAAAGTAAGGTGTAGAGCCTACTTCCTAGACCCACTGACGGAACTATCATAGAGACCAAGTAGATATACAAAAATAAATCAAATGAGAATGGTATTATTTATAGAAACGTATCAAGGCTAGTTGTATAAGGCTATAGTCAAGAATAAATGGCTAATATTATGTTTAGACCTTTGCCAGTGACAAAATGAAGGTTGTACAAATTCTTATTGAGTTTGATGCATACATTGCTTTCAAGCTCTTTCAAGTGCATATGAAAAGTATCTTCTTAAATATTCATCTAAAGGAACAAGTGTATGTCAAACAATCTCCAGATTTAGAAGATATATTGATCAACCAAAACATGTGGTCAAGTTGGATAAAGCTACATATGGACTGAAATAGTCTTCTATAACATGGTATGAGCGAGTGCCAAAATTTCTTCTTGATAATGGATTCAAAAGAGACAATATTGACAACACTAATTTTTCGTGAAGTCACGAAAAAAGATTGCTCATTGTTCAGATGTGTGTTGATGATATTATTTTTCGGGCAACATCTAATTATTTTATGAAGATTTTGTTGCACTCATGAAAAGTGAGTGTGAAATGAGTATGGTAGGTGAGACAAGCTTTTTTTAGGGCTACATATCAAGCAAGATCTAAACAGAACTTTTATAAGTTAAGAAAAGTACAAGAGGGAGCTCCTAAAATTTTTCATATGGTTGACGCAAAATGAAAAATACTCACAAACTCTAAGATTGGTGTTGATGAACCTGGTTCGAATATAAATTATATCATGTAAGGAAGAATCATTAGATCCCTCTATCTTGACAACAAAAAAAATATGATATTATGTTCAATGTTGTTATGTGTGCAAGATTTCAAGCATGTCCTAAGAAATCGCATCTAAAAATTGTAAAAAGAATTTGAGATACTTGAAGGAAATTTGGAACGTGATCCTTTTCTACCTATATAGAAACTTGTTTAGACTATATTAGGTACCTGATTGACAAAAAAGTACCTTAGGAATGACTCAATTTTTGGGGTCATCTTTGTTCTCCTAGGGTACTAAGAAGTAAAATGAAGTTGAACTAAACAAAATACATGAAGATTTTGGAGTAATTACCCAAACTATCCTTGAACACCTATTTTTTTAATCAAATCTAAAGTGTTAGAACTTCTAATATTAAAAAGAATTCTTTTGAATATAATTTACTTCGTCGTGGCATGATTGTTACATGATTTTTTCATGTGAGAGATCAAATTGATTTATTGTGTTATATCTATCACATATTAGTCCATGAGAGGCCAGGTTGGTGTACTTAATTGCTGGAATGATCTTAGATCGAGATTGCATGTTAAACACTGTAGATGATGATTATGGATCCTTTGTGACCTAGGTTATTGAAAAGGTGTGACTAATTGTGATGTTTGTGATCATGTGAAACTTACTTCATGTGATGTTAAGTCTGTGTGAGGACCGAGAGTTTGATTGCTTTATAAATGTGATTATAATTGTGTATATCTATTTTGCTAAGTTATGGTTACTTGTTCATATTTTTGTATAATTAAAGTGTTATTAAGACTATGTGTTGGCATAAAAATTTGCGGAAGAGTAGTAGATTGGTTTACAGAGTGATAGTGAATGACTAGATGGTGGATTTGATAGTGAAAGGAGGTGGGTGACTTGAGGTAGAGTATATGGGTTCAAGCTAATTATGTTGTAGTAAGGGTGGTGATTGAATGGTCGAGGTTCTAACTGCATATGTATATATGTTGCATATTTCTTTGCTTATTTGCATGATATTATTTGATGGGTTTGGGTCGATCGATAATGCTTATCAATACATGTTGTTTGTACGGAAACTTGTGCTACTTTGCATAATCTTGTAGTAGGATTTAGTGTGGTTTCATAACTGAAGACAATGATGATCTCCAACAACTTCTACTCATATTTCCTTGCTGTGAGAGTTGTGTCTTATTTCTTTTATAACTTATATTCTTAGAAGCTCTTGTACCTATTTAGACTAGTTCTTTGAAGGAGCATGTAGCATGTTTCTTTACGAAGTAATTTGTTCTAAATGAAGTTAGGAGTATTGCTAGATTATGTTTTATTAATTCGCGTTTTAAAATTGGGTGGTAGGGGTTCTCTTTTTTAGATGCTAGAGTAGGTGCCCATATAGTCTGATGGGTTGAGTCATGACATATATGCATCAATTAAATCTTGTATGACTAATATTTGCATAATTAAATCCTAGATAACTAATATTTACATAACTAATGTCACATCATAATATTTACATGACTCTATCCAACTAACAAACAACCCCTGAATTTTGTACAAGTCATATTATATCTGGTAGTTGATTAGGAGGTAAGTTAAATATATTCATGAAAAATAGTAATGCAGTGTTTGATTTACAATTTTAAAATTTGCATACATGACTAATCTATGTATAAATTATGAGAGTGTTTATATATTATTTTATGTAAGGCAAAAGGTGAAATAATTAATATATGAATAACTACATTCAATATCATTACTATTTACATAAAATTATACATAATTTTCTCATAACTAAGTTTTACATAATAATGTTTGCATATATTTAACCAACCAAATGTTGATAATGTTTGTAAGAATCAGATAGTATCTCATTAGTCTGGAGTACATGCTTTAATTATGATTATTTAGATTTATACAGTACTCAGTCTATTCACTTATATGTTTTCCATAGAATCTATTTAGCACATTTTATTTGTTAATTCTGTTTTGGTCAAAATATGATTTGGTAAGATAAGAAGTAAGAACCCTCACTAAAATTTTAGTGGCCCTAGAGATCCTTGAAAATGATTATCTCCACTAATAATCATAAAATTATAAAGTTTAATGCATGGTAGCTAATTTAATTTTAGAATTTACAAAGAAGAGTTCCTAACAACCTAAGTGACTAAAAAGATATCGTAATTTATTAAGCATGTAAGCTTCGGTGACTATATTAATTTTCCACCTCTAATGGATTGGTGTGGTTCCTCTACAGCTCACGCTTTTTTAATGATCTTTTTTATGGTTATGCCGGCGATGATAGGTGGATCTGGTAATTGGTCTGTTCCGATTAGGACACCAAAATATCGAACCATGAACGAAAAAAGGCATGAGAGAAAAGCATATTGGCTAGTGATTGTGAGGCCCCAATTCTTAACTCGCTATTAGAAAATACGAAATTATGTGTGAAATTTATAAGCAACTGAGCTAAATCAATGCTATAGCGTCCCTAGCTAATTATATTTATTTTATAATCCATAGATAAAATAAGATTAACATAACTTTTTAATACATGTTTAGCTATAAAAATTTGTCTATCGTTAATTTTTCATTTTCGTAATCAATATGTACTTAACCAATAAATTATTTCTATTAATTTCTTCACAACCAATAAATTATTTCTATTAATTTCTTCACCATGTGGTTGGCGATCTGAAATTTGATACTATGTGCTCTAATTTTCTTAATGAGATTACATTAAATTAGCAAATAGTGTTCCAACTGAATCCAGTTAGATATAATAATTGTATATAATGGGAGCCTTAAAATAATTATATAAATTTCCTCAACCATAAAAGATGTTGTAAATTAAGGTCAACAAACCACCACATTAGCCTTTCATAATTTATATTAGTCAACGGTTTGGTTGATCATTGAGCCATTCTTGTTATACATAATTCTAACCAACAATTAGTTGATTAGTTGATCAAAGAGCACGGAAAATTAATGATCTTTAACGATTACTCTTTTGTTCCTGATTATTTGTTTACTTTTTCTTTTTTAGTCGTTTCTAATTATTTGTCCATTTTCACAAATCAAGAAAAGACAATTTCTTTTACCTATTATATCCTCAATTAATTACTTTGAGAAAATGTAGAATTTCTTAAAAATCTTAAGTTTTTAATTCATTTCCTTCATAATTAATAGGGGTAAAACGGTAAACTCACTATATCCATTATTATTTTTTTAATAAGTGAATATAATCAAAAGGGGACAAGTAATTACGGACAAAAGAAGTATTAATTAACAATATAGTAATATAGCTTAATTGACATTAAATAAGTTTTTTAGGCAGTTTATACTCTTTTCAAATGTCTCTAAAATCTATAGTGATATTGAATATTTATTAGTACAATTAAAAATTGTTTTTGTTAGAGTTTAACTTCATTTATTAGAGTATAACAAGTTGATTATCATTTTATTTATAGAACAATTAATTATCATCCCCTAAATTTACTTGTACCTACCTTCATTAATGATATGATTGTGTACCGTCAATACATAAGACTTAAATTCAACAAATAACAGAGGAATGACATATATATATATATATATATATATATATATATATGAGATGGATATATGGATGCCAACATCTTAAAAATGCCTTGGCAAACCCCACCATTGCTCCTCTCTTTTTAAAAATTAAATATTGGTTTTGAGGGCCATTTACCACATGATAAAGAATGACATCTTTGGAAAAGTATCCTTTTACCTAAAATCCCTAATCCTTTCACTTTAGGTGACACAAAATCTTCAACATTAACCAATTTAATTCTTTTATTTTTTGGGCCTATCTTTTAGGGTTTGTTGCTTGACATATTTGCCCTACCACCAATTTTCAAATACCCTAAAATATACATAATATACATTTCAAGTTTCACAAAGTTGAGTTTCTGCCGGCCATCATTTTGTTGGAACAAAAGGCAAAACTTTCCACCTAAGTGAAGAATTTAAGTGTGGTGGAATGGTAAATTTTTTTAAATGTATCTTTTAGAATCAAATTGAACTTCTCGATTTAAGTCTTAATAAGAAAATTTCATAGTTAGTGAACGCTAAAAGTCTAAAACTAGATAATGGGCATTCTCCAATATGAATTGGATCTAGGACACATGATTAATTAAAAGAAGAAAAAGAAAAGGTTAAGCCAAGATTTAAAAGTATTGGATAAAGGTTCTCGAAAATTCAGTAATTTTGCATAGATTTTATATTTGTATTAAAAAATTTAATAAAATATATATATTTAAAAATATGATTGTTAATAACTTAATTAACATAGTGTATTTATTGATCTAATGACAATGATTCAAAAAAAAAAAAAACACTAATGACAAAAAAGAAACATTTTAAGCTTTCATGTCCTCTTGGTCAAAGGTTCAAATCCCTTCATTTCATCCACCAACCTAGAATTTAATTGTCAAAGACAATAGATAGCGCTAAATCAACTATTATTTGTTATTAAAAAATAAATTAAAGTATAAAACATTTTTTTCAACTTTTTTCTTTCTATATGTATAATTTAAATGAAAAAAGAAAATGAAAAATGCAGTAGTAATAATTATATTCTTGCCCACCCAAAAAAGTTGTCGAACCTAAGTACTCTAACAGCAAAAAAAAAAGGGATGAAAACACTATGATGATGCCTTGTCTGCCATTGATTCCCACCAATGTGTAAAGTTACTAAGTTAATTTAGTCTAATCCTTTCATTATTTTGTTAAATTTGGCTCATCTCAGAGAAATATATATTTGGATATTTTTATTATCATACCTTTTAGCTTAAACTATTAAAAAAGTATATGTAAAACTTACACAAAACTTTTCAAAAGTGCCATTAATATTTCTTTAAGGTTTAGAACTTGATACTTATTTAGTTTTAATCTTTAGCGGTAACAATCTAATTGACGTTAAAAATTTATGTTTAGCGATATTTAGCATTTTTTGTAAATGTTTTTAAAATTTATAGTGGATATCAATAAAGACATCATTATTCTCTATTAATATACAATTTATTGCTGCAAAAAATAGTTTTTATTGACAAGAGAGGGATAAATACCTTCGAATTGACTTTTGGCTTTCCTCAAGGGCTAAAGATATGTATATTACATTAAGTGACAAATTTGGATAACAAAAGATAAAATAAAATATTAGTATGGGCACAATCGAGTCATGTAGCATTTACTCCAGTATCTTTTAATTCACTACAATTTAATTAAAAATTCAATAGTGAACCTTTTCTTATATAAAATATCTTTGTTATTAATAATAATGTTGGATATTACTTTTTCCTCTGAATTTCATTTTCACAAAAAAATGATAAAAAAATCTTATATGTACTTTATTTTGAAACAGAAATTGGAAATTGACTTTTAAAGAGTGACATATGTGAGACTACCTATTAACTTTGTTTTTTCCTTTGAAAATGATATGTGAACGTATATGCACAAACAATTTAGTCCATATCGAAAAAGCATATTGTTGCGTTATGGGATAAAAAGTTCTTGGCACATTTTCAAATAATAAGACAAATAATCTTGCTAATTTACAGTACAAAGAGCAACAAAATATCCCCATTTATTAATTACTTTTTTAAAAATATTACTTTAAACTTGTTTTTTCGATGAAAAAAATATAAGAAAAAGTGAGTTTTGAGTGGGAATTGGAACAAATTAAGATTTTGCAATAGCATTATATTAGGCACACGAGTGGCACCTATCAACATGAGACACTTTCTACTAATAATGTTTCTTGTAATTAGAGGGTGTTATTTTAATAATGAGCATAAAAAAAAAAAAGGTATAAGTAGATACCCTTAGAAGTTACTTTCATTCACTAATTATTTGTTCACATTTTTTTTTATCTCTAATTACTTATGTATTTTGAATAAATTAAGATTGAATAAGTTCTTTACCTATTATACCCTCAGTTAAAAATTTGTATAACTGTTTAAAGTTCATCTATTTATATTTGTATCAATTTGTTGTTTGGAGTTTGATTATATTTATATAATTTCGGACTTTATACTGTGAACACCTAATTTTTTACCATAATATAAAGAGTCAAACAGCAATTTTTTAAAAAAGGTTATATTTAAAATAAATAAAAAATAAATAAATTGTGTAAATTACTTTAATAATAAAAAAATTATGAATTTATGGTATTTGTTTTAAATCTTCAACTTTTAATTAGTTTAAAAATAATAGTAGAAGAAGAAAAAAGGGGAGTCCTAAATATTCAAATTATCTTCCCCTTATCCTAATTATTCCCAACTTCCTAACTTATTTTACTAAAAAATCTCATCCTATTTATTTTTTATTTTTTATTTTTTTTCTTTCTTCTCTCTCTTTGGACGTTTTTTCAATTTTTTTAATTTTCTATTATTACTATTTATTTATTTTATATCCATCCTTATCTCAACCCCAATTCCCTCAACAATATTTCAAATACAATCCTAATCCAACTCTATTAGGTTCCTTTAGCAAAAAATATTATAAAAACACGTTCAGTTGAAATACAGAAAAAACACAGATATACACAGATACACAGATACAAAAAGAAAAACACAGAGAAAAACAGAAATACATAGAGAAATATATAGAGCAAACACAAAGAGAAGAAAAGTGAGTCATTCTTTTGAGAATTAGGTCAGAGTTAGAGTTTTTTGTCGTGGTTCCAAATTCGTGGCTCAAATCAGTAGATCATAGAAGTTATTTTTCGTGATATCCATCTTCGCAGCGAGGTAATTCTAAACTCTCGCATTATTTAAATGTAATATTGTATGAAAATTTGAATCTAATAATATGAAGTTCTTTAAATAGTATGTTATTATTATATAATATCAATCCATATCCGTAATGCATGTGTTATGATTTTTTATTTTTTCTCTAGTGTTAATTTGCTAACAAAAATAATATAAAATAAAAGATGTATCATACATTTTTATTTTTTTGCATTATTATTAGTGTCTGTTATTTTTTTTTGGGAAAATTGTATAAAATAGCAAACTAATAACCTAAATTAAATGGAATAGCTAGGGTTTGATTTAATTGTGTTCCATAGCAAACGTTGGCAAAACTTTGCCAGGCGTCTCTCTCCCAGAAGTCTCGCTCGCCACTCTCCCATTCTCGCCTCTCTCGCTTTATACACAGAAGTGTATAATTTCTGTTCTGTTTTGTATAAAGCGAGAGAAAATTGTATATACATATGCAAAAATGTATATCTTCGTGTTATACACTTAATTATATAATTTACAAACATTTTACTTCAAATATTGCAGAGAAAAAGGCCAAAAAATTATACAATTGTGAATTATACAATTGCAGTGAAATACAATTTTTTCTAGCTTTATACAACAGAAGTGTATATATTGTGTTTCTGTTTTT
>CM064973.1:48240616-48261381 GCA_032847665.1 Solanum chilense
ATGCCCTTCTTCATATACATTCCATCATGTGTCGTCGTCATCATATATAGAAATTTAGACTAATGTCATGTTTCATCAATGTAAACAACATCATGTAAGAACATCATATAGGAATAACATACATACATTTAATAATATATTAAGAGCATAAAAACCCCTAGGACTTCCCTCAAGTTCAACTTGTGCAATGTATAGGTAAAGTCACATACCCCTACCCACACTAAGAAGAACCTATTAAGTTACTCTAGTTAGTATTCTACTTCATTCATTCATTTTACTTTTGGGAACAATTGCCTTAACCGACATAGACCATGTGAGATAAACATGGAATCCGATGTGATGAACTCTACACCAAAAGAAGGTGCTCTACTTGCAAAGGTAGAACTAAACATGAACATAACTTTCTAGGTGGATCCACTATCTAGTCTTCCTATGGAGGCAACATAGATAAGGAACTAGGAGATGTGTCTTGAACCCTCTATATGCCCATTAGCATTGTAGTCCTCATCTCATGAGATCGTTCGTGAATCTCCCTTCTATTATGGAGTCAACACTCTCATCGTCAACTTCACTCGGTGCTAAGCTAAAGTACCTTCTTTGAAATAAATTTAAGCCTTTCTTAATCATCATATCTTAGTTTAGGCCATAGGATACTAACCCCTTTTATACTCATAGTCATTAGCTCATTGGGTATTGCATGAGAATATCCTTTCACAACAACCCTTCATTTGTGAGATCAACGTATCATAGTCATATCATGGTAAGGCACACAAGTGATTCATATTCCACATTGTATTTTCATTCCCTTAACTTGACCTCACAATTCACATAGTTAAAACATTTCATCATATTGAATACATCATCATCATGTTAATCTAATCACACATAATAATTCAATTGAACATCATCTTCAAGCATAAGCCATCATCATTGAAGTAAAGGATTCAAGATCATAAAGTCTTACCATATAGCCTTCATAAGCCTCCTTCAAGATTTTACCATCAATCCAACCATATCCATACATCATTCTATTAATAACATTATACAATAGCAATCTATACAAGAACTTAGTCAATTGTATCATCACTAATCAAGTCAACCTCAAGTCATAACCTAGGGTTAATGGAAAAGGGTTTATCATGAATTATTCAAGAACTACATACAATCCTAATAATACATAACCTAAGCAGTCCATGAATGAATTATATAGTTGAAACAAGGCTAACCAACAAGACATTCATCAATTCCCATCAATTAATAAGGAAGATCCAAGGTTTGGGGAAATTAGGTAAAGGACACGAATCACATGAAATTACAATTAATAAACCTAAATTACTCAACAATATACACTTAGTTAGCATTAGATAACCACAACCCTTCATAATCAATCATCAATTTTAACTTTAGAAGAAAACCCATTTGTAGAGACAAACCCTTGATTTTTGGTTATTTTGAAATCAACTTTGAATGGACCTCTTGGGAAAAGGAACACCAAGAGTGAAAGAATCCATACCTTTGGGAGATTTACCCACAAAATTTGATTAAGAACCTTGGATACTTTGTCTTCTTCCTCAAGCTCCTTAGATTCTTCAATGGAGGATGAGATACAGAGAGAATGTAGAGAGAAGTGGGAGAAAATGGGTTTTAAATTTGGCTTTGAGTTTTGAAGTGGGAAATGGGTGTTAATTGACCTAAAATAAATATATATTCCACCCCAAAATACCCAAACTACACCTTATTACATTGCAATTCCAAAAGTGAAGTCCAACTTAACTTTAACTTTGAGGCCCCTTCCACCTTCACGCCCTCGTTTCATAACGTTTTGTCTCTAACACTTCCTAGTTTGTTTTGATACATTGATTTAGGACTAGAAACATTGTTTTAAGGCTTGGTTTATAATGTGACGCTCTAGACTAAGTCATGAACTTCCGGAGTGTTACACACATATCCTTCTTAGTTTCCCAAGTAGCTTCCTCAACTGGACGATGCTTCTATTAGACCTTCACGGACTTAATCTCTTTGGTTCTAAACTTATGCACATCACAATCAACAATTGCGATCGTATCATCCTCATATTAGAGGTCCTTATCTAACACAATTGAGTCTCACTTAATGATATAATTCTCGTCACCATGATACCTCTTTAACATGGATACATGGAATACCGGATGACACTCGATAGATTAGAAGGCAAAGGTAATCTATACGCTACTAATCCTAAACATTCAAGGATATATAATGGACCCATGTATCTAGGATTTGGCTTACCTTTCTTACCAAATCTCATCACCCATTTCACGGGGGATACTTTAAGAAGAACATTTTCACCGGATAAGTTCTCACCTTATCTTGAACATCTTTCACTAAATCAACCCCCAACAGTTTCACATCGCCTGCCTCAAAGCATCCTTTGGGCGATCTACATCCCCTCCCATGGAGTGCCCGGATGGTGCTATAGCTATGCTGGAGTGATAATTATTATTATAAGAAAATTCACACAAAGGTGAGAACTTATCCCAATGCCTTCCAAAATCAATCACATATGTCCTCAACTTGTCTTCTAATAATTGAATGGTCCTTTCTGATTGCCCATACGTCTGTGGATGAAATATTATACTGAAATGGAGTTGTATGCCCAATTCATTATGTAATTTCCTCCAAAACTTGGGTCCAAATTGCGTACCACGATCTGAGAGGATCGAAAGGGGCACCCCATGCAACCTCACTATCTCCTTCACATAAACTTTTAACAATTGTTCAAAATTATAATCTATTCTTACCGACATAAAATGGGCTAACTTAGTCAATCTATCTACCACTACCCAAATTGAATCAAAACTTCTACAACGTCTTGGGAAGGCCAACCACAAAATTCATAGATATCATTTCCCACTTCCATTTCAGAATTGGCATTCTTTAAAGCAAACTTGGAGGCCTTTGGTGTTCATATTTTACTTGTTGCCAATTTTGACTCTTAGCCACAAACTGAGCTATCTTCATGCCCAGCCACCGATAAGTTCTCTTCAAATCTCCATACATCTTTATCACACCCAGATAATATAATATCGCAAACCATGAGTCTCCTACACCTTACGCATCAAGAGTGGTCTATTATGCTTTACCAAGAATGGTCTTCTTTCTAAGATTCTCAAATTTTTATCTTCAAATTGTTTGTCCTTGATATCATCAATGAATGTGGCCCTCACTTTATTGCTAGATAACACCCCACCTCATTCTGAGATACCCAACTGCATGAACTTAAATTTTAAGGTCTAAATTTCCTTAGCAAAGGGTTACTTAAGAGAGCTAAACTACCCATACTCATTTCCTTTCGATTGAAAGCATCTTCGACTACATTATCCTTGCATGGTATGAAATGGTCACATCATAATCTTTAAGTAACTACATCCACCTTCGCTGTCTTAAATTCAGATTATTTTGAGTGAATATATGATTCAAACTACGATGATCAATGAAGACCTCACACTTAACACTATTGAGGTAATAATGCAAAATCATAAAAGCAAACACTAGCGCTGTCATCTCTGAATCGTGTATTGGATAATTCCTCTCATGCACACCTTCATTTGACGCGAAACATAAGTTGTAACATTCTTATCCTACATCAACAGAGCACTCATGCCAGAATGTGAAACATCACAATAAATAACGAAATCTTTACCTTCCACCGGTGATGTTAGGAATGGGTGCGGTGATCAAAAGCTTTTCTCACATTTTTCAGTCCATTCAAATGGTATCTCTTTTTTGATAAAATTGGTTAAGTGAGTGGCAATATAATCAAAATTCTCAACAAATAGACAATAGTAGCTATCGAGCCCCATAAACTACTAACTTCAATCACAAAGCTAGGCCGAACCCAATTCTTCACCGCCTCAATCTTGTGAGGATCTACCATTACACCTTCTTTTGAAACCACATGTCCTAAAAACGTTACCGAAGTCAACAAAAATTCACATTAGAAAATTTAGCATACAAACTTTGCTTCCCAAGAACACCCAAACACCACATACATCTAACTCATGAAAGTTGCATGCGCATTGTTTAAACCAAACGACATAACCAAAAACTCATAGTGCCCATAGCGAGCTCTAAAAATCATCTTGGCCGCATCATCAATCCTAATTTTCAATTGGTGGTAACCAGATTTTAGATCAATCTTAGAGAAAATTGTTGGACCTTGAAATTGGTCAAAAGGATCATCCGTTCGAGGTTAAGGGTACTTGTTTCGAATGGTGACCTTATTCAAATGTCGGATATCTATATACATTCTCATGTGACCATTTTTCTTAAAAAACAACACTGGACAATCCCATGAGGAAGCACTAGGATAAATAAATCCCTTATCGAGGAGGTCTTTGGTTTGAGCCTTAAGCTCTCTTAACTCTATCGGGACCAGGAGATATAGAGGGATAGAAATAGGACGAGTGCCAGGCTCTAGATCAATGAAAAATATATATCTCTATCCAGAGTCATAGTAGGTAAATCATTAGGAAACATTTCTATAATTTTCGATACCATGGGAAAAGACTCAGTAGATAAAGTATCAACCTCAAAATCCCTAACATGAGCCAAATAAGCCAAACAACCCTTCCCTACCAGTTTTCTAGACGATTGGAGGATATGATTATATCTTGCTTAGGCTTGCACATCCCTTTCCATTCTAACTTTTCCCTTCCCAAAAAATCTCAAGATTTGACTTCCTATTACATTTTAACACATTGTAATAGGGGAACAACCAAGTCATGCCTAAAATAATATCAAAGTTAGTCATATCCAAAATCAATAAATCAAGCAAAATCTGAAAAGCCATAGACAAAATAAAACAAACATGATACACATTGTGGTAGAAATAGGGATAAGGGCATAAAAATATCACAATTTATATCAAATTCTAAGGAAAATCTCACGGATACATATGAATAAGTAGAACCTGAGTAAAAAACACATTAGCCATTTGGTCACAAATAAGAATAGTACTTCTGATAATTGCGTTAGGCGCCTCAACCTTATTATTGCCCGCAAAAGCATGACATTGAGCCCTATCCTCTTAAACATCTACTTCCCTACGTAGTTGCGCTTTAACCCTACCTCTGTTACGTTTTCTTCTACCTCCACGACCTCGTTGATTGACTCCTCGCCTAACTCGTGGACGTCTTCTACTATTATTATCATTCTCCACGAATACTATTGCACTTGAAGGCTATTGTGCAGCATGTAATACGTGTTGGTGGGTGAAATATCTCCTCATATGCCTAGGTTCTCCACAATTGTAACAAGTACGATCAAAAGATCATGTGCCGCCCATCGAAGCTGCGACTCCCTGGCTATCCTAAAAATTAAAAGATGGAGTTCCCGAGTAGCTACCTATAGACGCAGACATAGAACACTAAGTTGGCTTGGCTGTGAGCTTTGGCCTTCCTAAACCTCTAGAGTAAGAACCTTGAAATTTTTCTAAATTCTTGGCCCTTTTCACAAGACCCTTTGGTTGACCGTCTCGACATACCCTCCCCTTTCTTAACGAAATATGTCACCTCGTAAAAGCTCCTCCCTGCGGAAGTCATATGAATAGATAATACTTGCAACTCCAAATTCACTCCCCTAATAAAAAATTGATCCTCTCCTCCTCAGTAGTAACCAATTGAGTAGCATATCTATAAAAGACGTTGAAATTGGCCTCATAAGCAGCCACAGACATACAACCTTGTTCTAAAGCCATAAATTCAGCATTTTTGGATCCCTCAAAGTTCTAGGCACATATTTTTTTAGAACAAAAATTTGGTCTAAGTAAGTCGAGGTAAGGTAAAAGATTTGCATTTCACATAAGATCCCCACCCTTCTTAGCCTCACCTGGAATTTGGAAGGACAAAAACTCAACCCCATGCTGATGGAAGAAGCCACAAACATACCGCTTTGTTCCAAAGCCATCATAACAGCTTTTTCGATCCCTCAAAATTCTAGGCAAATATTTTTTTGAAAACAGAAATTGGGTCTAAGTAAGTTGAGGTAAGGTAAAGGATTTGCATTTCACATAAGCTCTCAACCCTTCTAAGCCTCACCTGGAAGTTGAAACGACACAAACTCAACCACATGCTGATGCACAATACCCAATTTATGAAGGCTCTCATAGCAATCTGGAATGAACTCATACACATCCTCACCCTCAGATCCATGAAATACCGGAGGCTTTAGCATAAAACACTCAGTCAACATTTCATTCTCATTCCCAGTCATAACAGAACCCAACAAAGGACGGAAAAAAGTATCAATGCTATGTTTCCACCCACTTTGGAAGTAATCATAGAAATAGAGGTATTAGCAGGAGCTTGAGTTGCTCGAAGAGTTGGAAGAACTCCTGGAGCAGCCAATCCTTTCAAGAACGGCAAGATCTTTTGAGCTAACACCAAATCGATGGTAAGAATACATATAGTATCAGCCTCACCTCTTCCTTTTGTCCAGGCTTCTCAACATTCTCAACATCAACATCCTCTTTTATCTTTTCATGATGCGCAAGAGGGTTCTCATTCACATAAGCATTCTCAACCGGTATCTAATATCTAGCAGGCGCTACTATTCCATGGCCTTTACAACTAGATCTTCCTCTACCCTTGCCTCGGTCACGACCTCTCGTTGCAGATTCCTTACCTGGAGCATTGAAGGGAGCTACGGGCCTAATGTCATTATACCTAGTATTAACTATTTATGGACAGAATAGTGAAGGAGGTTAGATACTAATTCGACTCGATTGTAGTGGTGGAAAACAAGTAGAAGTCACATGGGGTTCATTATTTATCTCTAAAAGTCAAAAAGTGAATAATAAGGTTTTAAAGGATTGTTTATGACTTTACGTTGCGTCAGGCTTGCCACGGCAGCCATCACCCCAATGTAGTGGCCTAGCCAGATCAGCAAAAGCAGCACTAAAGTGGCTTGCATGAACCAGTGAACTATTTCAAAAATTCAAAGACCCCCATTTCACAAAACACCTCTAACTCACAACACTGAGAAAATACCTTTATGCTAAGGTCGATTCTTGGAGTTTTATCCGCCCGAATTCAATTTCGTAAAGTTATATGAGTTCTTCAACGAGTTATGTAACTACTCAAACAATCAAAATCATAATTAACTTCCCCGATTGTTACCATATTTTGCTACACCTCAAAGATTTTGATTTCATCCAAATCTGGAGTAGGTTTGGAAATTTTGAATGCTGCGAAAAAATTTCCGACCTAGACTTTTTCCCTGTTGACTTCTAATAACGACGAAATCCTTTCATTACAATAATCGAATGAAAAGATTGGTTGTCTAAAATTCACAAAAATAAGAATAAGCACTTTTAATAGATGAATTTTAGGCATGTTAAAAATATATATTTCATTTAAGAATGTGGTTATACATCTTTTATTAGACATTAAAAAGTAAACTCAGTGATATGGTGACATACCTTGTCCAATAATATTAAGTAGAGACTTATACATAAAAATATTAGGAGCGACATAAGAAGACAATTATATGTCTCTAAATGTCAAGACCATAAATGTGGTTACACATCTAGGTTAAAACCAAATAAAAAGTTCGACAATAAAAAAATGTAAACAAATAATGGCTTGTAATGATGTATTCAGAAAAACAATTTAAGATAAGTATATGTCAATAAAAGCAACTATGCTAAATCACGAACTTGAGGGATGCTTAATACATTCTCTCTTCAATAAAATTCCTTACTTAAATTTCTAATTCTCTGAGCAAAACAAAGATTCATTTCATTTTTATTACGGATAAAAAAATGGTGATTTGGAACATCATAACTCAATTTCAAGTGAGGACTCTGAAAAAATAAAAATTAAAATAATCTCTATTCAATTTCATCAATTAAATTGGAAAAACCCTTACCACCGTGTAAAAATAGGGTGTGAAATTGTGAAAGAAGTGTGTATGTAAGCTAAAATAAAGTGTATCGATAAATGTATCACAATAAATAAGAATTTAGTTATCAATTAGATACATGAACAAACACAATCCATGAAGAAATATTGTTATGAAAATTACCAAAAAACAAAAGAATATATTAGACCATATGAATCTTTATTGAAATTGAAACAAATATTAGACAATGAAAAGATTAAATAATAATAAAATAAGAATCATATTCAGTCTCAATGAAGGATTAGTTGTAGAGTCCATAACTAACTCAAATTATGAAAAATTTACAAGTATTATAGAAATTATTACCAAATAATAACTACTACTGTTCCTCTTTTTTTTTCTAATTTATATTGTAGTGTTCAATTTTGGAAATTCACTTATTTTATTTAATTATAAAATTTGGAGTATTTTTAAAAAATAGGTAAAAGACTCATAAATATCCTTTTCAAAAATTTATTGTCTAAAATATCCTTAACCTAAACGAGAGAGACTGATTTTTAATTTCCAAAGTGAATGTGAAAATAACTACTAAGATTGTGTGACTAAAAATAGTGAGACAGTTTTGGAGTGAAATAAGAAAGAGATAAACGTTGACTTTGAAAGTTGGGATTTACATATCCAACGATTGGATGTTTGAGAGTAAAATATGGAATTTTGGAAAATTTTAGAACTTGGGAAGTTTGAGAGTAAAATATGGATTTTTGGAAAATTTAAGAACTTGTAGGAAATAATTAGAATCACAGAAAAGAGGTGAATGTATAGGTAATTTATTCATTTGCTAACTTAGAAGCGTGGGTTAGGAAATAGTTAGTTGTGTCAGATTTTATGTTAATGGATTTGGGCATTAATTTTGATTTTAATTACGGGAAAATTGCATATAATTGCAAACTATTAATTCAAATTAAATGTTATAACTGTAGTTTGATTTAATTGTACCCCATAGCAAACTGTTTTTATTTTGCCTCTCTCCTGGTGAAACTCACTCTCCACTCTTGTTCTCTCCCTCGCCGCTCTCGGTTTTATACAAATGCAAATCCATAAAATGTGTTTGTGTTCTATAAAGTGAGAGAAAATTTTATATATGCATATATTTTTCTTTCCCTCTCTCCCCTCTCCCAGATCTCACTCACTACTCTCCCAGATCTCGCTCGCTCACTCCTCTCTCTCACTTTATACCAGAAGGAAAATGCATAAAATATGTTTGTGTTTGTAGAAAGCGAGAGAAAATTGTATATATACACATATTTTCGTTTCCCTCTCTCCCATCTCTCAGATCTCGATCGTTACTCTCCCATATCTCGCTCACTCACTCGCCTCTCTCACTTTATACAAACACAAATGTAGACATTATGTTTGTGTTTGTATAAAACGAGGAAAAATTGTATATACAAATGCAAATGCATATATTTTCTTCCTATGCACTTATGATTATACAAATACGATCTCCCCCTGCCAGTTTTCTTTTGTTTTTATCTCTTTCACTCATTATATAAACACATATTATATGATTGTTCTTTTGTATATGTATACCAAAGAATATTATACAACAGATTTCTTTTGTATATGTATAGCGAAATATAGATATTTTATGTTTGCTATATGCGAAAGTTACTCTTTAATTAAACAAGGTTGTTTAATTTGTTGATGTGTACGTTGAACTTTAATAAATGGTTTATAAATCCAAATATGATTGTTGTTCATAAAAAAAAAGGTAGAAATTAACCCCTTTTTTTATCATAAAGGAAGTGACATATATAAGCCCAACTTTTAGCTGATCATATCATATATCCTATCATATCATATATCGTCATATATATTGTGAACACCTAATTTTTTACCAAAATATAAAGATTTCACACCAATTTTAAAAAGAGTAATATTTAAAATAAATAAAAATAAATAAATTGTGTAAATTACTTTGATAGTAAAAAACTATGAATTTATGGTATTTGTTTTTAATCTTTAATTTTTAATTAGTTTAAAAATAATGGTAGAAGAAAAAAAAGAGTCCTAGATATTCAAATTACCTTCCCCTTATCTTAATTAACCGTAAACTCCCAAAAACTAATTTTTCTATTATTGTTATTTAGTAGGATAATTATTTAATTATTTCTCAACCATAATTCCCTCAACAATATTTCAAATTGAAACCTAATCCCACTCTATTACGTTCCTTTTAATTAGCACCAGACTCTCAGTCAAAAAAATTATTAAAAAAAACACGTTCAGTTGAAAAAAAAAAAAAAGAGAAATATAGACACACAGAAATATAGATAGAAATACAGAGAGGAAAAGAGAGAAATACATAGAGAAATATATAGAGCAAACACAAAGAGAAGAAAAGTGAGTCATTCTTTTGAGAATTAGGTCAGAGTTAGAGTTTTTTTTTTTTGGTCGTGGTTCCAAATTCGTGGCTCAAATCAATAGATCATAGAATTTATTTTTCGTGATATTAATCTTCTCAGCGAGGTAATTCTAAACTCTCGCATTATTTAAATGTAATGTTGTATGAAAATTTGAATCTAATAATATGAAGTTCTTTGAATCGTATGTTATTATTATGCAATATCAGTATGTGATGCAGGCTAAGATTTTTTTTATTTTTTTCTCGATCTAAAAAATGAAAAAAGAAAAGAAAATGTTTCCTGCTAAAAAAGTAATATGAATAAAATATGTATCGTACATTTTTTTTGTATTATTATTATTATTATTGTCTAAACTTTTAGATGCAATTTATATTAAAATTGAGTTTGTATAGTAATGTTTTTCTGGAGCCTAGTTTTTCACTAAATAACAAATAAATAAATTTATAAACTTGTTAGAAAAGGATATATAAATAATTAGTAACTTTTTTTATCTAAGTAGAATTGTAATTTCATCTAGAGATTGATGATAAAATAATGATAAGTACTATTAATAATTATAATATTTTTTTGTGAGAAATTGTATAAAGAGAACAAAAGAATAAAAAATAAAAATAAAAACAAGAAAGCCTAAAACATAAAACAAAAACAACGAAAAAAAAATAACAGATTTTTTTTTACAAAAAAGGGAAACAGAAAATAATAATAAAAAAAAGAAAAGAAACGTGAAAAATGAAAAAAAAAAAAAAAAAAGAGAGAGAGAGAAACAGAATTACAGAAAACAAAAAAAACCAAATATATAAAATCTAAAAAAAAATAATATTAAAATTAAAAAAAGAAGAAGAAGAGAGAAGCAGAATGAAAAAGAAATATAAAACAAGAAATTAAAAAAAATGATGAATGAAAAAAAAAAAAGAACGTTAAAAAAGAGTAACAAAAATTATTTTTTTTAAAAAGGGAGAAGAACACAAAATCTTTAAAATAATAATAAACTAAAAAATAAAAATAATGATGAAAAAAATAAAAATAAAAATAATAACAAGAGAAACAAATTTTACAAAAAACAAAAAGAAAATATAAAATTTAAAATCAAACAAAACGTGCAGAAAAAAAAAAACAGAAAAAAACGTTAAAAAAAAAGTTGAAAACATAAAAAGAACAAAAAGTAAAAATAATAATAAAAAAAGAGACAGAATGTTAAAATTGTTACATGCATTAAAAAAAAAAGTTAAAACCTTTCTTAAAAAATAAATATAGTCTAATCTATTTAGAATTTTTGTGATTTTAAAACTAATTACAAATCTCATAAAATTTCATCTTTCTATTTTTAAATTAAAAAATAAATAAATAGAAAATCCTAAATTAACTTGAACTCTAAATTTTTTTTCTAACTATAAAATACCAATGTAAATTCATCCCCATAATAACATAAAAAATATATATATATAAAATGTAAAAGCAAAATAAATAAATAAATAATAAATAATAAATATATAAATAAATATGAATGTTTCAAATTTTGAATTAATGGACACACACAAAAAATAATAAAATAATTTTCAATAGATTTAAAATAAATAAGATGATTTTTAAGAGGTTTAAAAATAAATGAGAGAATAAAGTAAAAAAATAAAATATTTTTATTATTAAGTTAAATTATATAATATTCAAAATTAAGTCTAGTCATATCAAAGTCAATGAAGCGACCGTGCTAGAACCACGGGACTCGAGGGGTGCCTAACACCTTCCCCTCGGTCAACATAATTCCTTACCCGGATTTTTAGTTCGCAGACCAATAAAAAATAGAGTCAAATTTCCTTTTGATTAGGGATTTAAATAAGGTGACTTGGAACACCAAAACTCAAATCCAAGTGGCGACTCTGAATAATAATTATCACTTTTCAAAATGTCACTTTAATTGGAAAAACTCTTTTTCTTTCACAAAATAAAAATCAAAAAATATGGAGAGAGAGAAAAAAAGGGGCGTGACAGATGGCGACTCCGCTGGGGATTAACTAGAATTCGTGCTTTAAATATTAATTTATGTATGACTATGACTTATTTATTTATTATATTTTTGGATATTGTATTTATTATCTTAATGTGCTAATTGTATATTTATTTTTATTTTAATATTATTTGAACGGTATATAAATTATTTTCTTACACACAACTATAAGTATTCATTAATATAATTATGGAAATTGCGACTGCGCACCCCAACTTTGTAAAGATAGCAAGTGGATCTTCGGTCCATGGTGAAGGATATTTAGTCACACAATTTTAGGATGGGGAGCACCTATGCACAAAGCCGGAAAGCGCTGCTACCGGTACGTTGCTACTCCCTTACTCGACTTGTCAGCTCGTTTTATAGCCAGTGTAGATACTTTTCTCCAAGAGTTTAAGCTTGATAACTGAAATCAAATGTGGTAGTTCCTAATAGACTTCATTGTTTGAATCATTTACATATGATTTAATGAAAGACTCTACATATGATCGGAACTATCTAGATAAATAATTCAATATATCATTTTAAATTAAAATCAGAACAATAAAAAAAAGTTTTTTTCTTTTACAATGTAAAGTTCAGAAAAAGAAATTTGAAAAGTTTTTCTTATATCACTTTAAACGAAGAAAAGAGTTGCATTTGTCAACAAATTTCAATCTGAACGAACTACGCACACCTGATTCTCACCTTGATGAGATACGTAGGCAACCTTCCTTGGGTTCGGTGATCCTTATTTAAAAATTAAAAAAATCAAAAAATATCTAAATTATTATTTAAAAATTAAATGTGTATATATTAAAAAGGGAATTTGTCTTTAAGAAAATATATTTTTACTTATATTTTGGAACTACGTTAGACCTAATTCTTGTTTTAAAAAGATACGTAGGCAACCTTATTGTGAGGTTCGGTCCAATCGAAAAAAATTCTAATAATTCTAGTCACATAAACTGGGGCAAAAAAATAGAATTTTTTTCTTTGACTTGGTTGGTAACAACATGCTTAGAATTATGTATAAGAAAAAAAAAGTGTTAAACTATTTGGTAAGACAGATCAACTTTGTTGTGACCTATAGACTTCTATTGACATCTCTCAATACATTTATGTCATACTTGAGAAATTATCTTGTTTAAAGTTATGGATAAAATAAATTTGACCTCATTGTTTCAAATGCATTGTGTGGTGAGTTTAGACGTAAAATTCAATGTCATGATTTTGCTGATCTAGAACTTGGCCCGAATGTTGGTTGAGACAAATTTTTGAGCAACATTTAGCTTGAGAAAGGATTATAGGCTTTCTTTGAATCGATTGTGCCTTTCAAGCCTACCGAATGACATTTATCTACAGAACTTCCATTTCGACCCTGAAAGCTTTTTATTTGAATAACCACATCTTAGCACTCCCATTTCGACCCAGAAAGGTTTTTATTTGAATAACCACATCTTAGCATATGCCTTTTGAGTGTAAAAATGCACTAATCCCTTTATCTCACCTCCTTGAGCGCACTATGAAATATCTATATAACATCAAAGAACTAAGTTGGGTAACAAAGTGAAAAAAAGCAAATATGTCCAAAAAAAAAAAGATAGAATGAAAAATGAAAACAAAATCTCCAACAAAAAGGAGAGGAAGATCAAAAAAATGAAGAGAGAAAAAAATGAAAAAGACCTACAAGAAAACAAAGGTCAAATGCAAAAACGAAAAAAAAATATCAAAAGCATCGTGCGAATTCTAAGGAGAAAATAGTCACTTTATCTCAAATGAATATCCTACCTTTCCCTAAGACTACACTACAAGCCAATGACAAGTCCTATTTGATCTCATTTTTTATGTTCTCAAATTAGTTGATGCTTACATGAGGGCGAAGCATATAGCATCTTAATCTCATGCATTGAATATCTTTCTGAGTGGGAGTGACTTTCAAAAATGTCCTACGATCTAAATTATTATATTGTGTGAAGTAGGACTTTCATATATTGAGAGTGCATTTGAAACATGAGGATACGAATAATTCTATACCTTAATTTTGACAAGATAAATTAATCTTGTAATTACTTAAATATATTTGAGATACAATTTGAAACTATATAAATTACTCAAAGTTGACCTCAAATTTATTTGAAAGTCGTTGAATGTAGTTCATATGCATAATACTAATTGTTGGTACCAAATAAAGTCAAAGCATTATCAAACATGAACTAATTCTTGTTCCATTTTTTCCATTATATTTTTAAAAATAAATTAAAAAAGAAAGAAAAATATTTTTTATTGAACTACGTTCGACCTGATTCCTAAGAGGATACGTAGGCAGCCCTTCATTGAGGTTTGGTCTAATCACTCAATAAAATAATGATCATGCTATTTAAAATCTACAAGGGTTGAAACATGACATTGTAGCCTATGGTATGTTACAGAAAAAATAAAAAATAAAAAATAAAAAAAATAAAAGGGTCTTATGAGTGAAAACTCTCTAGAGAAACATAAGACGACAGTAAAAAAAATAAGAATGTCTATTTGGTAAAAAATCACGAATGACACCATTTATCAAATGATGACATTCCGTCTTGGCATGAGCACAATAAAAATATAAATAAAGTTATAGGCTGAAAGAGATATAAAGACAAATCATGCAAGTAATTCGCTAGAGACAAACACCGCGATGGTAAGTTTTTGAATCCTTGTCTCTCATATAATATGAATAAAAAACAATAAAAAGGATTATTTTTTTCTTAATAAAATCTGGGGCATTTTATTTTATTTTTAAATTTGTCAATGTACTAATAAAAATAAAATAAAATAAAATAATATTAAATAATAATAATAATATAAGTAAAAAAAAAAAAAAACAATAACCCCTATCATTTTTTTATGTCTTCACAGGGCACAATAACCCCTGGTTGCATATAGGGCACCATGTTGCATATGAGGCACAATAACCCCTATCATTTTTGTTCACAGGGCACAATAACCCCTATCATTTTTTTATGTCTTCACAGGGCACAATAACCCCTGGATTGCATATAGGGCACAATAACCCCTATCATTTTTTTTATGTCTTCACAGGGCACAATAACCCCTATTTTATTTTTCATGTCTTCACAGGGCACAATAACCCCTGGTTGTGTATAGGGAACAATAACCCCTATCCAATTTCTTTTTTTTTGATATCTTCACAGGGCACAATAACCCCTGGTTACATATAGGGCACAATAACCCCTATCATTTTTATGTCTTCACAGGGCACAATAACCCCTGATTGCGTATAGGGAAATATAACCCCTATCCTATTTTTCATGTCTTCACAGGGCACAATAACCCCTGGATTGCATATAGGACACAATAACCCTATCATTTTTTTTATGTCTTCACAGGGCACAATAACCCCTGGTTGTATATAGGGCACAACAACCCCTATTTTATTTTTCATGTCTTCAGAGGGCACAATAACCCCTGGTTGCATAAAGGGCACAACAACCCCTATTTTATTTTTCATGTCTTCAGAGAGCACAATAACCTCTTGATTGCATATAGGGCACAATAACCCCTATCATTTTTCTTCACAGGGCACAATAATCCCTGGCTGCATATAGGGCACAATAACCCCTATCATTTTTTCTTCACAGGGAACAATAATCTCTTGTTGCATATAGGGTACAATAACCCCTATCATTTTTGTAACGACCTGTTTAGTCGTTTTGAGCAGCAGATTTTAATTCTGGAAAAACTGGCTGAGACGACGGATCCCACGACGGACCGTCATGGGCACGACGAACCGTCGAGGGGGTCTCGTTTCAAAACACTTAGAATTCGGAAATTTGGGTACTGAAATCGACTCTCTCAACTCGGAATGGCAGGACGGACCTTCGTGGGCAAGACAGACCGTCACAGACTCTTCAAGGAAATTGAGTCTCTAAACTTTGCGACGGACCTGCAGGATGGACCGTCACAGCCATGACGGACCGTCACAAGTTGCGTAATCCTAGGCTGGGTCGGATTTCTGTTAAGTAATTTAAGGGGCGTTTTGGACTATTCCTGCCTTAATTATAAAGTTAGTGGGTTAATGTTAATAGTTTAATTACTTGGGGGTTAAAGGAGGTAACCTTGGAATAATTAGTGGGTTAATTCCTCATCTTTTATACTTAATTATATGCTAATTAGGGTAAAAGAAAGAGGGTTTGAATAAGAAAAATAAAAAGAACAAGGAGAGGGAAAGAGAAACGATCGAGAGAGATACGAACGAAGAGGAAACACAAAGCTTTGGGAAATTGCTTGCTTGATCACGAATCTTCGGTGGAGGTAGGTTATGGTTTAAGCTATTCGTAGTAAACTCTTAATAGCGAATGATATGTATTGGGTAGTCTTGTAAACCCTTCTATATGCTTAATTGTATGCTTGCATGAATGTGATTATATAATTGTGATAAAATAAGCATGATGAAGTTATTGAATCCTTAATCTTGAAAACCCCTAATCTACTTTGTTAATGAGATTGATGATGCCTTGGTATAAAAGAAGGCTTGATGAACTAAAGTGAAGAGATTAGGGGATCGGAGTGTCACGTTCCGACACATAGAATTTAGGGGATCGGGTGTCACGAACCGACACGTAGAATTAGGGATCAGAGTGTCACGTTCCGACACATAGAATTATCGGGTGTTACGAACCGACATGTAGAATTAGGGGATCGGAGTGTCACGTTCCGACATGTAGAATTAGGGGATCGGGTGTCACGGACCGACACGTAGAATTAGGGGATTGGAGTGTCACGTTCCGACACATAGAATTAAGGGGATCGGAGTGTCACGTTCCGACACATAGTAGTAAGGGAGCGGAGTGTCACGTACCGACACAAGAGGAATAAAGATAATGAATCTTGAAATATGTTAATATACTCAATCTAATGAACCTAATTCCCAAATGAGTATGGTATTGAGGTTTGAGTCCTCATGGGTGAACTTGGCGGTACTTATTAATGATTATAGTATTTGTTATTGCTACATGTTGAGTATTGTAGTTGATTTATGATATTATCTGATATATACTGTTTTCTATTTTGAGTTGGCCGATGATACCTACTCAGTACTTCTGTTTTGTACTGACCCCTACTTGTATGTTTCTTTCTTTGTTATTTGTGGAGTGCAGCAAACGTACCGTCGTCTTCAACTCAACTGCAACTCTAGTCAGTCTTCATTACACCGGAATTCAGGGTGAGCTAATGCTTCTAGCTTGGACTGGATCTTCCTTTTCAAGTCTTGATGCCTCGAAATTCCGGCATGGACTAGCTTTTACTTATTTTAGCTTCTTAGATACTCTTAGATTAGTAATTTGAGGATAGATGTTCTTGTGGTGATGACTTCCAGATTTTGGGGATAATAATAGTTATTGAGTTTTTAGAAGTTATTTAATTGATTTTCATTAATGAGTTTAAGTATTCCGCATTACTTTCTGTTGATATTATATTGAAATGTTGGGGTTAGATTGGTTGGTTCGCTCACATAGTAAGATAAGTGTGGGTGTCACTCGCGGCTCGGTTTTGGGTCGTGACAAACTTGGTATCAGAGCATTAGGTTCGTTGGTCTCATCACACAAGAACGAGTCTAGTAGAGTCTTAAGGAACGGTAAGGGGATGCCTTTACTTTTCTTTGAGAGGCTATAAGACTTTAGGAAAATCTCGTTCTTTCATTCTTTCTTTCGTGCTATTACTTGGATCCAATTGGTATCTAGGTGATACAAATTGGTATTTGACCATCTTCACTCTATTTCGCAGATGGTTAGAACTAGAGCAACGACTGCGCCAACACCAACACCGGCAAGACAAGAAACGTCTGAGCCAACCACTGGGGCTGTAGCTCGAAGAGGAGTAGTGGCGAGAGGCCGCGGAAGAGGTCGTGGGAGGACATCCTCTAGAGGAAGAGGGCAAGCACCTAGCCCATCTGGTACTAGGGCGGTGACTCCTCCACCAACTGAGGAAGTGGTAAGAGAGGGTGAGGAAGGGGAGAATGAACAAGTAGAATGAGGGATTGCCACCCCAACCTACCCCAGAGATGATCAATCAGGTTCTTGCTTATCTTAGCGGGTAATCTGATCAGGGCCAGACACCTCCAGTGTTTTCTGCACCAGCACCTCAGGTTCCGGAGGTACAACATGCAGCTACTGTGGCTCCCCGCATGGATGCCTCATTGGAAATAGGCACGTTTCCTCGTCTGACTACAGGGCCTATAATGACAAATGATCAGCATGAACTTTTCAGTAAGTTCTTGAAATTGAAACCTCCAGTCTTCAAGGGTGCTGAATCTGAGGATGCCTACGATTTTCTGGTTGACTGTCATGAGCTACTACACAAGATGGGTATAATAGAACGGTTTGGTGTTGAGTTTGTAACTTATCAGTTTCAAGGGAACGCCAAAATGTGGTGGCGGACACATGTTGAGTGTCAACCAACAGAGGCACCACCTATGACTTGGGAATCATTCTCTAGCTTGTTTATGGAGAAGTATATCCCCCGGACTTTGAGGGATAGGAAAAGAGATGAGTTATTGAGCCTAGAGCAAGGTAGGATGTCGGTTACTGCATATAAGGCTAAGTTTCGTGCATTATCCAGGTATGCCACCCAACTTTGTTTCAGTCCACAAGAGCGGATTCACCGTTTTGTGAAGGGGTTGAGGTCAGAATTGCGGATTTCAGCCTTACAGGTAGCGGCTACGGCAAAATCCTTTCAAGAAGTGGTAGACTTCGTGATAGAGGTGGAAGGAGTGAAGCCAGATGACTTCACCATGGCATCGACATCAAAAAGGTTTCGAAAGGGAGGTGAGTTTAATGGTTCTTACTCTAGAGGACAGGGTTCAGGAGGTTAATCAGTCCGACCAATTCAGTCTTCACTACAGACTGTAGTTGGGGGTCCACCTCAGACCGGTCAACACTTCTCTGATAGACCTATGCTCGACTCCATAGTGTGTTATGGATGTGGGGAGACTGGACATATTAGGAGGAATTGTCCAAAACAGAGTTATAGACCCCCAATAGCTAGAGGTAGAGGTGGTCATGGTAGAGGCCGTTATTCCGGAGGACGTGGTGGCCGAGGTAATGGTGGTCACCAAAACGGCCGAGGTGACGGGCAAACTGGAGCCACTACAGCACAACATGGTAGGGGCAACGGGCAGACAGGCGATAGGGCCCATTGTAACGCTTTCCTTGGGAGATTTGAAGCGAAGACATCTGATGTTGTTATCACAAGTAATCTTTTGGTTTGTGATTGCATGGCTTCTCTATTATTTGATCCTGGCTCAACGTTTTCATATGTATCTTCCTCATTTGCTACTGGTCTTAATTTACATTGTGAATTGGTTGACATGCCTATTCGTGTTTCTACTCCGGTGGGTGAGTCTGTGATAGTTGAAAAAATATATAGGTCTTGTCTGGTGACTTTTGTGGGGAGCAATACTTATGTAGACTTGGTTATCTTAGAAATGGTTGATTTTGATGTAATTCTGGGTATGACTTGGCTTTCTCCGAATTTTGCGATCTTGGATTGTAATGCTAAAACTGTGACGTTAGCCAAGCCTGGGACAGATCCGTTAGTGTGGGAGGGAGACTACACTTCCACTCCGGTTCGTATCATCTCCTTTCTTCGTGCTAAGAGAATGGTTAGTAAAGGGTGTTTAGCTTTCATGGCACATCTAAGGGATGACACTACCCAAGTACCTTCAATTGAGTCGATTTCGATAGTCCGTGAGTTTCTGGATGTGTTCCCTGCAGATCTTCCTGGTATGCCACCAGATAGAGATATCGATTTTTGCATTGATCTGGAACCGGGTACTCGCCCCATTTCCATACCCCCTTATAGGATGGCCCCAGCGGAGTTAAGGGAGTTAAAGGCCCAACTTCAAGAGTTGTTAAGTAAAGATTTCATTAGACCAAGTGCATCCCCTTGGGGTGCTCCGGTGTTATTTGTGAAGAAGAAGGATGGGAGTTTTCGGATGTGCATAGACTACCGGCAGTTGAACAAGGTAACTATTAAGAACAAGTATCCCATTCCTCGCATTGATGACTTGTTCTATCAGTTACAAGGTGCTTGTGTCTTCTCTAAGATTGACTTGAGATCGGTTATCATCAATTGAAAATACGGGCAACGGATGTGCCAAAGACTGCTTTTCGAACTAGGTATGGGCATTACGAATTTGTGGTAATGTCTTTTGGTCTTACGAATGCCCCTGCTGCTTTCATGAGCTTGATGAACGGGATTTTTAAGCCATATCTGGATCTCTTTGTGATCGTATTTATTGATGATATACTGATATACTCAAAGAGTAAGAAGGAACATGAGGAGCATTTGAGAATGGTATTAGAGTTGTTGAGGAAGAAAAAGCTTTATGCCAAATTCTCCAAGTGTGAGTTTTGGCTAGATTCAGTGTCCTTCTTGGGGCACGTGGTTTCTAAGGATGGAGTGATGGTGGATCC
>CM064973.1:48268597-48361814 GCA_032847665.1 Solanum chilense
AAATTTATAAACTTGTTAGATTAGGATATATAAATAATTGGTAAATTTTTTTTTATCTAAGTAGAATTGTAATTTCATCTAGAGATTCATGATAAAATAATGATAATTACTATTAATAATTATAATAATTTTTTTTTTGAGAAATTGTATAAAGACCAAAAGAGTAAAAAATAAAAACAAGAAAGCCTAAAACATAAAAAAAAAAACAATGAATAAAAAAAATAAAAAATAACAGAATTTGAAAAAAAAAACAGAAACAGAAAATAAAAATAAAAAAAGAAGAAGAGAAAAGTAGAATGAAAATAAAAAATAAAATATAAAACTAATAAAAACAAAAAGTAGACATAAAAAAAATGAAGAAGAACGTAAAAAAAACAGTAACAAATTTTTTTTTTAAAAAAAAAGAGGAAGAAGACAAAATCTATAAAATAATAATAAAATAAAAATAATGATAAAATAAAATTAAAAAAAAAAGAGAAACAAATTTTACAGGAAACAAAAAAATAATATAAAATTTAAATTCAAACAAAAACGTGCAGAAAAAAAATAAATAAAAAAACAAACAGAAAAACGTAAAAAATAAATAAATAAAAAGATATAAAAGCATAAAAAGAATTAAAAAAAAGGAAAATTAAAAAATGAAAAAATACAAATATAAAATTAAAAAAAAAAGCAAGACAATTTAAAAAATAAATAAATAAAAGAGTAACAAAATTATTACAAAAGAATTTGAAAAAAAAAGAGATAAAAAATCTATAAACTAATAATAAAAACAAAAATAATGATAAAATAAAATTAAAAAAAAAGAGAGAGAGAAACAAATTTACAGAAAACAAAACAAAAAAAACAAATATATTAAATCTAAAAAAAATAATAAAAACGTGTAGAAAAAAAAAGATAAAAAAAAAATAACATTCCTAATCTATTTAGGATTTCTTGATAAAAACCAACTTCAAATCTTATAAAATTTTATGTTCCTATTTTTAATTTAAAATAAATAAATAAATATATAATCCTAAATTAACTTGAACTCTGAATATTTACTCCTACACAAACTCTAATTCTTAGGAACCAGATATATTCTACTTATAATAACATTAAAAAATTAAAAACATACAAATATAAGCAGAAAAAGATATATTCAACTTTAAAATTAATGTACGCACAACAAAAAAAATGAAGAAAGACCATTTAAAATAAATAAACCAGTTTAAAATAAGTTTAGAATAAATCTGAAAATAAATAACAATTTTATTATTAAGTTAAATAATACAGTGTCTAAAAATTAAGTTAAGTCATACTAAAATCAATAAAGCGACCGTGCTAGAACCACGGGACTCGAGGGGTGCCTAACACCTTCCCCTCGGTCAACAGAATTCCTTACCCGAATTTCTAGTTCGCAGACTAATAAAATAGAGTCAATTCCAAGTGGCGACTCTGAATAATATCTCTTTTCAAAATGTCACTTTAATTGGAAAAACTCTTTTTCTTTCGAAACAATAAAAAATCAAAAAAAATATTTTAAGAAAAAAAAAGAGGCGTGACATATATTACTCAATTATATAAAAACATGTGAATTATACAAACGTACCTGCGAATTATACAAAATAGATATGCACATTATACAAATGTACTCAATTCTCGCTCACCTCTCTCCTCCCTCTCCCTCTCCCAATCTCGCTAGGCAGATATAGAAATACATATGTATATCAATTACATATATACACTTATTTAACCAATATAGATATACAATTCACCTCTCTCACATTCTTTACCCTCTCTCGCTTGTCTCTCCTCCTTCTCCAATCTCGATTGCCACTCTACTCCCTATAATATGTAGCTACAAAACATAATTAGCAAAAATATAATTATAAAGTGTAATTAAATAATTTTTGAGTGACTATATGCGAAAGTTTCCTGCTTTAAATGAACTTTATAAGGCATATAATAAATGATAATATATATGATTTTAAACTTGATGATGGCATAACCCAGAAAACAAATTTATGAGGTTTACTAGGTCAACGTGGTCAAATAAGTACTTAACAAACATTGCTACAGTTGAAGAACCTTTCTTCAAATCCACCAATTTGTAGTGCAATGGTAAATTAGAGTGTCCTCCCAAACTAAAACCTACTTATCAAACTATTCCAGCTATGATTTACAAATTTTATGACCATATATATATATATATATATATATATATATATATATATATATATATATATATATATATATATATATATATATATATATTATAATTTAATAAGATTAATAATAATATATTTACAAATTTTCAGTCAGTGGGGTGTGAGGAGAGTAGAGTATACACATACATAAATCACTATCGCGTGGAGCTAGAGAGTGTTTCTGAAAGACTTTCAATTCAAGTGCGCATCCAATCCAGTAAAAGAAGAAAATAATGACGAAAACATAACAATTGATAAGAAAAATAATGTGAATTCTACAAGAAAGAAACAACAACAACAAAATAGTGCGATAATCGAAATACAATAAATAACACACACACATATATATATATATATATATAGAGAGAGAGAGAGAGAGACATGATTACGTCAAAGATGATTATTAGTGGTTATTAATAAATAATAATAGCTAAAGTACGATTAAATATGTATTGTTAGTAGTAATTAATACTTTTTATATATGTCCATAAAGCCTTTAGCAATATTAATTCTAATGACATTTAATTAATTTTGATAAAAATTTTAACAATCTTTACTAATGTCTTATGTTTATTAGAGCTAAAAGTTTTCGCATGCGTGCATACAACCTTTAATTTTTTGGAAGAAACAATATTTACTCGTGTCATATGGATTATGGAATTGCATATACATAATATGAACTACAGAGAAATGAAAAGAAAAGGCTGTAAAAAACCACTCCACTAAGTGTAATGCATTCATGAATGGGGAAAAAAGTAATCACACTTTTTCATCTTTATAGGCTCCTCTTCAGCTTTTTGTTGCTAACTGTTAATATTATGGACATTCATAACTTACAAGAAGTCTTCATTTAAATCATTGCCAAAGAAAAAAGAAAAGTTTGTACCCGTGCATATATACAAGAAAAAAAAAGTAGCAAAAGTTATTATAATTATCATTTTATTGATTGTAATACTAGACCAAGAAGTCGTGTATAATGACATAATTTAGATGACACTCAATTATTATTTGTTAATAATAGAGACATTTCACACGGTTTATCTTCTTCACATCAACCACCACACCATTTATCTTCAAAATCAATGGTGTATTGGATAAGTTGCTCCTTTCTTAATTAAATGTTTCAATTTTGAACTCTAGATATAAAAAGAATCATTGATACAAAGATAAGTTGCTCCTTTCTTAATTAAATGTTTCAATTTTGAACTCTAGATATAAAAAGAATCATTGATACAAAGCATTACCTCGAACCATAGGTGAATTCAGGATTTTAAACTTGTGAATTTCCAATAAAATTAATTTTTATGTAGCAATAATCAACAAAAAAAAAGTACTGAATCTTTGTATATATTTAAAAAGTAACAAAATATTTAAACACAAAATATTAAAATAAGTATTAGCATTACAATTGTACTCAATGACTTGTGTTATCTTGAAAATGATCAATAATCACATAATTAGGTACACTTTCAAATACTTCATTCTTTTCTATAGAAAAAACTAAAAGATCACTTTAAAATTTGTCATCGATCAGTCAACCAAGTAAAAATCACCTTAATTAAAATATAATTTTTTGCAGAAAACATCCCTTGAGTATTTAGAAGTGGATAATTTTCATCCCTCTTCTTGAATTTATCAGAAAACTAAGTGATTCACAAACATCAGTTCATCCCTTCGTGATTATTATAATTAGATACGCCAAAAATACTAAAATGAAACTTTTTAGTAATTGAGTTTAGCATTAGTTAAATCTTTTAATTCGATATTTTTTCTATTTATTTTTCATGTAATTTGATATTAGAAATATTATCAGTTGAAATATGTTTCTTTTCAATTGAATATGTCAGAAGCGGCGTATTAGTTAGAAACTTCTATTTCTAATAATGTAGAATGAAACTCAAATACGAGGCATAATCAATATTCTAATCACTTCTATCATATTAGCCCAGGGATTTATTGATCTAAATACAGTTTGACTATGAAAAAAGTAGAGATAATTAAGCTCCAACTTCTTTCCGTTACTAAATAAGAAAAAGAGCAGATCATTTATCCTCATACCTTCCGAATATTTTTTGTTTCAGTAAAAAATAGTGTCTAAGATTTTTAATATTTTTTTTCAGGAACTTCTTACCGCAGGTAATTATGTTGGAGAACTTCTGTTGATAATCACGTGAACTGCTCATATTTTTGTAGGATCCCTAAGTTTTTGATGATACATAAAAGATGAAAATTGTTCACTTTTAGTATTTAAAGGATGTTATTTGCTAAGAATAATATTTTAAGGATGTAGTATAATAAGACATAGTTTAAGGATGTTTTTTTTTTTTACCAAAATCTCTCTTGAAAATGATCAATAATTACATAATTAGGTACACTTTCAAATACTTCATTCTTTTCTATATATAAAAAAAACTAAAAAATTATTTAAAAATTCGTTATCAACCAGTCAATGAAGTAAAAATCACCTTCCGGACATAACATAAGCTAGTTAACCTAAAATATTGACTTTGATCAAATATTCAACGTTCAAATCTTCAAAATTGAAAAACACATCCAATAATCATTTGATCTCCTTGAAAATCATACCACCATCCCCGCATCTCATAAATGATACACTAAATATACAGTAATAAGAAAAACAAGGATAATACGCAAATAAAACTAAAACGACTTTGAGAATGGGTTGTGCATATTGGTCTTTCCTAGGTTTACTACAAAATGTGAAATCTTAATATGTTTGATAAATAAGTATGCATACGTTTAGTTATAGTGTGTGAATTTCTTTTTAAATTTTGTAAATTATATTTATGTTTGTTTGGCATAATTTAGCTCTCTTTTTTTCAAAGCATGTTTAGTGTGTCACACTTACTGAATGTATCAAAACACTAGAGAGAAAGAAAGGAGGAAAATAAATATCAACCAACAAGAATAATGAAGTTCACAAAAAATCGTATTAATGTTATTTTATATTGAAATATGCATTCCATAAAACAAGACAATGCCATGAATTGCAAGTATTGTACAAAGGTGCCTATGTGAATTAAACAAGTTTATCTATTGATCATCACCAAAACAACATTATTTTTTAAATTAGTTATTTTCGCCATTTGATTTCTCCTATGCATGTGCAAGTAGATTTTAATATTTTCATGGTTAATATACATCCTAATAAAACTAATTTACTTCATTGATATGATCAACAGATGATTTTACGACTGATTTAATTTGTAATGAATCACTTTATTATCTCTCCAAAGGGCAAATTAAAGACCGCCACACGCACACAATATCATCATTGATAATTTAGATTGATAGTTTTATAACCTTTTGAATACTATAATGGGATATAATTAATATATACATTAAATAATTATTAGTTTACCACAAATCTAACTACTATATTTTTATGGGAAAATTATATATAATAGCAAACTAATAACCTAAAATAAATGGAATAGCTAGGGTTTGATTTAATTGTGCTCCATAGCAAACATTAGCTAAAATTTGCCAGCGTCTCTCTCCCAAAAATCTCGCTCGCCACTCTCCATTCTCGCTCGCCTCTCTCGCTTTATACACAGAAGTGTATAATTCTGTTTCTGTTTTGTATAAAGCGAGAGAAAATTGTATATACACATGCAAAAATGTATATCTTTGTGTTATACACTTAATTATACAATTTACAAACATTTTACTTCAAATATTGCAGAGAAAAAGGCCAACAAATTATACAATTGCGAATTATACAATTGCAGTGAAATACAATTTTCTCTAGCTTTATACAACAGAAGTGTATATATTGTGTTTCTGTTTTTGTATAAAACGAGAAAAACATATATCTTCTTGCTATACAGTTATAATTATGCAATATACATACATTTTAATTCGATTCAACTGTATGCAAAGCAAATTATACAATTGCAGCGAAATAGGCCAACGAATTATACAATTTAGGTCAGCAAATTATACAATTTAGGCCAGCGAATTATACAATTGTATATGTATAGCGAATTATACAATTTTATGTTTGCTATGGAGCGCAATTATGCAAACTTTGTTATAGCATACAAATATGAATTTTTTGTTTGATATATGTGAAAGTTGCCCTATTTTTATTACAAAAAGAATAGTCAAAAGTCCTAGAAAGTATATATTGATTATATATTATGATATACTCAGAAAACTTATTATAGCTTAGCTCTATATTAGCTATACACTAATTATACATTATGATACATTTAAAAATTGCACACAGCTGAACTATACATAAGGTATATAACGAATATTTATTGAACTATTTTTCTCCAAATATTTATTAGACTAATTAAAGAAGAAAGAAAAGGATGAGAAACAGTTAAAGGATAGATTATGATATTTTCTTAGTAAAATATACAGCCAATAAAACTGATTTGCTTTATTAATATGTTCATCAACATTATCAACAGATGATTTGCTGCTAATTAATAATCATCATTTCGATTAATATTCTTAGAAGAAACTATATCTTTAGACATACTTCACTAAGATATCTATGATTATTATCTATATATTCAAAATATTACGTATTTTATTACTAATTAAGAGTTCTTTTAATAATATATTAAGGAAGATACACCTAGCTATGTGTATTTTTTTCTACTAGACACACTACATTAATGAAAGAGGCGAGCCAGATAGGGGAGGCGACCGAGATAGGCATGTATCTTAGATACATGTGAATCGCACTAGATACACACTAGATACATGTATATATATGTATCTAGTTTGATTCACATGTATCTGAAATATTAGATATATAAGAGAGTGCCAAGCGAAATAGGAGGGAGGAAAGGGAGGTGAGCGTGATGTGTTATGTATCATAGATGCATGCGAATCTACTTAGATATAGTGTATCTAGAACAAATTACACATAATTTTGACCCTGTGTACCCCGAGATACATGTATCTCAACATATTTGATCGCACAAAAATGTGATAAAATTCGTAAAATTGCAAACTAAAGTGTATCTAAGTAAATAGTTCCTAAACTAATAACATTTACGTAAGTTTCCAATATTTTTATAATCTTGACGGAGGCCCATTTAAATTGAAAACCATCGCATGCCCATTATCCTCTGTTGTTTGGATCTTGAGGTATAGACTTCTTATGAAAATGTTTCATTAATGATGACAAAAATGATACACTTATAGTTTTATATATGTGAATTACTAGATACAACTTCATGCAGTTAAACAGAGTATGTTGTGAATTTATATTTTCTAAAATTATCACTATGTGAATATTAAATATATTAGCAATGAAGAGATTACATTTTTAATGTATCTACTATCCAATTTACCATGTATATTTATTTTTTTTCCTGTTTTTTTATAATGATACATGAGACAATAAGTTTTATAATGTATCTAGTAGAATTGCAGTTATGTATTAGTGTGTATATCGAATGATTGTTTGTGAAAATTGAAGATCTCTGTTAGAGAAAAAGTTACACATATGAAGTTCCAATGACTTCAATTGCAAATAAGGACGATTGGTCAATTTCGAAATTTGCTTTAGAAGAAAATGTCTTACCTCCTAGGTACAAAAGGATGCCTGGACAACCAAGAAAACGAAGAAAATTTATGGACAAGAATGTCATAATCAAAGAACTTGTATTTTCTTTCTAAAAGATAATTGTTGAAATATTTTTTTGGATTACTGTTATGTTTCAGATACATTAAGTTAAGATTAAAGTTTCATTCGATTTTTAGATTTTCCAGTGTTATATTGATATACACTGCAATTTACTTTTAGATGATGAATTTCTCATACAATAAATTCACATGTTAATATTTTCAACCTTGTGTACATTTTTTAATGCATGTAATCACATTAAACATAACACAAGATATTTCTATCAGATATTTATTTTAATGGATATAATGTATTTGATACAAGATATCTTAAAGTTATCATTTCTTTGTTGCATAATATGTTCGACAAATTCAACATCAATTGGATGTTCTGGCTCCAAAAGTGTATTGATTTCTTTGTCTTTGTATGCATAAAGTTATGCATCAAATTGTTGAGATCCAACATAATAAATATAATATCAAACACCAAAAAATGAAAAAGATACGAAAACACATATGTTGGCGAGTGAAGGCCTAGAGATTGGTAGTGTTGTTTTTCTTCCTAAGTTTTTTTACAACATTTCATTTTGAGGATGATGGTGCTTCCATGTTCGACTTGAAATTATTTTGCTTCTTCTTCATTACTAGTGGATCGTGCAAAATTTTGAATCTATTTTCAGCCTATTTTTCATCGTCAAAAAAATTAAATATTCGATTAGTATAAAAAGAAATTGATTCAGTAACCCCAGTACAAAACGAAACACCCTTATCAACATATATCAGGAACATAACTTTGAAGAGAAACAAGAATTCGAATAAATCAATCATGGAAAAGACAACCCCTACCTATGAAGATGTATAAATTTGATTGAATGGAGAAAGAATCTTTTTGAAATCAATTTGATAATTGCTAACTATTTGGAGAGAATTTAGAGAGAAGATAAAGGAGTTAAAAGAACTGGGCAAAATTGGGTTACTTATGTATCCGATAGTTTTAAGAATTGGGATAAAAAAAAGATTTTTGAAATATTTAAAAAGGGTAGGACAAAATGAAGAATAGAAAAACTTATGTTGTACATAAAAGTATTGTTGGGTGGTCTTGGCCTTCTCAACCCAAAAGCTAGCTCAAAGGTTGAGGCTTTCCCTCACACTTATAAATTGACCACCAGCCCCTTCCACTTCCGATGTGGGATAACCCAACAATCTCCCCCTTCACACATCGGGCCTTGGGCTGGAGAGAACGATAACCCAGTTTCTCCCGGTGGGCTGAGACTTGTTGACAACCTAGGCTCTGATACCAATGTTGGGTGGTCTTGGGCCTTCTCAACCCAAAAGCTAGCTCAAAGGTTGAGGCTTTCCCTCACACTTATAAATTGACCACCAGCCCCTTCCACTTCCGATGACGGATAACCCAACAATCTCCCCTTTCACACATCGGGCCTTGGGCTGGAGAGAACGACAACCCAGTTTCTCCCGGTGGGCTGAGACTTGTTGACAACCTGGGCTTTGATACCAATGTTGGGTGGTCTTGAGCCTTCTCAACCCAAAAGCTAGCTCAAAGGTTGAGGCTTTCCCTCACACTTATAAATTGACCGCCAGTCCCTTCCACTTCCGATGTGGGATAAACCCAACAATCTCCCCCTTCACACACCGGGCCTTGGGCTGGAGAGAACGACAGCCCAGTTTCTCCCGGTGGGCTGAGACTTGTTGACAACCTGGGCTCTGATACCAATGTTGGGTGGTCTTGGGCCATCTCAATCCAAAAGCTAGCTCTAAGGTTGAGGCTTTCCCTCACACTTATAAATTGACCACCAGCCCCTTCCACTTCCGATGTGGGATAAACCCAACAATCTCCCCCTTCACACATCGGGCCTTGGGTTGGAGAGAACGACAACCCAGTTTCTCCCGGTGGGCTGAGACTTGTTGACAACCTGGGCTTTGATACCAATGTTGGGTGGTCTTGGGCCTTCTCAACCTAAAAGCTAGCTCAAAGGTTGAGGCTTTCCCTCACACTTATAAATTGACCACCAGCCCCTTCCACTTCCGATGTGGGATAACCCAACAAGTATTTTATCCTTAATTATATTAGGTACAAACATGTAATGATATATCTCACATAACATTTTCTATGAACAATTTTTGTTTTCTTTATAGGTGTGATTGGACAACATTTAAACCTATTAAGAATAACAATTAATCAAAATTTGATTACAAGCATAACTTTATTTTACTTATTTTTACTTTATTTAAATCAATAACATATAATGAAATTTATGTAGTCATGAAAAATGGATGGATGGATGGCAGAAGGTTGGAATAGAATCAGTACATAAGAATATATTTAAATATTTAAATTACAAAAACATATTGATTACATCTTCATGTAATGTAAAATCATATATGAAATAGACATAAGAAACACCATAAATAAGTGACAATATATATATGTACAACCCTCGAACGAGGTCAACATACAAAGATTTGTCCTAGAACTTGGTGGGTGTTTGTGCAAGGATACTATAAAAGTACGTCTACAAGACTAGACGTCTATAAGAAATATATACAAACTACAAGAATACAATAAAATTGTGAATTACATGAGAATTAGTTGACTACTACGACTATTAGGTTTAGGTTTAGTCTCTTGTACTGGGCTTTAGCCCATTGTATTTATATAACTATATATACCTCGCTTTGTCAATGGAAAAACCCCAAGCGGTTGTATTCACCTCTCCGATATATTTCTACATGGTATCAGAGCCTCGATCGGGAATCAAATCCTAGCCGAGAGCCGACCACTTCTGCAGCCAACGTACGATCTCCCACGCCGGGAAAAATCGACGCTGCAATCTCACACGTCAAAGCCACCAAAACTTGCAGATCGCAAATCATGACAGGTGATTCTATCCAATCCAGCACTGTTTCTACACCGATTGCTGCGAAAATTCGACCGATACATGATCCAAGCTCCGTCTACTACTTGCACCCATCGGAAGGACCAAGTAACTCTCTAACTAAATATCTACTGAAGGGAGATAATTTTGATGTTTGGGAACAAGCGATTTGTAATGCACTCGAAGGCAGAAGCAAGATCGGTTTTCTATATGAACACGGGTTTCCAAAACCGACGAATGATTTGGAACTCGATCTGGAAAGCGAACAACTCCATCATATGTTCATGGATTTTTAACAGTGCTGACGAAACCATCCAGCCTAGTCTAGTCGCTCACAAAATTGCACACGAATTGTGGAGCGATATCAAAGCAAGGTACGGAGGCACGAATGCTCCAAAATCGTGGCAATTAAAGTCCGATCTACAAATGTTACGGCAAAAAGGTCAATCTGTAGTCTCTTACTACAATCAGTTCATCACGATTTGGAACCAATTGTATGGTTCGATCGATCCAACTTGCGGATGTATATGTCCAGCAGCTGCCAAAATGCGTTTTCGATTTGAGGAGGAGAAGACGCAAGCGTTTCTTCTAGGGCTGGACGACGCACAGTTCGGAGCCACTCGCTCCCAAATCCTTGGCACCCGACCACTTCCTGTCCTTAATGAAGTCTATTATCTTGTCTCTCAAGAGGAGAGACATAAGTCGATCGTGCGTAATCGAGATGATCAAACTGATGGACTGGCGTTCGCGACTGAAAATCACCCCACACCACCTCCAAAATACAAATGCACTCATTGCGCCAAAAATGGTCACTCTGCTGACCGGTGCTTTCTTTTGATAGGATTCCCTAGCGGAGGCAGAAGGGGTCATGGGGGAGGACGTGCAGGTCGTGGAGGTCGCGGTCCACCTTCTGCAAGAGAACAATCTGCAGGCAGAAGTGGGGGAATGGCTGCACACACCGACAGCTCGTCTACACCAGCAGCAACGATCGGCAGCAACCAAGGCACGAATTTTCCAGAATTGTCGGCCGAACAGATGACTCGACTATTGAATATGCTAGACACTCCTACACAATCTGCCAATAACACGGGTACGGTACACGCTTTGTCACCCGATTGGTTAATTGATAGTGGTGCTTCACATCACATGACGGGTAATTTTTCTTCCCTTTATGATATTGTATCTGTCCCTGAGTGTTCCATTGGTCTCCCGGATGGCACTCGAATTGTGGCAAATTCATGTGGGAAAGTACAGATTTCTGCCAACTTGATTTTGAACAATGTATTATTTGTTCCTAACCTGAAATGCAATTTGATCTCTGTTGGCTGTCTGATTAAGTCAAATAATTGTCGTGTGATTTTTGATGATTGTTGTTGTGTGATACAGGACCGTGTTTTGACAACGGAGATTGGTCGGGGTACAGCTCGTAACGGGGTCTACGTGTTCCAGTCTAAAGCCTTCGTCTCAGCTTCTAGAGTCGACCAGGTCGAGTTATTGCACAAGCGATTGGGTCATCCATCTCCTGCAATTTTATGTTCCCCTCCTTTTAATAAAACCCCCTCAGATATCAAACACTTAGAGTCATGTGAGATCTGTTTTTATTCTAAGCAAACTCGTTCAAGTTTTCCTTCTAGTTCTAATAAAGCTGCGTCCATTTTTGATTTAATTCATTGTGATTTATGGGGTCCTTACTCCACTTGTTTATCTTCTGGGTCACATTATTTTTTGACCATTGTAGATGATCATTCTCGAGCTGTGTGGGTGTACCTCGTAAGAGATAAAAGTGAAGTCACATCTTGTTTAAAACAATTCTTTACCTTAATCCAAACTCAGTACCATAAAACTATAAAAACTATTCGTTCTGACAATGGTACCGAATTTCTCAACACTCCTCTTCGTCAATTTTATCATGACATGGGCGCCCTTATCCAAACATCATGCGTCGGAACCCCACAACAAAATGGGAGGGTCGAGCGTAAACACCGTCATATCCTAAATGTCGCACGCTCCTTAATGTTCCAAGCGTCATTACCAGTCAAGTTTTGGGGGGAGTGTGTTCGTACAGCGGTTTATCTCATCAATCGCACACCTAGCCGGGTCCTCGATGGCAAATCCCCATTCAAAATACTAAATAAAACCCCGCCAGATATATCTCATTTACGTGTTTTCGGGTGTCTGTGTTTTGTTCGACACATCCAGCGTCCACCAAATAAATTTGCACCTCGAAGCCTCAAATGCATGTTCCTTGGTTATCCTTCCGGGACGAAAGGTTGGCGGGTATATGATTTGGAAACTCATCGTTTTTTTCATACACGAGACATCGCGTTTGATGAAACAACCTTCCCTTTCCAGCCCACACATACCACCCAGCAGTCTCCGACATTCACACCACCAGTCCACCAAGCCGACTTCCCCGTCGTTGTCTCCACTTCGTCACAGGATCCACACAATGGTTCCAATAGTTTGCAGAACAGCAGTGCTGTCTCCACTGCGTCAACCACCCCCAGCACTGTATCTAACACCCACCAAAACAGCAGTACCCCTCAACAGTCAACACCCACAACCAATGTCCCTCCAATCGACCAGCGCGAGGTTCTGCCAGTTCCACCACCTGCCCGTACATCGAGTCGAGTCCGTCATCCACCTGGATACCTCTCTGAATATGTCTGCCAATCTGTTACCCACGTACCTTCCGTTACTTGTCCCACGATGAGTCCTCGTTCAGGTACACGGTTTCCCATCACTAACTACGTTCATTATGAAAAATTACATGACAGGTATTGTGGTTTCTTGGCTGCCATATCTGCTACAGCCACCCCCCGATCATTTCGAGATGCTGTTAAATTTGCTAATTGGAGGGAAGCTATGCAAACAGAAATTCGAGCCTTGGAAAATAATCAGACTTGGGTGTTGACCGATCTTCCAGCCGGTAGACGCGCGTTGGGATGTCAATGGGTGTACAAGACAAAATTTCATGCCAACGGATCTAAAGAACGGGACAAAGCACGTCTGGTTGTTCTGGGTAATCATCAGGAATTTGGAACAGACTACACGGATACTTTTGCTCCAGTTGCCCGAATGGGAACTGTACGTATTTTATTATCCGTAGCCGTTGCCAAGAATTGGGAAATTCACCAACTGGATGTCAATAACGCCTTCTTACACGGGGATATTACCGAAGAGGTCTACATGCGACTTCCACCCGGTTATTCTACCGCACACCCAGGCAAAGTATGTCGACTGCAAAAATCTCTCTATGGTCTACGACAGTCACCTAGAAATTGGTTCGAAAAACTGACAATTGCATTGAGGCGTTATGGTTTCAAACAGGCTCATAAGGATCATACTCTGTTCATTTTTCGACGTGGCGCTGACTTCTTAGCTATCTTAATTTATGTCGACGACATTTTAGTCACAGGTAACAACCTCACTCTATGTGCTTCATTCAAAAGATATTTACACAACTGTTTTCAGCTGAAGGACTTGGGGCCCTTGAAATATTTTCTGGGAATCGAATGTGCCCGTTCGTCAACCGGTTTAGTGTTGTGCCAACGCAAATATACACTGGAAATTCTGCAGGAAGCTGGCCTCACCGACTGCAAACCGGCATCGACCCCCTTGCCTCCTGGTCACGGCTTGGCTATGTCGACCAGCGCGCTAATTCGAGATCCAAGTAAATATCGTCGTCTAGTTGGTCGTCTCATCTATCTCACTATTACCCGCCCGGACTTGGCCTACTCAGTTCATCTCTTGTCTCAGTTTATGCATGAGCCCCGAGTTGACCATCTCAACGCTGCTATGCGTGTGCTGCGTTACCTCAAAGGTTATCCTGGTCAGGGCATCCTTCTCCGCGCAGATAGTAATTTGCAGATTATGGCTTATTGTGACTCTGATTGGGCTACCTGTCCTCTCTCTAGAAAGTCTGTCAGCGGCTATTTTGTTATGTTGGGACGCTCTTTTCTTGGAAGACCAAGAAACAGACTACAGTTTCTCGTTCTTCCGCCGAAGCTGAGTACCGGGCCATGGCCGACACTTGCTACGAAATTCGATGGATTCAGCACATTCTTGGCTGCCTTGGAGTCTCGCCTACCTCAATTCCGAGGTTATATTGTGATAACCAATCTGCTCTCTACATTGCAGCTAATCCAGTATTTCATGAGCGAATGAAACATGTCGACATTGATTGTCACATTGTCCGTGAATGTGTACGACGTCACGAAATCTCAACTCATTACGTTCCCACGCGACTCCAGCGAGCTGATTTGTTTACTAAACCTTTATCTCATCCTAATTTTTCGTTTCTTTTGTCCAAGCTGGGCATTCACGATGTTCATGCTCCTACTTGAGGAGGAGTGTTGACTACTACGACTATTAGGTTTAGGTTTAGTCTCTTGTACTGGGCTTTAGCCCATTGTATTTATGTAACTATATATACCTCGCTTTGTCAATGGAAAAACCCCAAGCGGTTGTATTCACCTCTCCGATATATTTCTACAATTAGTATGAAAATTTGTAGAAAAATAATTTTTGTGCGAATTTTCATACTAATCCCTATGAAAATTCTCATGCAAAAGACTAGTCCTAAATATATAAAAGGAGACGAGTCAATTACGAATGCCAACAAGCTCATCCTTAATCTCTGGAATACCAACTACAACTGTACAAGGATCAACACGGTTGACTAGAGCTCTAATTTGCATTAGAAAAGAATATGTAGAGTGCAATATGAGTATAAAACAATGGGTACGCAATAGGCATCATAGGTCGTCCAAGCTCACAATTGTAATAACATAATACTAAGCAAGTAAACAACATGATAATAAGACAATAGTAAGGGCATAGCTGTTCTAAGAATCAAAGTAAAGCTACTAAGGTAAATGACCAAAGCAATAATGTTAACTAAAACCTTACTACATCCCCATAAGCCCAGAAAACACAAACAAAACATCGCTACAACAACCATACAACCAATAATTCGATTGAACCCCATAAGCCTGGTGGTTAATTACCACACAAAAGCTACACTACAAGGCACAACTAAGTAATGAACACGAATGTGTTCGTGAAATCTGATATCGAGATAATACTATGTAACCTAAAATCTCTTAGAATCTTACGTTGAATTAGCAAGTCCTTCACAAAATCTTACATCGGCTAGCCTAGGAACCTTAGCAAACTCCAAATCTTACATTGAAATGCCTAGTCCTTTTCAGAATCTTACATCGAAAAGCCCTACTGAACCCTAACATATCCTGTAATCTTACATCAAAATAATTACAAAGTCACTACTATAATTTTTTGTAAGCTTATATTGAAATCCTACTACACTTAATAGATGGACTTGACCCATTAAATAGGTGAGGGATGTTTTTGTAACGTCTCTATATGTACTGGTTATATTTTCAATAAAAGTACTTTTATTAAAAAAAAACATATTCATCATATGAAAGTCCCTTTTAGCACTATAAATCAAATGAGTTCTTTAGAAATTTAGCAAGTACAAAATGTGAAGAGGAAAATGTGAAGATTAATTTACCTGATGTAAAGTATCATATAAACAAGGGATCCATCTGTTAAATTTAAAATTCTGCAATAATAACATTTTCAAGAATGATTTTTTTTAATAAAAGAACTTTTCAAAAATGTTAAGTGAACATATTATTGATATGGTAAGTCTTTCTAACAATATAATGAGTTGTATAGAAATCTATCATTTTAAGCTCTTCTATTATTGAGTCCCCACCTTGGCCCCCCTTTCTATACCCCTAAAAATTACCCTTCCTCTCTTGCTTCAATTATTGAATTGAGAAAGTAATAGATTGCTTTAATTTTATCATTATCTTCTTGTAATTTGAAAGTCTTACTTTCGGAAAAGAGAAAAAAATGACCGTTTTCTTAGAATGTTAAGCTGACAATAGTTAGTTACAAATCAATTTTGGATATTTTTGTAACTGTGACCTAATGTACAAGTATAAAAGGGATAGTGGTACAGATTCAATATATCAGATCTTATAATAATCAATACAATTCCTTCTTCTCTTTCATTCTCTCTGTAAAATGACCTACAAATAAATCTCGATTAATAGAGTTTTCAATTATTATGACATTAATGTTCATTAACTTTTGTTCATTGATGTTATGTGTAAAAATAAATAAATGACAAAAAATATGAGCAAAAATCACAAAAATAAGAAAAAAGATAAATAACTTGATTGCATAAAGGACGTGACATATTACAATCTCAGACCACAATTAAATAATATATAGGCATAGATTTTTATAATTATGTACCTAAGACATAAAAAAAAAATTAATAATCTACATTATTATATTCACATAGTAATGAAAAAATAAAAAGATAACTTCTAAATACATTTCAAGCAAGGAAGAATAGCGATATAAACAAATTGTACATATGCATAAGAATAAGCAATGATGTCATATAATAATTTATTTCATCTTTGAGAGAAAAATAAAATAAAACTTATTCTCATAATTCTTTTGATTGAAATACGATAGTTATATTAATTATGTTTTACAATAAAAAGTAGGATCATAGAGTTACAGTTGTATTGTATATCTTATTTAATAGTATTATTTTTAACATAGTAAATCATGACGTTAACAATACGGAATATTAGCACAAATATAAGACTAAACAAAGTCATCCTCAACTTCTTAAAGATCCACACATCATTCATATGCTTCTGAAACATTTTGAGTAGCTCACCCATATGAGCAAGTCTATCAATGAGAACATTCAAAACTCAAGAGGGAAATGCACCACAACTGCTAAGTCAATCTCCATTTCTAAAATTTGCTTTCAAAGCAAAACAAGGGACATAAACGATTTAAAGAAATTTGAGAAGATAAATATTGTTTCAATCTTCAATTTCTAGAGGAACTTTACTTTGCTTGTTGAATGTTATGGGCTTATTTAATAGCTGGTTTGAAAATGAATTATGCAGGTATTGAGTTTTGTATAAGTAATATCAAGTTTGATAGTTGGTTAGGAGGTAATATATTCATATGTAAAATCAATATTGATTTGGTTTACAATTTAGAAATTCACATAACTAACACATAAATATGTTATAATAAATCTATATTATTATTTTATACAGGATAAATATGCAATTAGTGATACATGAATAAGTAAATTATGCATAAGTAATCTCTGCAAAAAAATTAATGCATTTATTCCATAACAACTAAATCATATATTACGAACACATGTATAATTCTTATCAACTATCAAACGACATGTAAATGTATTTTGCAAACAAGAATGATTTGATTTGTCTCTCCCTAGCTCTCGCTTTTGCTAATCTTACCTATAATTGATAGAATCTACAGCTGACACACTTATGATTTAGCTAACTCAACCATTCAGCTTGTTAACTCTATGCACTAGTTAACACTCCCCGTCAAGCAGATGGTTGAAAGACATTTTTCATTCCAAGCTTATTTATTAGTAGTCCATGTTGTGATTGTCATAGGCTTTTAGTTAGCAGATCAGCAGGTTGCATTTTGGTGTTGATGTGTTCAGATTGCAGTATTTTTTGACAAATCTTTTCTCTAACAAAGTGGCAATCGATGTCTATGTGTTTTGTTCTTTCATGGAATATAGGATTGGCATTGGCTTCTATTTGAATAGCTTCCTTGCTATCACATACCATATTGATAGGAAGTGTTAAGCTGACTCCCAGCTCTTTGTATAGACCTATTAACCAGGTTGCTTCAGCTGCACATGCAGCCATGCTTTTGAACTCTGCTTCAGTTGAGCTTCTTGAGACTGTTCCTTGCTTTTTAGACTTCCAAGAGATTAAACCACCTCCAAACTTTACTAGGTAGCCTGTAACAGACTTCCTAGTTTTTAGACATGCACCCCAATCTGAGTGACAATAAGTTGTTAGTTGTGTGGTATGTTCTGTTGGCATCAATATTCCTAGACCAGGAGCTTCTTTGATATACCTTACTGCTCTCAATGTTGCTTCCAAATGTGATTCCTTAGGACTATGCATGAATTGACTGAGTATTTGAGCAGTAAATGCAAGATCTGGTCTGGTCATGGTTAAAATAGAAGTTTTCCCACTAACCTTTGATACTGTGAGGCTTCAGTAAGTAGTTCATCATTTTCAATCCTTGAACCTGGTACCAGTTCATCATATTGCACAGATGTCAGTTTCTTGTTTAGTTCCAAAAGAGTGTTAACTGATTTAGCTCCCCCTAAGCCAGTTTCAGACACAAGTTCTAAAGCATACTTCCTTTGTGTCATTAATATGCCCTTACTGGATCTAGAAAACTCAGTTCCTAGGAAGAATTTTAGTTCTCCCAAATCCTTCATCTTGAACCTTTTTTTAATATCTTTTCTGGTACTGCACATCAGTTCATGTCTGCCTCTAGTGATTAGAAGATCATCAACATACACTAATATCACTACCACATCATTACCAATTTGCTTTGTAAAGAGAGAATAATCATAGTGACTTTGTTTGAACCCCATCTGAACTAAAGCCTCAGTTAACTTCATATTCCATTGTCTAGGATCTTGCTTTAAACCATATAAAGACTTGTGTAGTTTGCAGACACTTTTTGACACTCCACTTGTCTAGCAAACCACTAGGAATCACCATGTATACTTCCTCTTGTAAGTCATCATTAAGAAAGGCATTGGGAACATCCATTTGATAGATATACCAACCCCTAGATGCAACTAGATCCACCAATGATCTCACAGTCACCATCTTTGGTACTGGACTAAATGTTTTCCCATAATCCAGCCCTTTTTGTTGATTGAAACTTTTAGCGACAAGCCTGGCCTTAAACCTTTCAACCTCTCCTGAGGCTAGAAATTTTATCTTATAAATCCACTTGCAGCCAATAGGCTTCTTGCCAGGTGGTAAGTCAACTATGCTTTATGTTTTGTTACTCTCAAGTGCTACAATTTTCAACTCCATATCTTTGACCCATGCAGGATTAAAAGCAGACTCTTGAAATGACACTGGTTCAGTAAGAGCTGAGTAGGCTTTCAAGACTTGTCTATATGCAGGAGACAAATGATTATAGGAAATCTGGTTATCCAGTGAATATACACAAGCACTACTCTTAGACTTTATGACAAAATCCTGCAACCACAAAAGTAATTTACTTGATCTAGCTGATCTTTTAGAAGGTACACTGGTAGTAGATGGAATAGAAATAGGAACCACAGTGTCAGACATTACTGGTATAGCAGTAGGGGAAGATAAAGTTGAGCTCAGAGATGGTACATCAATAGTTTTAATGCGAGGGGTTGTATAATCAGAACCACTTGGAACATATTCAACCACTAGAAACATCGGATTTGTAGAGGTTTGTAGATGTTTTTTTGAAAGGTAATATATCTTCCTGAAATATCACATTTCTATTAACAAAGAAGGAATGTGCATGAATATCATATAGAATGTAGCCCTTTTGTCTTGAGGAGTAGCCCATGAATACTGTAGGGATGACTCTTGATGAAAACTTATCAGATATTGTAGGACAAGCAACATAGCACAAACAGCCAAACACCTTCATATGAGATAAAGCAGGAGAATGTAGATGCAATTTTTCAAAAGAGGACTTATAGTTCAGTAACTTTGAGAGAAGTCTATTCAATATATACAACTTCGGTGCCTCAGAGGTATAAATGTCTGAAACCTTAGAGATCTGGTCATACCAAGAATAGTTTTGTGTTTTTTTCAACAATACTATTCTGCTGTGGTGTATACACACAAGTACTTTGATGTATAATTCCCATTTCACACATAAGTGTTTGAAAATCTTTACTGAAAAAACTCACAGACATTGTCAGACCTTAGAGTTTTAACAGTAGTATAAAACACATTTTGTACTTGAAGAAGAAAATTTATTAATACTAAAATGGTGTCAGCTTTATAGGTAACTAGGAAAATCCAAGTGTATCTACTATAGTCATCCACAATAGTAACAAAAAACCTCTTTCCATTATGAGTGGGCACTTTGTAAAGACCCCAAATATCACAATGTAAAAGTTTAAATACAGCTTTGGACTTATGAGTACTTAAACAAATGAAGTTTAGTCTGCTTGGCTATAGGACAGACAGTACAGTGAGACTGATCTTTATCACTCAAGAATCTAAGAGAATCATGTTTCTTTATTACATCAATGTGAGCATGTCCTAATCTCTTGTTCCAGATGTTACTAGATTCAGTCTTTACAGAATTAGAATGTGCTCTACTATCATTAACTAGCTTCTTTGGAGTGCTAGGTGGTCCTTCATTTAGTATGTAAAGACAATGCTCTTCCTTACCAATCCCTTTCACCTGAACAGTGGAGAGGTCCTGGAAAACATAAAAGTTAGGAAAGAATCCTACCGTACATTGTAATTCCTTAGTGATCTTAGAGACTGAGAGTAAGTTAAACTTAAACTTAGGAAGGAATAGAACATTTGATATAGACTGATCTTTGAACATTCTAATGTTACCAATATGATATAATGACACTGCTTTACCATTTGGTAAATGAACTTTGTTGGTAACATGATAAGAGTCCTCTTTATCTTTGTTAAGTACATCAATATTAGAAGTGATATGATGAGAAGCTCCATTATCGATTACCCGTTTTCTACTTCCATAGTTACAGGTTAGAGCTGTAGGAAAACTACCTATATCAGCAGCAACAGTTGCTATATTGACAAATGATTCACTACCAGATTCAACACCAGGTTTTGAGAGTAATTGAAGGATCTGATGATACTGATCTTTTGTGAAAATGCTCCATTAGGTGAACCTGCAACAGATCCTGCATAGTTGTTGTAGTTTGTTCTGATTTCTTGTCCAGGCTCATTTGTTGCTGCTACCTGATTTGCATGCTCACTAGGTTTCCTTTTATATTTCAAGTATGCAGTATAACCAACAATTCTATAACATTGATCCTTGGAATGACCTCTACATCCATAGTGGTCACAAATAAGGAGATGTTTCTTAGCCTTGTATCCTTCAACTCCTGAGTTGTTTGCATAACTTTACCTGAAGTACTAGCACCACTAGAAACACTAGATCCACCTAGGAAAGGAACTTTAGAAGTTCCTGCACCACTTGCGTAAGTGTTACATTTATGAGAATACAATGATGTGCCTTCAATGAGCCCTGATCTAGTGGAAACAAAACTAGCCAGAGTCCTCTGACTCTCTTGATCAATGATCAATGATCAATGCATAAGCTTTGTTAAGAGTTGGAATAGGACTCATCATGAGTATTTGGCTTCTAGGAGAGGAGTATGACTCATTCAGTCTCATTAAGAACTGCAACAACCTTTGATAATAACAATGCTCCCCAAATTTCTTTGCTTCAGGACAAGGATAACTAGGACATGGCATAAGAGAATCGTATTCACCCCACAGGTCTCTTAACCTAGAGTGGTATTCAGCAATCAACATATTTCCCTGAACTAATTTATGAATCTCTCTATGCAATTGGAAAATTCTCAATCCATTAACTTATCAAACCTTTCTCTTAGATCCAGCCAAACTTCGCGTGCATCAGACGCATACACAACAGAACTTAGAAGTCCTGGCCTTACTGCATTCATAATCCAACTTAACACTACTGCATTACAATTTTCCCACTGATCATGCAATAACGGTTCAAACATAGATTTAGGAAACCTTCCATCTACAAAGCCTAACTTGCTTTTTTCCAACTAAGTCAATCCTAAAAGATCTACTCTAAAGAGCATAATTCTCTGAACCTGTTAATGGAAGAGATTAGAGAACTACCTGGAGTGTCTGTGTGTTGAAGAAATAGTGGATGACTGTGATCAATCACTGGAAATGTGACTTGACTCATAACTCCATTTCCATTTCTAGTGCTAGTATCTTCAGTTGTACTTCCATTCGTCATTTGAGCTAGCTTAACCTTTTGATGCTTCCTTTCAATTCACCTTTAACAGATGGTGAATCTGAGCACCTGATAGTTGCTGCTATGAACTCAGAATCCTAAGATCGAGTGCTCTGATACCATGAAAACTCTATTAATGGAGATTTATTCTTAGGTCAATTTACAGAGAGAATGAAAGAGAAGAAGGAATTGTATTGATTATTATAAGATCTGATACATTGAATCTGTACCACTATCCCTTTTATACTTGTACATTAGGTCACAGATACAAAATATCTAAAATTGATTTGTAACTAACTATTGCAAGCTCAACATTCTGTTTAGTTGACTATACTTATGATTCAGCTAACTCAACCATTCAGCTTGTTAACTCTATGCACTAGTTAACAATAATATTATATATATTAAAGTTATGACAATTTATGTACCTTACCTTCTTTATAACTTCTAGTCTTAAATACTATTGACAACTCCTATTTGTTTCATTGTTATAATTTTTAAAAACATTTCTTTTTTATCTATAAATAGTAAACAAACGTTATGATAAAGACGTAACACATAAGTTAAAGAAAAATTAATATTAAAATTGGTGTTATTATAAATGATTGAGTACTCAAAAGATAGATAAGATTTAAACAAAAATTATTGTTTTCAACTTATACATAGATTGTTGTTTCAAAATATGACGTCTAAATTGTTTGTTCTACCATATGCATATAGAGTCTATTTAGTATATTGTATCATGTTTCATATAAAGGCAAAAATTTACATTGTCTTTTATGTCACTGACTTAAATATAAATATTCCACACTACTTCATTATAATTAAAAATTAGCAATTCATAAAATTACTTTTTATAAATGATAAAATAATTTAATTTATTAATTTTCATTATAATCGCGCAAAGCACGAATAGTTCCAGTAGTATATATATATATATATATATATATATAGAGAGAGAGAGAGAGAGAGCGCATAACTAACAAACTATAGCTATGGAGCATAATTAAGCTATTTTTGAATGGTTATATGCAAAAATTTCCCTACTTTAAATGAACTAGACATAATAAATAATAATATATATGTTTTTAAACTTGATAATGTCATAACCCATAGAACAAATGTATAATGAAGTTTGCTAGGTAAATATATATATAACTACTTCACAAAAATTGATAGAGATGAAGGACCTTTGTTTAATTCCACCAATTTATAGATAAAAATAAATTATGGAATTCCAGATACATAATTTGAAGTACAAAGAAAAGAAAAGAAAAAGGCTGTAAAATAACCACTCCGATAAGTGTGTAATGCATTCATGAATGGAAAAAGAAAAGTAATCAAACTTTTTCTTCTTTATAGGCTCCTCTTCAGCTTTTTGTTGCTAATTGTCATAATTATGGACATTGATAACTTACAAGAAGTCTTCATTTAAATCATTGCCAAAGAAAAAAGAAAAGTCTGTTACCTCTGCATATATACAACAAAAAAAAGGAGAAGTAAAAGTTATTATAATTATCATTTTATTGATTGTAATACTAGAGCAAGAATTCGTGTATAATGACATAATTTAGATGACACTCAATTACTATTTGTCAATAATATAGACAGTCCACGCGGTTCATCTTCTTCGGATCAACCACCACACTATTCGTTGCTCCTTTCTTAATCAAATGGCTCAGTTGAACTCTAGATATGAAAAAATTGTTTAATAGAAAGCACTATCCTAAATCATAGCTGAATTTAGGATTTTAAACTTGTAGATTTAAAATAAAATAAGTTTAGATGACGTAATTACTAATTATAATCGACAAAAAAGAGTATTGAAACTTTGTATATATTTTTTCTTAAAAAAAGTAACGAACCATCTAAACTAAAAATATTAGAATAAAATATTAGGCATTACAATTGTATTCCACGATTTGTCATGTCTTGAAAATGATTATTAATCGCTATACTTTCAAATACTTCATTCTTTTCTATAACAAACTAAAAAAATCATTTAAAAATTCATTATTAATTAGTCAATCAAGTAAAAATCACCTTCCGGACACAATATAACAGTCAGAATTAGAGCTCGTTAACCTAGAATGTTTCTTTGATCAAATATTCCAACTTTCAAACCTTTAAAACTGAAAACCTCACCCAATAATCATTTGCTTTCGTTGCAATGGGTTGTGCATATTGGTCTTTCCCTTAGTGGCCTAAGTCATGCGTAACCACTTAAAGTTGTCCTCATATTTCACTTAAACACCTCAACTAAAGAATGTACCTATTGAACACTTAAACCTTAAAAATTTATACCTATTTGACACAAACTGACAATCAATTGAAAAATAAAAACGCGTGTATTTCAAACGCGAATTCATATTAATTTTACCAATAATATGATGACATGTGGCATTACATTTAATTTTTTTTAAACCTTTATATAATTAATTCATAAAGTATTTTTAAAAATTAAAAAAAATTATTTTTAATTAAAGCCTCCACCCTCCCCACTTTCTTCCTCCTTCTTCAGAAACCCATTTCTGATTTTCCATGAGTTGGTGTCGCTCCATCTCTTTCTTCTCTTCCATGGAGCTACAATGACACACCATTCTTGTCTATTCAAGCTAAATATTTATTCTCTTTCATTTCAATAGCATTAAAATTTTCACTCCATCTCTTTCTTCTCTTCCATGGAGCTACAATGACACATCATTCTTGTCTATTCAAGCTAAATATGCATTCTCTTTCATTTTGATAGCATTAAAATTTTCACTCATTGTCTTCATCTTTTATTCATTAGAAATTATTTATTAGAATTGAAAAAAAATTAACAGACTTTTGCCCAAAAAATCTATTCATATTTTTTTTATCATTGTAAATGAAACTTCTTCGAGATATTTGAGACGAAAATCGATATAAGAAAAAAGAGGAAAACAAGAAAGAACAATGAGGGTGAGAGAAAGAGAGATGGAGGGAGTGTGGTGTGCTATGTAAAAAAAAGAGATAAAATGGTGAAAGAATGATATGATAGAAAGGGGGAAGAAGACAACTATCCTTCTTCTTTTTTGTTAATTAATTTTTTTTAAATTAACTTAGGGGATAAATTAAAAAAAAAAAAGGAAAAATATTATTTTTGATAAATTCACGCGCTCAAAGAAAGTAAATTACACGTTTTTTGCCATGTCAGCATTTTGTGTCTAATAGGAATGACTTTTGAACAAATAAAGTATTCAATTGGCACAAGGATTAGTTAAGGTGTCTAAATGAATTATGCGGACAACTTTGAGTGGCTGCAGATGACTTCGGTCATCCCTAGATTAACTATAAAATGTAATATCTAGATATGATTGATAAATAAGTATGCATATATTTAGTTATAGTGTGTGAATTTCTTTTAAATTTTGTAAATTATATTCATGCTTGTTTAGCGTAATTTAGCTCTCTTTTTTCCAACCTATTTGATATGTGTGTCACTTACTGGATGATGTGTTAACACTGACTAGTTTTAAATAGTGACAAACTTAAGAATAATTGAAATAAACAAATTTTTATATTGAAATATGCGCTTCACAAAACAAGACAATGCCATGCACATGACTTTATCTATTTATTATCCCCAAAAATCATTATTCTAAACTAGTTTGTTTCACCATTGATTTCTCCTGTACATATGCAAATAGATTTTAATATTTTCAATGGTAAAATATACATCCCAATAAAACTAATTTACTTCATTGATATGATCAATAGATGATTTGCTGCTAGTTTGTTATGAATCACTTTATTATCCCTCCAAATACCCATATACGCACACAATATCTTAATTGATCATTTCGATTGATAGTTTATCATAATACTATAATGGGATAATAAATATATACATAAAGTAATTATTATTTTTGCCACAAATATAACTACTATGTTTTTATTTACATAAAGAATAGTCAAAAAGTCTTAGAAAGTATGAACTTATTATATACGTTATGATACACTCAAAAAATTGATTATGGCTTAGCTATACATGAGTTATACACTAACTATACATTATGATACACTCAAAAATTTGTATATAACTTAACTATACATGAAATATAGACCGATTATTTATTGAACTATTTTTTACCAAATATTTACTAGACTAACTAAAGAAGAAGGAAAAGGATGAGAAACAGTTAGAAGGGATAGATTATGATATTTTCTTAGTAAAATTTACATCCCAAGAAAACTGATTTACTTTATTGATATGTTCATCAACAGTATCAACATATGCTTTGCTGTTAATTAAAAATCATCATTTCGATGGATATTCTTAAGGAAACTATATCATTAGACCTACTTCATTGAAATATATATGATTATTATTTACATATTTAAAATATTACGTATTTTATTTATATATGGTTAAGATATTGTTTTATGTATATATGTTAGATGTCGAACCCCCTTCGGCTACTTCACGTGTTTATTTCTTACAAATTTTGAACCGCTTATTGAATATTCTAGATCCGCTACTGGATATAGGGAAGAGGCGAGCAAGATAGCCAAGATATATTTGAATTGCACTAGATACACACTAGATACATGCATATGTATGTATCAAGTTTGATTCACATGTCTCTTGAATATCAAATATATAAGGGAGTAGCGAACAAGATAGGAGGGAAACGAGTGAATTGTTATGCATCTCAGATACATGCAAATCCACTTGGATACAGTGTATCAAGAATTTATACATAATTTTTACCTCATGTGCCGAGATACATCTAAACATATTTGGTCTCACAGAAATTTTGATAGGATTCATAATATTACAAACTAAAGAGTATCTAAGTAATTAGTTCATAAACTAATTCGATTTACGCAAGTTTCCAATATTTTTATGAGTATATTTTAGTTTTAGCAAACATACAAATCATCTTTATGTGTTGTAGCTAAATTTGCATAGTTGCGCTCCATAGAAAAATTTTATGTTTGTTATGGAGCTATTAATCTGTATATTTCGGTATTCATTTAATTGTATAAGTATATATTTGGAATCTGTAGACAAATAAGAAACTGAATTGGTTGTAAGTTGTATAAGTATATGTTTTTTTTTGTTGTGATTTGTAGTCGCATATGTATATGTGTTATATGTATACAAACACAAATTATGCATTATATTTTTATAATTTATGTTTGTATAAAGCGATAAAGAGAGAAAGACAAAAGAGAACTGGGTAGAAAAAAATTATATTGTATAATTATAGTGTACAAGATGAAAATATATGTATTTGTATATATAGTTTTCTCTCGCTTTATATGAACATAAACACAATTTATGTTTTTGTGTTTATATAAAGTGAGAAAGACAAGGAGAGTGGCGAGCGAGATTTCTGAAGAGAAAGACAAATAATAAAATGTTTGCTACAAATTAAAATTAAATAATATAATAATTATAACATTTATTTTAAATTAATAATTTGTTATTTCATACAATTTATTCTATTTCTACAATCTTAGTGGAGGCCCATTTATTTAAATTGAAAACCAGCGCATGCCATTTTCAATAAGTGATATATCCTTACTTTTAATTAAGGAAACTTACATAAATGTGCTATAATAATAAAATATTTACCATTTATAGTAATAATATTTTTTTTCACTTGATCGCTTTTAATTCATTTATAATACAATTTTAATACATATTACAAAGAACAATTTATTATTAACATATAATACAAGTTTTAATGATGGATAATACATTTATCACACATTTTAATACACTTATAATACAATGTGACCATTTTTTACCAAACAAACACAATATATTTGAATAACAATTATAATTCAAATATATTGCATAAATAATTCACTTTTAATACATATTACAGATTTATCACAGTATTGCTATAAATGGTAATAAATAAAAAGTATCGCTAAAATCAGTAATTATTTTAAAAATGTATTAATTTATGTAATTTTCCCTTTAATTAAAGGGTAAACAAGACAAATTCCACTAGTTTAGTACTTAATTACCTCTCTTCCCTTTGGGTTGTATAATTACAAGTCCTACCATATTTTTCATCTTAAATACATGTATCTAGCGTATCAAAATATATATATATATATATCCGAGATCCATGATGGTCAGATACATATCATTAAGCTTATCTAATTAAAGATTGTAATTGACAATCATAAATTAATCATAAATTAAGGAGTAATTCACGCTTGTCACAACTATACAAAATTCTTGTGTATCACATCTTCTAAAAATAATCAAAATAATAAATTTTCTGCTATTTTTTTGGAGATTCAACAAACTTTACACTTTTTCTTCTTCTTGAATAATTTCGAGCATTTTTTGTTCAACAATAGTAAATATCATTATTTTATAAATCTAGATACATAAGTTCAATTGTAATTCAAATACATGGTGCGAAACTATTATAGACACATGCCTAACTAATTCAAATACATTTTCTAATTTGTTTAAGATACATTAGGATATATGGTAGTTCAGATACAAAAGATTTTCTATTATATCACATAAAGTTTGGTGTATTTGTGTCAGATACACTATTTAACATATTTCATTTAAACAATATATGAGATAATTCAGATGCATTAAACTAATAAGTATAACACATACAATACGTTGGTGTTAATACTAGTGCAGATACATGTTATATATGTAAGTAATTGTGATACACTATAGAACATGTGTAACATACATGAATGGCCTAACCTATCGGTGGCCACTAAAACTTCACACCAATTTTCACATGAACACCTAAAGTTGATTTTGTTCATTTTATACACCTCATGTCATACCTCATTATGTCATTTTAACATTTTTTTGACAATCAGTCAAATGTTTAAGGTGTGTGTAACACACGTTGATGATGTGTCAAAGTGACAAATTAAATGAAAACATGTGGCATATGTATTAAAAATAATTTTTAAATAATGAATTTTAAATAGAAAAAAAGGGCCAATCAGCCAATGATATGTGTCATTTTTTAAACACAAATAATTTAAAAAAATTATACACAACCCACACTCTAGATTATCTTCTCCAGCAACCCGCACCCCAGATCCCCAACCCCAACCCCCACCTGAATCATATTCCCCGCCACCCGATTTCTAGCCCCTCCTCCACCCAAATCATTCTCCCCACTAGCCCCACCACCCGAACCCCCGCCCTCCCCCATCCAAGTCGTTTTTCCACTAAAATTTTTCTATTCAAGTTTATGATGAGTTTTTGACTCATGCAAGATTCATTTACTTCAATCTTTCTTTTTTGTTTTTTTTTTCTGTCGGTTCTATACTTTTTATAATCAAATTAATTGTAGTTTGATCTATTATAATTTTAGTTGTTTTTGTTTTGACTAATTAGCACTATCAATTTTACTTCTCCACAGAAGGAGTTGAAGTTTTGGGAGATGGTGGTAAAAAATTGGGGAAGAAGAGAAAGAAAAAAAATCAATTGAACAAGTTTTTCACGCATCAGAAGCGAGTATGATACACTTACTATGACACATCGACAAAAAGTGTCAAATAGATGTAGTGGGACATGGCATGAGTGGCCTAAAATGAACAAGGTTTAATTAAGGTGTCTAAATGAAAATTGATGTCAACTTTAGGTGGCTACCGATGGTGTCACAACCCCAAAAATGGGTGTGATGGCACTCGTCTTATCCCACCAAGACAAGTCAGCCTAAAACCCAATATCTAACAAAGTGCGGAAGTAAATGACAATCCAACAACAATTTCTATTATGAAACCAAGTCATATTAATTCAATCCCCAAAACCAGGTTGTCACGTGAACAAACAAGCCTCTAATGTAAATATTAGAATTGAAATAAAATAGAAGTCTAAAATGAAGTTGTCTTTCAAGTAAAAAAAAAGTCATAAACTGGAGTAGAAAAGTTCGCTGAGATGACAAGCATCTACCTCACAACCCTCCACAAGATGCCTCGGAAACGAAAAGAATGACAGGTATCACGAAGATCCGGGCTTGTAACCTACAAAAATTTGTAGAAGCAAGGGGTGAGTACCAAACCACGCGGTACCCTACAAGCAAACCTCTAAACACAAGTTAAGTGAACAAAATACGGGTACTCCTTAAACCCTATTTAAACCTCCCCACTACAAGTAGCTCACAATTTACCAAACACACAACTCAATAACCACACTCAATATTCAACAGTCATAATTTTCACAGAGAAACACTATCACGATCAACAAACCACGTATTCAAGTTCATCAATAATAAAAAGGTGTAATGCCATGAGATGCAATGTCAAGTATAGTGATGCATGTCTTCCCTTACGATAAACAACCGTTGTCTCTAAGTCTGGGACCCATAGGGGACATAACTGTCCATGCATCTATCGCGGCGCATGACACGACCCTCGATATTAGTAACCTTCGTGGCGCGCGATACGTCCCTCGAAATATAATATCCATCGCGGCGCGCGATACGACCCTCGAAATGGTACATCCTCTTATCACAACCATGTCTCATATACAATGCAAATGACATGCTCAAATAAAAATGAGGAGATAACCATTTTGATAACAAAGTGCAATTTACTACAACGAAGACAACACCAACAAATAAGCAACAAGTCTCCAAGTCATTCTCAACACTACACAAGGAAATACACGAATTTCATACGCTTAACAAGGGTTTAGAAATCCACTTGCCTTAGTCAATCGAATAATTACTCTTGGACTTGAGCCTTCCCTTTCCGTTGAGCTTCCGAACCAATGGAATCTATTCAAGTATATATTTACAATAAGGTTTCGGAATTAACAACACTCACACTTTTATGTGTTTAATCTTGACCTAGAAATTCACCCAAAATTTATAATCAAGTTTGTAATTCTTGATGTCAATTAACATTTCAACTATCATATTTTTCATCAAATTTCAAGTCTAGAATTTAATTCTAATTCCTCCAATATTATAAATCTAATAATATTCACAGAATATCCTCTACCTAATATTTAATTACTTGATTTAATATGCCAACAAATAAAAACTATCTCAAAAATCAAAGTAACATAGGAATGGGACGGATAACGAATAACGTAGGTCTACAGATTTTTTTTTTTTTTACCAATTGAATTATGAATTTTACCTAAATTCAAATCATCATTCCCTATGATTAACAAAGATCATTTTCCACTGATCACATTGGTCATCCATTTTATTCCAAGTACAAAGAAAAACGCTACTACATATATACCAATTTGCATATTTATATGCAATTAAAATTCACTCCTTTCTATTTCAAAATATGACAATAATAATAAACTAATCTATATATATATATATATATATATTTATATATATATATATATATATATATATATATATATATATATATATTGTAAGCATGCTTTGCTCTTTACCTGAACGAGAATGAAGTGGTGTTGACGCCAGCAGCCACTCACAGGTAGTTTCTGTTTTCCTTTCTATCTTCTTTTCTTCTAAATTACTTATGTTATTAAAAGTAGCACTCCTTATTAACCTATATTAATATTTCAGACTTGACCCATTCTTATTAAAAATAACTAAATTACCCTCAAATTAATTAATATAGTTAAATAACTATTCAAAATTATCAAAAAATAGCTTTTTTGGGTCCGAGTCATTACATTATCCACCACTAAAAATCATGTTCGTCCTCGAACATAAGGTGAAAGAAAGTACCTGAAGCTTAAAAAATCTGAGGGTATCTGGCACGCATGTCAGACTCTATCTCCCAAGTTGCCTCTCCCACCGATCGGTGCTTCCACTACACTTTTACTGAAGCAATTTCCTTGGTCCTAAGCTTTAGAATCTGCCTATCCAAAATGGCTATAGGCTCCTCCTCAAATGTCAAGTCTGAACCCAACTCCATAGAATCAAGTGAAAGCACATGAGATTCATCCGGAATGTACTTCCGAAGCATAGAGACATGAAAAACAGGATGAACTGCCGACAAACTAGGTGGCAAGGCCAACTTATAGGCCACCTCTCCCACTCGGCTCAAAATCTCAAAAGGTCCAATGAATCTAGAGCTAAGCTTGCCCTTCTTTCCGAACCTCATCACTCCCTTCATGGGTGATACTCGGAGCCAAACATGATCACCCTCTATAAACACTAAGGCTCTAACTCTCCGGTCTACATAACTCTTCTGTCGACTCTGAGCTGTCAATAATCTATACTGAATTATAAGGACTTGCTCCATAGCATCTCTAAGCAAGTCTGTATCCAAAGAGTCCATCTCCTCCGAATCAAACCGACCAATCAGAGATCTACACCGTCTACCATATAAAGCCTCAAATGGGGCCATCTGGATACTAGAGTGATAAATGTTATTGTAGGAAAACTCTGCTAAGGGTAAATGTCGATCCCATCTAGCACCGAAATCGATCACACATGCTCGAAGCATATATTCCAACACCTGAATCGTGCGTTCAGACTGACCATCTGTCTGAGGGATGAAAGGCTGTACTCATATCTAACTGGGTACCCAGACCATGCTGTAATGCCTTCCAAAAGTGAGAAGTAAATAGTGAACCTCGATCCGATATGATAGAAACAGGAACTCCATGTAGTCGTACAATCTGACTGATATATAGCTCGGTTAACTTTTTTTCCATATACTTCACCCGAACTGGGATGAAGTGGGCAGACTTCGTCAGCCTATCCACAACGACCCAAATAGAGTCATAACCACCGATTGTGGTAGGCAAACCCACAACAAAGTCCATGGTAATCCGCTCCCACTTCCAAGTAGGAATAGGCATCCTCTGAAATACACCCCTAGGCCGTTGGTGCTCACACTTGACCTGCTGGCAAGTCAAACACCTCGAAACAAAGTCTGAAATATCCCTCTTCATCCCACACCACCAGTAATGTTGATTCGGATCATGATACATCTTCGCCGCTCCCGGATGGATAAAATACCGAGAACAATGGGCCTCCTCAAAAATCAATCTAATCAAATCGCTTGTCTTAGGCACACAAATCCTGCCTCCGATCCGTAAGACACCATCAGAATCAAGGACAGCCTCCTTAGCTTCCCCACTCAATACTTTGTCTCGAATGAGACATAAGTTTTCATCATCAAACTAGTGTGAACGAATCTGCTCGACTAAAGAAGATCGAGCCTCAATAAAAGCAATTATCCCATCACTCTCCTCTGAGATCTTCAATCGGACAAGACTGTTAGCTAACAATTGAACATCTCTAACCAACGGTCTCTCCTCAATACTAATAGATGCAAGACTCCCCATGCTATGAGTCTTCCTACTCAAAGCATCGGCCACAACATTGGCCTTCCCTGGATGATACAGAATGGTCACATCATATACCTTCAGCAACTCAAGCCATCTCTGTAGCCTCAAGTTCAAATCTCTCTAGCTAAAGATATACTGAAGACTCCGATGATCAGTGAAAATCATACAATGAACCCCATACAAATAATGACGCCATAACTTAAGTACAAATACCACAGCCGCCAACTCCAAATCATGAGTAGGGTAGTTCTTCTCATGGGATTTCAACTGCCTAGAACCATAAGCAATCACTTTCCCCTTCTGCATCAACACACCACCCAAACCAACTCCTGAAGCATCACAAGACACAGTAAAGTCTACACCCTCCTCAGGTAGAGTCAACACAGAAGAAGAAGTCAACAAAGTCTTGAGTTTTTGAAAGCTCTGCTCACACTCATCAGACCACTGAAAACGCACATCCTGTCGAGTCAATCTAGTTAATGGAGCTGCAATAGTAGAGAAACTCTGAACAAATCATCGATAATAGCCTGAAACTCCTAATCTCAGTAGGTGAAGTAGGTTGCGTCCATCCTCTCACAGCCTCAATCTTGGCCGAATTTTCTCTAATACCCTCCTTAGACACCACGTGTCCTAAGAATGCCACAGAAGTAAGCCAGAACTCACACTTTGAGAACTTGGCATACAACTTCTCTTCTCTCAACCTCTGAAGTACAAGCCTCAAGTGTCGGACATGGTCCTCCTCAGTCTTGGAGTAAACCAAGATGTCATCGATGAAAACAATCACAAAAGAATCAAGGTATGGTCGAAACACCCCATTCATCAACTCCATGAATGCTGCAGGGGCATTAGTCAATCCAAAGGACATCACTAGAAACTCATAATGCCCATACCGGGTCCGAAAAGCTGTCTTAAGGATATCTGATGCCCTAATATTCAACTGATGATACCTAGACCTCAAATCAATCTTAGAGAACAATGATGCTCCCTGTAATTGATCAAATAAGTCATCAATACGGAAGAGGATACATATTCTTCACTGTTACTATGTTCAACTGTCTGTAATCAATACACATCCTCATAGTCCCATCCTTTTTCTTCACAAACAATACAGGGGCCCCCCAAGGTGATACACTAGGGCGAATAAAACCCTTACTCAATAGATCCTGCAACTGTTCCTTCAATTCTTTCAACTCTGCTGGGGCCATACGATATGGAGGGATAGAAATAGGCTTAGTGCCTGGCTCTAAATCAATAGCAAAATCGATATCTTTATCAGGAGGAACACCTGGAAGATCAGAAGGAAATACATCGGGAAACTCCTGAACCACGGAAACAGAGTCCATGGGAGGTGGTTCAATGCTAGTATCCCGAATAAAAGCTAAATAAGACAAACACCCCCTCTCCACCAATCTCTGAGCACGGATAAAAGAGATGACCTTGCTAGGATAAGAACCACTAACACTCTTCCACTCAACCCTCGGAACACCAGGCATGGCTAAAGTCACAGTCTTAGCATTACAATCAAGGACAACATGATAAGGAGAAAGCCAATCCATACCCAAGATAACATCAAAGTCTACCATCTCCAGAATGATTAAGTCTACCTAAGTGTCATACCCAGCCAAAGAAACAAGACAGGATCGATACACTCGATCCACCACTAAGTGCTTACCCACGGGTGTAGAAACACGAATAGGTACAGTTATGCTATCACATATCATATCAAATTTAGCAGCAAAATACGTAGACGCTTAAGAGAATGTAGAACCTGGATCAAACAACACAGACGCAGGTCGATGGCATACTGGGATGATACCTGTAATAACAGCATCAGAGGTCTCCGACTCAGGTCTCCCGGAGAAAGCATAGCAGTGGCCTTCTCGTCCACCTCCGGCCTGGGTGGTACCTCTACCCTCACTCTGCTGATCTGCAACACCACTACTAGAAACTCTATCATTTCTACCTGACTGAACTCTGCCACGACCTCTACCCTGTGGTGGTGGTGGTCTAGTCTGGAGTGAAGAATTAGGTCGAGCCCACCACGACCTCTTTGAGAAGTACACTGCCACATTAGATGATCGGGATCTCCACAAGTAAAATAAAATCTCTGACCTGGGAACTACTGTGTGGACCCTAAAAACCCACTATAATTTCCTCGCCCTGTAGGTCGCTGCTGTGAACCGTACGAGCCCTGACCCGGGCTATAAGAACCCCTAGATGTCTGGCCACCCTCAAATGTCGGCATAGATACATGAATAGGTCCCCGCTGCTGAAAAGAACCACTCACTCTCTGTGATCCCCTACCTCCAGATGAGGCACCATGAAATTGGCCTGATATACGGGCCCTTTTAGGGTCCCCAAACTCCTCTCTAACCATCAATTCCGCCTCTTTGGCGGTGCTCACAATGGACTGGAAAGAAGCCCCCTCCCTAGATGCCCGAAACACAGCTGACCTGATAGAGAAAGTCAATCCCTTCCCAAATCTGCGGATCCTCTCTGTCTCATTTGGAATAATGGCCAACGCATACCTAGACAACTGGCAAAAACGCGCCTCATACTCTGTAATCGATAAACCATCCTATCTTAGACTCTCAAACCTCAAGCGACTCTCCTCTCTCACGCTCAATTGGATAAAACGATCTTGGAATGCACTCGTAAACTGCTCCCAAGTCACTGGAGGAGATCTAACTGGCAAAACCCCCGAATAAGTCCTCCACCAGTCTCTCGCTGGTCTACGAAGTTGAAGTGTAGCATATCGAACCCGATATGACTCAGCTAATCCAACCACCTCTAGTAACTCTCGACAGGTTGTTAGAAACTCATGAGCGTCCTCGCTCTTCCCACCCTGAAACTGAGGTGGGTCCATCTTTCGAAACCTCTCATACCTACGCTGCTCATCCTCTGTCAGAACAACCATTGATGTAACTTGACCCCCAACTACTGGTGCAACATCATTCTGAACCGCGAGATCTACTAGTAGTTGCCCCACTGCATCCTGAACAACTGGATCTTGTTGCTGCTCTCGAGTCTGAGCCCCCTCTCGAGTACGAGAGTCATGTAGTGTGGCGGTCGCACCACTACCCTGAGAAAAGCCTTCTAGCACACTTAACACCCTCAATAGTTTATCTTGAAGCAAAGGTGTGACTACAGGCTCTGGAGGAACCTGGTCCTTTCTGCCATCAATCTGAGGTTCTGGAGAGACCTCTCTAGCACGACCTCTCTCTGGTGCTGCTCCACGGCCACGACCTCTGGCTACTATCGTACCACGTGTACGAACTTTAGCTCGAGCTCTACCCCTACCCCTAGTTGGGGCCTCAACAACTGCCTTGGGGAGTACCTCCCCTCTACCACCAGTAACATTAGTTCTAGTCCTCATCATCTGTCAAAAGAGTATACAACAACTCAGTACTAAAGAAGGTGACTACGAACGATGAAAAAGAATGAACAAAAGGAAGTTTCCTAGTAATCCTTTTAGCCTCTCAGAGATGAGTAATGACGTCTCCGTACTAATCGTTGAGACTCTGCGTAGACTCGGCTTGTATACACGTGAGACCTATGAACCTGGAGCTCTAATACCATTTTGTCCTACCCCAAAAATGGGTGTGATGACACTCGTCTTATCCCACCAAGACAAGTCATCCTAAAATCCAATATCTAACAAAGTGCGGAAGTAAATGACAATCCAACAACAATTTCTATTATGAAACCAAGTCATATTAATTCAATCCCCAAAACACGTGCACAAGCCTCTAATGTAAATATTAGAATTGAAATAAAATAGAAGTCTAAAATGAAGTTGTCTTTCAACTAAAAACAAAGTCATAAACTGGAGTAGGAAAGTTCGCTGAGATGACAAGCAGCTACCTCACAACCCTCCACAAGATGCCTCGAAAATGAAAAAAATGACAGGTATCACAAAGATCCGGGCTTGTAACCTACAAAAATTTGTAGAAGCAAGGGGTGAGTACCAAACCACGCGGTACCATACAAGCAAACCTCTAAACACAAGTTAAGTGAACAAAATACGGGTACTCCTTACACCCTATTTGAACCTCCCCACTACAAGCATCTCACAGTTTACCAAAAACACAACTCAATAACCACACTCAATATTCAACAGTCACAATTTTCATAGAGAAACACTATCACGATCAGCAAACCACGTATTTAAGTTCATCAATAATAAAAATGTGTAATGCCATGAGATGCAATGTCAAGTATAGTGATGCATGTCTTCCGTAACGATACACAACCGTTGTCTCTCCGTCTGGGACCCATGGGGGACATATCTGTCCATGCATCTGTCGCGGCGCATGACACGACCCTCGATATTAGTAATCTTCGCGGCGCGCGATACGTCCCTCGAAATATAATATCCATCGCGGCGCGCGATACGACCCTCGAAATGGTACATCCTCTTACCACAACTATGTCTCAGATACAATGCAAATGACATGCTCAAATAAAAATGAGGAGATAACCATTTTGATAACAAAGTGCAATTTACTACAAAGAAGACAACACCAACAAATAAGCAACAAGTCTTCAAGTCATTCTCAACACTACACAAGGGAATACACGAATTTCATACGCTTAACAAGGGTTTAGAAATACACTTGCCTTAGTCAATCGAATAATTACTCTTGGACTTGAGCCTTCCCTTTCCGTTGAGCTTCCGAACCAATGGAATCTATTCAAGTATATATTTACAATAAGGTTTCGGAATTAACAACACTCACACTTTTATGTGTTTAATCTTGACCTAGAAATTCACCCAAAATTTATAATCAAGTTTGTAATTCTTGATGTCAATTAACATTTCAACTATCATATTTTTCATCAAATTTCAAGTCTAGAATTTAATTCTAATTCCTCCAATATTATAAATCTAATAATATTCACATAATATCCTCTACCTAATATTTAATTACTTGATTTAATATGCCAACATATAAAAACTATCTCAAAAATCAAAGTAACATAGGAATGGGACGGATAACGAATAACATAGTTCTGCAGATTTTTTTTATTGTTATTATTATTTTTACCAATTGAATTGTGAATTTTACCTAAATTCAAATCATCATTCCCAATGATTAACAAAGATCATTATCCAATTATCACATTGGCCATCCATTTTTTTCCAAGTACAAAGAAAAACGCTACTACATATATACCAATTTGCATATTTATATGCAATTAAAATTCACTCCTTTCTATTTCAAAACATGACAATAATAATAAACTAATATATATTGTTAGCATGCTTTGCTCTTTACCTGGACGAGAATGAAGTGGTGTCAACGCCAGCCGCCACTCACAGGTAGTTTCTGTTTTCCTTTCTATCTTCTTTTCTTGTAAATTGCTTATGTTATTAAAAGTAGCACTCCTTATTAACCTATATTAATATTTCAGACTTGACCCATTATTATTAAAAATAACTAAATTACCCCCAAATTAATTAATATAGTTAAATGACTATTCAAAATTATCAAAAAAATAACTTTTTCGGGTCCGAGTCATTACATATGGGTTAGACTTTTATTACGTCGGTGTTAATATTAGATCAGATACATGTTATATATGTAAGTAATTGTGATACACTATAGAACATGTGTTATATACATGAATTAATAAATTGTTGGATACATCCCCTTGTATATGATATAACACAAGATTCAAAAGACATATAATCTTAATTAATATCAATACTTCTTAGATATACATGTATCTGATAAATAACATTGCTATATTATTAGATACAAAAAATGGAAAATAATTATATCAGATATACGACATGGTATCTGATATAACACAAAATTGATATTGTAAGGAAGAAAGAGTATGGAGAGATGAACTTTGGATTGAAGATTGAGATTGAGATGAAAGTAGAGAAAATATGCAAATGTGATGCAAAATATAGGGGGTGAGGGGAGATGTATTGTTGGCATAGGATTTTGAGGGATAATTATTAATTTACTTTTAATTAAGGAGTTTGAGTTTTAAGATAATTATTTAATATCATATTTAAGAGATTTGTATATTTGATTTAATTTTTTAAAATATATGGTATAATTATTAAAAAGTGGTGTTATGAGTAATATTTTTAAACTGTAGATAAAATATGTATATATGATAGTTAAGTATGTTCAATAAATTAAATATTTTGAGTTCACACATTAAGAACAGAGAAAAGCTCTTGAAACCTATGGTTTTTTGGGTACGGAGGAAAAAAACATTTCCTTGAAAATATTTTCGAATATTTTCATGTTTATTTGAGTTAAATATTTCTCAAATCAATTTATTTTCCTCAAATTTAATGAATATGATTTTCCATCCAAAATAAAGGAAAACATTTTCCAAAACTCCACTTCATCCTTTAACTTTTTTTTTCTTACCCTACCCGTTGTACCCGACCCTCCCCATTCAAAAAAAAATTCAAATAGATTTTCTTATTTTTTAAAATTTGAATATATTTTTTTATTCGTCCCCCTCCCCCCACCCCACCCACCCAAATTAACCAAAAGAAAATCAAAATTTTTGAAAAATGTTACAAACTTTAAGATTTTTTTTTACCTCACCAATCCCTAACCTTATGTCAAAAAAATTGCTTTTGAAAAATGTCAAAAACTTTATTTTTTTTATTTTTTACGTCACTCTCCCTGCCATCTCCCAAACAAGGCCACCCCACCCACGTCACCCCACCCAGGTCCTTGATTTCTATACTTTATTTGAAACACTTTATTGGGTCATTTGGTTACGGTATAAGAGGGCATATTATTCATTTATAAAACATTGTATTTGTGTTACAATGTTTGATAAAAAAAATTTATTCGGTTAAAAAGTCAATATGACTTATACTATGTTTGGTTGAATTTTTGTAGTCTTACATAATTAATATCAAGATAACTTATGAGGGAATCTATGTATAAAGTTATGTAGGGTAGAAGATGGAATAACTTATATGGGTATTAGTTATACATGTATTAAAGTGATAAATTACATATTTATTATTTTATTGGAAACTTTATTGTTTTCCTATATATAGGTTTGTTGTTTTTATTTTCTTTTATATTTAGACCATTTATATTTCTTTTAATTTCTTTTATTTTTTTAATTGGAAACATTATTGTTTTCTATCAACATGTGTTATTTTTATTTCTTATTATATATATATATATATATATATATATATATATATTATTTTCATTTCTTTTTATATACTTATCATTTCGATTAGTTATGCAAATATAAATATTTTTCTAATATTAGAAATTGATTGTATATTTTTAACGGTACATATGCTAATCAAATATTAGCATTATAGATTACTCAAAATATTTCACATTTTATTAGCATGTATTATTATTTTGTAAATAATATATATTGATAATTTACAACTAGTTTAATATACAATAGTTAATAATTCATGTATTGTAATCTCTACGTAATTAAATAATATCTACATAACTAATATTCACATAGCTAATACTCACATAATTAAACCCATCATAACTAAGCTTGCACTGCATAACTAATATATGCATAAGTAAACCCTGCATAGCTAATACCTACATAATTAAACCCTGCATAACTAATACCTACATAACTAAACTCTGTGTAGCTAATACCTACATAACTCTAACCAATAACCACACAACCCCAAAGCTCTTGATGTTATAAATCCTTCAATGCAATGAGTATTTTCCACACTTTATAGACATGTGGATCATTAGTATACTATTTGTGGATAAAATGTGTTTTAGGGAAATCACAAGAGAACACTAGATGAGTGACATCATTCATTTGAATAAATTGATTTCTTTAAAGAGTCGATATAGAATTCTGATATAATGGTGATGAACTATATTTTGTCACAAAGCTTTTCACACAAAGCTTTATGATAGATCATAAGAGTTTTGAATCATGAGAGATATTGTTTAAATTAAGGAACATGAATGGTGGGATTCAAAATTTAAGAAGAGGAAAGCTTTAGAGTTCAGTAATTTATGTGATATACAGAAAGTGTATACAATGTATGTGATCAGATTCAGGTTACACCTTAGATGGAAAATATCATATATATGAAATTATCATAATAAAGAGACTCCCGCTATAATAAAAATGACCGTTAGCGGCATTTAATTCTTAATTATCGTTAAATATGTATTTTTGGCAGCAATTGTTACTCTTTGTATATGTCCCTAAAGCCTTTAGCAACATTGGTTCTAATGACACTTAACTAATGCCGGTAAAGACTTTAGCACCTTTTATTAGTCTCAATATGTAATGCTGCTAAAAATTATTTTTGTTGTAGTGTCCCTTTGTTTAAAACAATGATCTACTTTTCTTTTTATGTTTGTTTAAAAGGAATGGTCTTTTTTTGTTTATTTTTAAGCAACACATTAATTTTAGTTTTTCACATAATATATTTCAAGCCACAAGATTAAAGAATTTTCTATTACATTTAATATATATAATTTGTTTACAATTTGTTTTTTGCTGACATTCGTTTATCCAAATTTACAATACATATTTCACAGTTAAGGACTTTTTGGCCCCATTACTATTTTTTTTTTTTTTTACTATTAATATGATTCACATTGGTTTTTTTTCTTTGTCCTATTTTTTTTTTTTTTTTTTATTTTTACATTATTAGCAGTGTAGGGGAATATTCTAAGGATGTGTTTGGTATCGAGATGTTTCATAATTTTCCTACTCGTCAAAATGTATTAGAAAATATTTTTTTTTTGGAATAAGTTCCTTAATGTAAAAAACCTCAAAGTCTTACGTAATTTATTTTTTTTAATCTTATTTAGCTCTTATCATAGTTACGGTTAAATGTTTATGACTTGCAAGAATGAGTGAGGTAATAGAATGTGTTTCTCCAAAGTATTTCAATTTTGGAAGTTTAAAACTTAAAGATTTGACCAAAGTCAATATTTAATGTTGATGAGGTCAAATCCGAGTTTGGATGATTTCACTAGCTCTGAGCGGAGGTTGGACATGTTTGCTGAGGCATTCAGGGGCATTTTGGACCTTGGCTTGGATTCCTTCATTTTCTTAAATTTAAAGTTTGCTGTTGAAACCAAATTTGACCGTCCACATTTTAAATTAATTAATCAAATTACTTAAAATTATAAATAGAGTGAAACAATTGATTTATGTAGTCAAAAGAAGTTCTTAACTATTTTGCAGATATTTGGCAAAATATCCTAAAATGTATAATATGTGTTGTATATTTACTAAGTATTTTAAGTACATCTATTTCGTTTATTTTGAAAATTAATTTATCTCCGTACCAAGATTTTAATCAAACATATATCTCAAATTGTTAATTTAAGGTCATCTATGGTTTAATTACGACAATTAGTCCATATGTACAAATAATTATTTTATTTTGATAAATAGAAAAGCTTAATAATTAATTAGTTTGTCTCAATTTTTACCCAGAATTGTTTGCTAAATAAATCTTTGAGTTCACATTTTCAATAGTTTGGTCACAAATTACAATGGAAAGCAATTCAGCAAGTATACTAAAAGAGATAACAACGAAGTATCACATAAGCACATATATACATCTATCAAACAAGGAAAAAAGATATTAAAGATCCATCCTAAAACTTGGTCGATATTGGTAAAAAACACTACAAAAGATAGACATATATAAATATATAGATTGTCTTGAAATACAAAAGACTAGTCAAAATATGCAGCATGAGATGAGTCAACTCTAAAAGCCAGTAAGCTCATCCTTAATCTCTGAGTATCAGCTGCATTGCACGAGAATCATTGCAATTGACTAAAACTCAGATCTGCATTAGGGAAAATAGACGCAGAGTGCTCTATGAGTTCCAAAATAAAAAGTACTCAAAAGATATCATAGGTTGTCCGAGCTCGATATAGAAAAACCACAATAAAAATGCAAGTAATCAAACCAGTATGATAGTAGAAGGGTTCACTAAATGAAAGGAAAATCATAAATCATACACGAAAAATGTTAAGAGGATACCTAAGTAACTCAAAATAATTATAACCTAATTGGACCTTCATAAGCTGAAAAGGAACCTACGAAGGCAAATAGAAGAAATAACTATACCAGACCCTCCCATAAACCTAATGAGTTGTAACACCTAGAAACTTCTAAGCCAAGAACCGAGCAATTCTACATATGTGCATCGGCTTGAACCTAATAAATTAAGTGTCACTTGGTATAAAGGTCCAATCATAAGTATGAAAAGTGTATTGAATTTGAATTAGGATCATAATGGACTCTTAGCATATGGGGAGTTTCATGGCCCAATACCAAGAAAATGAAAGGTCTTGAAGTCTTGTTTCTAACATCTTTGACTGTCCACAAATTCAAGTTATGTGCTAACATGTATACCCAAAAAACTAAATTCACTAGAAAAGAGTTACTAGTACAAAGTATATCAACGTTATGAACTCATGGAATCACAAAACCTTAGTTTCGTCTCTCATTGATTTCCAAACACTAAAGTAGTTACTCAGTTACTTGTTTGTTCTTGAATATTAAAGAAAATTGCTATTGTTACAAAAAACTCCCTTTTTGCAAATAATACAAGAGAATAAATAACCGCAATGGAGCTAGGTCCCAAGCCTAATAGGTAAAAAATATTGACAAAAATTCCATAAGGGTAATATGAAATTTTTCTAAATCAAAACGGTAAAATCGCTAGTGATGTAGTGATTTAGGTGGGTGGCGTTAAGGAAAATCGCTGCAGTAGCAAAGATTTGTAAAATTTATTTTTTAAATTTTTTTTTAACAAATCGATGCAAATGATTTTTTTAAAAAAATTGTAAATCGCTGCCTGTGCAGCGATTTTACTTATTTTTTTTTTAAATTTTGAAGTAAATCGCTGCTTTGGCAGCGAGGATTTGTTTAAAAAAATAAATTTTACAAATCGCTGCTACTGTAGCGATTTACCTTAAAGGCACCACCTAAATCGCTACATCATCGGCGATTCCGTTTTGATTTAAAAGTTCTTTCATTTTATCCTTTTGAAATTTTTGTCAATATTTTTCCCTTTAGGCTCGGGATTCGACCATATTACATGGGTTCAACCCTAACTTTGGGGATTGTAATTTGGACGTATCATTTACCATAAATATCGTAGGCTATTCTTAATAATAGATTTACTTTCAAAACAATACTCTTAGGCTACATTTTCATCAATTACGCATATTTCTTTTAGCAACACCTATTTTAAAAAATAAACATTTCATGTACGGTAGGATGAATGAAATTGAGTAAAGGTTCAACAAAGATTAAAGTTTAAAATCACAGACTATCTATCAGCTAAATCTCAATCTTAAATTCCACAGCAACAATTCAACTCTCTAATATGTCAAGTCCAATATTTTGCCCAACTCATAACATGCTTTATACAACAAGTTACTACTTAACCTAAGTTTGAGAAAAGTAACCCAAAACATACGTTGAAGGTCAGGCAAATGCGCCACAAACCCTCACACCACTATGTTTCCCTAGCATAAAAGCCTCAAAAACTCTCAGTCTATCAAAATTATGATCCATATGAGAATAATTCGATATCCATATTGCAATATAGATTTGTAGGTCAAGGATTAGGTCAAAAAGTCAAGACAAAGACCCGATATTGAAATTAGAATTTTTGTTCGTAGAGTTAATCACCCACAATATAAAGAAATTTTCGATATATAAAAAAGTAATCAGGTTTGAATTGATCTCAAATCACCAAATTACGATTTTTGAATTTTAGGGGGAAAATTCCCAATTCCAAATCCCCAAACAATTATTAGATATCAAAATACAAAAGTCGATCGTTCTAATCCAAACTCTAAAAATTGAGAAATAGAGAAAGAAAGTGAAAACCACATTTTTATTAGTTGTAATGAAGGCGTTAGGTGTGATGACAACATGAGTGACCAGATGATATAACGCATTAAGAACACTGCCTATGACATCCATCTCCTGTGCTACCTATGTCTGAATATGAGAAAATTCTATTATGTTCTAAAATTGGTTTTAACACTAAAATTCATGATGAAGTACTACACGACCCTTGCAAATCACCCTTCAGACTTTGTGGATTTATCAGAATTGAAAATGATCTCATTAGTTTCAAATGTTAACTTTGGTCAAACTCTCAAAACACCTCAAAAATCATGTCATCCATTCCCTTAAGTAAACAACTATCAAAACTATGGAGATGGTCAAATAAGAGAAGAAGAAAAAATCACAAAATGACCTTGAGAGTCGTTATAGATTATAGGCGTAAAATAGGGGAAGACGATAAATATTGTAAGACTTTGCTATACGATCGAAAAGGTACAAGTATAACTATATCATGTGTATTAGGTCCTTGAGTTTGTTCAATTAGGTACCCACAACTTATTTGACAATCGTATAACATTTTGTTCTTTCCACAAGGATGACATCAAGATTTTCTTGAAAATCCTTACTAAACGTTTTTTATATCCCAAGAAAACTACCCTCTAATATTACTAAAATCCTGGACCTAGACCTAAAATTCGAAGTATAATAATTTTAAAAATTAAAAAAAAAATGTTAGGAAACAGTGGGTTGCAGCAATGAAATATTTTAGGGTTTTAGAGATGCTCCATTTCGAGGCGACACGAGCACTTTCCCGGCGTTTTCTCCCACCAATCTCCTCAAAACTTTAAATTATTGCCCTTTCTATATGGATTCTTGTGTTTACTATTATATCTTCCTTCCAACACTACCCTTCCTTGTCTACCTCTATTTATTTATATACTACCTATTCTTCTTTTATTTATTTAATTCAATAATTAAGAGATTTTTTTTACTGAAACTTGCCTAAATTTCACTAGTTTAGAAGTTTACCATTTAGATACGCTCCAGTTTATAGGAAATACGCATGTATCTATGATACATATCAAATCTCGCTCGCCACTCTCACATGTATATGATATTTTCAGATATATGTGAATCACTCCAGATGCATACAGATACACGTATCTAGTATGTATTGATATCTAGTGTGATTCACATGTATCTGAGATATATACAATTCTTGGTTGCTCGTCTCCCTCTTAATCTCAGTCGCCTTTGTCCCAATTTTTGTGTATTTGAGAACAAAAATACATGTATTTAAGTGTAAAATACATCGAAAATATTTAATTAATGGTAAGATACGTAATATCTTAAAAGTATATGCAATAATAGTATATATATATATATATATATATATATATAAAAGTGAAAAAAAAATGCAAACAGTTATTTGTGTAATGCAATAAAAAATATGTACAAAACTATTACAGGTGTAATTGGAATCAAATTGAGACAAAAATTATTAAATCAAACAGAGAAAATACTCCTCCATTTTGTGTAATATGATGATATTCGATTAGCGCAAAGTTAAACAATGAATAAAGGAAACTAATGTTATTTTTAAATATTGTCATTTTTACATTTCCTTTTGGGGAGTATTCACGATTTGTATAAATATTGATCAAAAGCAATGAATCAAGTCAAATTGATTGCAGTTTGATTTGATTTTACATTTTTTAAAATCGATGATAGTTGATCAATTTAGTTTTAATTTTGTTCAATAATAATAATAATAAGAACCTAACCAACAATTATATACATATAATTTATTATAATTTTATGAATAATTTTATATATAATATATATGTTTTCATCAACATTTAATTATAATTTATTTATGAAAGCAAAAATGTTCAAGACAAGAACCTTTTTCTTATTGCTTTCATGTATATGAGTGTATATACAATTTTTTTGGGACTAAGAACACTATCTCTTTATTGTCTAAGCCAAAGTGGTGAATTTTGAAGATTTATTCACATTAATTTTAGTGATTGAAAGTTTTGAAAGTCAACAACTCTAATTATTTTTCTTTTTGAATTAAGTTTTGTCTTTTTTCCATTTTGAATAAATTAATTTTTCTATTTTTATGTATGATTAATAATCAAATAACTGAATCGAACCTAACTAAAATTGATAACAATGACAAAATCAATAAATGCATATTACATTTAATTTGGTTTGATTTTGATAATTTAAAATCCGATTAAATCGATCTGGTATTGGTTTGACTAATAACCGACCCAAATCGATCTGTATATGGCCCTACCAAGAGTGTCAAAATAAGTCCAAATATAGGTAGTCCGTCTAACCCATCTAAAAATTTATGGATTGACCTCAAGATAATTTAAATTGGCTAGATTTCAACTCATTCAATCTTAGCCCATTTTATAATAATCTTCAATCAAGCACAATTTAATTTCTATAATTTCAAAAATCTCCTCTTGGATACATCCGTATCCACTCAAATACATTAATATCCGTTTTGGATACATCCCTCCCATTAAGTGATGTATCATTTGCAATGTTTCACACCACCAAGCAATGTATCCAAGAGCAATGAAAAAATTCAAAAAAAAAATAATTGGAGAAACTTATGAGATAGGATGTAATTAGCTACCAAATACATGGAATTTTCGAAAATTTACAAAATTATTGAGATTAAGCCGGTCAAATTGCGCATTTCACGATCCAACTCGATTTTAAGCCCATTATTTAAGCTCAATCTATTTGGGCCAAAAGTAAATTTGAGCGGGTCATAACTCAACTCGATTTTTATTTTTACACATTTTAATATCTCTAATTTCAAGTATGAACTTCTCTAGGAGACTTTACTTATCATGCTTAAAAATAAATAGTTCATAAAATTTGTTATTTTTAAAATCTAAGATATAATTAAGTACATTTTTCTTATTTTGTCTTAGTATAGTTATTCCTAAAAATAAACATTGATTAGTTAATTAAAATAGAACTCTAAGTGATTTTTTGATTAGGTCATATTCATTCATTGTTTCATATGAATTGCTTCAAATTTTAACTATACTCCCACAACATCAGAATTAAGATTCAGCACGCATATTTAGATCACTTTTAATTTATGAAATTTGAATATTTTTTTATGTTGTCACCTTTTTATTGAAAAGCTAATGAAACATGTTTTATACTGAATTTATCAGGGGTTTGGGTGTGGAAAATTATACATCTTTCAGACAGGTTAAAATCATATTGATACTTAATGGCTCCAATAGTATCTGAAGCTCAAAAGTTTCAAATATTTTATCATTTGGAATCAAAAATGACGAAAAGATTGTAGCACTCCTGAATACTAATCCATTCACTTTGAAAGGTTAATGTGTATTGATAATGATTTGGTCTTCAAATCTCATTATTTATTATTTCGGAAAAAGGCTTAAAATATCCTTGAAGTATCAAAAATAGTACAAAATTACCATTCATCTATCTATTGACTCCAAAATATCCTTCTCATCCATCTATTGCTCCAAAATACCCTTCTCATCCACCTTTGAGTTCAAAATTAACCATTTATTTAACAATTTTAAATTTAAACTATTTAAATATTCTTTTAATACACGACTCTCAACTATTTGTTATAATTTAACTTATTAATATAATTTATTAACCAATCTACTATCACCCATTACTATTAAACCACACCCAATTAATAAGTTTGTCACATTACTAATGCACAACAGGAAAGCTACTACCAATGAGTGTTTCTAAAAATTTGAAGCGAAAATGTCTGTAGAAGTACATTATCATACATTCAAGTCCTCAACTGAAAACATAGTATAATTCAAGTGTCTAAATAAAAATTACCAATAAACATAAAAGTCTGACTATGTTCATCTTAATTATTCATTCGCCTCAATTATATGATGTTACTTAATAGAAACCTTTTTCAAAAAAGAATATATTAAAGTTTCAATATTTAAAATAAATAATAAATATTCATAAAATTATATTAAATAAACTGCATGAATTAATTCGAGAGGTGCTACTTCTTTACCTTTAATCATAAGTTTCGAATTTAAGTTTGCAACAAAATCCTATAGAAAGTGTCCTTCTAAATAAGCGGCTCAACCTAAATTTAATTGGAGCTTCAATTCGGACTCAAATAATTTTGAATGTCATTTTAAGGAATTGATAATTTTGTCGTGCTTTAGCAGTGTTTAGGGCGATTTTGATATTATAAATGGTTTATTAATTGGGTGGGGCTTAATTAGTAATGGGTGGGTAGTGGGTTGGTTATAAATGATATTGATAAATTAAATTATATCCAATAGTTGAACGTCAAGTATTTTTAAAAAATATTTATATAGTTTAAATTTGAAACTGTTAAATAATGGGCAACTTTCACATATAGCAAACAAAAAAATCATATTTGTATAATATAGCAAACTTTGCATAATTGCGTTCCATAGCAAACATAAAAACTGTATAATTCGCTATACATATAAAAGTGTATAATTCGCTGGCCTAAATTGTATAATTCGCTGGCCTAAATTGTATAATTCGATGCAATTGTATAATTAGCTTTGCATAAAGTTGAATCGAATTAAAATATATGTATATTGCATAATTATAAGTGTATAGCAAGAAGATATATGTTTTTCTCGCTTTATACAAAAACAGAAACACAATATATACACTTCTGTTGTATAAAGCTAGAAAAAATTGTATTTCACTGCAATTGTATAATTCACAATTGTATAATTCTTTGGCCTTTTTCTCTGCAATATTTGAAGTAAAATGTTTGTAAATTATATAATTAAGTGTATAACACGAAGATATACATTTTTGCATGTGTATATACAATTTTCTCTCGCTTTATACAAAACAGAAACAGAAATTATACACTTCTGTGTATAAAGCGAGAGATGCGAGAATGGGAGAGTGGCGAGCGAGACTTCTGGGAGAGAGACGCCTGGCAAATTTTTGCCAACGTTTGCTATGGAGCACAATTAAATCAAACCCTAGCTATTTCATTTAATTTAGGTTATTAGTTTGCTATTTTATACAATTTTCCCTTAAATAATTGGTCAATTTTGAAACTAAAGGTAGATGACAAGGATATTTTGGAGCAATAGGTGGGTGAAAAGGGTATTTTGGAGCCAATAGATGGGTGAAGGGTAGTTTTGTACCATTTTCAATACTTCGAGGGTATTTTAGGCCCTTTTTCGTTTATTCTTTCAATAATAATGTGGTTACTTAGATATTTATATTCATGAAAGTATTGAAAACTTCTTTAAATTTGATGTCAATTATAAGTTTTATTTTCGAACAATTGACAGTCTTAAAAATACTCTTTTACTTAACTAACTGAACTTAAATATAGCTTTCATCTTGCAATAGGGTTGACATCAGCACAACTTTTCATCGTAGACAGATGGTGATTCTAAGAGGACTATCCGGATTTTGGAGTACACGCATCAGACTTTTCAAGATTTTGGATTGTGACATTTTTCAATACATTGAGGAAAAAGTAGGAGGCGTCGACAATGTTCCTGCCGCTACAATAAAAATAACTTTTAGCGATAATAAATGTCCACATTAATAAAGAACGTTATTCTTTCTTGAAATTAGTTAATTGTCAAATATCGCTGTAAGTTTTAGTGACGTTTACAAAGAGTGTTATTTTCCTCTAAAAATTTATTTAGCATTAATTAAACCATTAATCTATTGCCACTAAATTTTTTTTTTGTAATGTAGTGTAACACCCATATGAGGGAGAAATGACTTTTCATTTTTCCCTCACTTGTCACTTCCCAATTCACTCATTACTTAAGTCCAATAATCCCCCCCCACCACCACCACCACCCTACCCCACACAAATGCAAATAATTATTGTTAAAGCATATACATGAAAAATTATATAATTCATAAGTAAGGATTGATTGCATTTGGATAAGTAGATTTTCCTTTAAACTTTTCATAGTGAATATAAATTGAATATATTCCGTCAATCGATAGATTTGATATATTTAAACCGTCAATTGTTGACATATATTTAGAAAACATAAGTCTTACAATTAGCCCTTTAACTATTTTTTATTCTCATTATTTTAATTGTTTCAGCCATAAACAATATTTCCTGGTTCTTAAGTTAATAGATGACTAGACTAACCAGATTTTCCTTGAAGTGTTGCACACTAAATAGGTATTTTTTAAATGTGTTATCCCATAGTTACACCAATTGATATATCTTGTATCAAATATAAAAATCGTTAAAAAGTCTTAATGTCTTTATTCTTACTACTGGACATTGTCTCATAATAAGAATGGGCCATAGAAATTATTTTAATAATGTTGAATCAGTATATCAATGACTTTGTTTGATTTCTATAAATCTAGAACTTGAAATTTTTAGTCTTAAATGTACAATTAGTGTCATGTTGACTTGTCCTCAATTATAGTCTCATTTTCTTTGATGATCTCTCAACTGCCTCTCTAGTTATACCTTTTGTAAGTGGATCGGACACATTATTTTTGAATTTTACATAGTGAATTGTGATGATTTCACTTGAAAGTAGGTGCCTAATGGTATTGTGTCTTCGTCATATGATATGAGACTAACCGTTAAATATAACTCTCCCAACCCTTCCTGTTACAACTTGACTATCACAATGTATGCATATAGGAGTCATTGATTTGCGCCAAAATAGAATTTCTTCTAAGAAATTTTGTATTCATTATGTTTCTTCATCGGCCTTTTCTATGACTATAACTCAACTCCATTGTAGAGTGTTCTATACATTTTTGTTTGAATTATTTTAAAGAAATTGATCTTACGCCAATGGTAAAAACATATCCACTTGTGGACTTAGTTCAATTGATCCAGTAATTCAATTTGTATCACTATATCCGGTAACAGTTGTTGAATACTAGTTGTGATGCAAAGCAAAGCTTTAAGTGTATTCTAAGTACCTCTAAACTCATTTCCTTGCCATTCAACAATTTTAATTGGGATTAGTTGTGTATCGACTCAATGTTACACAAGTTGTTTCTATGATGTATATCAAACTTTTAAAAACTCTAGCATAATTCAATTGATATTGACTTTCACCTTTATTCTTAGCAAGATTAATAGTCACATCAATTGGTTATTTTTTACTTTTGACTTTTAACTACTTATATTTTTAAGTATCTTTCAAATACAATGAGATTTAAAAAATTCTAGATTTTAAGGAGTTTTGTAAATGTTAATTCTCAATATCAAGTCAACAACTCTTATCTTTCAAATCAAACTTACAACAAACATACACTCAGTAATATTTATAATGGCAATGTCGTTACTCATTATCATCATATCATCCACATATAAATAAGTAATGGAAATTCGATTTGGAGTGTCTTTAATATGAACACCTTTAGCACATTATTGATCTTAAATTCATTTGTCAGTATAATTTGGTCATACTTCACATGTCATTGTTTGAGTGTGTATTTTAGTTCATAAAGTGACTTAACAAGTTGACTTTCACATCCGGGTTTAACCCCTAGACGTAATCGACGACGACTAAGACTACCCTCTTAGCTTACATCATTACATTCATAGGTCAAATTTAGCGCAAAATTTAAAACTTTAAAACTTTTCTTTACTTCTACTTGGAGGTTTACATAGACCTCTATATATACATAGTATACATAGACCCTTCGTATAGGAAGATTGCTTAGTCTTCTACTTTTATTGCACATAGATATATAGAAAATATAACATAGTCATAATAATCGTCTCATCTTGTAACCATCTAATAAGAGTATATCAAATTTGGGCCTAGACCATACATCAAATTGATAAGACCACATATAGGTCATACAAATGTTTAGTACTCAATTGAATGGAAAGAAAGATAAGAGTCTTAAACTCATAACAACTCCATTTGCTAGATAGTGGCATCGCTCTGGGAAAGTGAGGACCTACCCTACTTGGATGATCAAGAGATCCAAGTATTCTTCAAGTCGTCTTCAAAAGCACTTCAACGACTGGAACCTAAAATGTTGGGGAAAGGAAGAAATGAGATTAGTACGCCACTTGTACTAAGTATGAGACCATATGCACACATACTATCAAATCATTCTAAAAGAAGGACCTCTCTTTGAAACACGGTATTTTACCCTTTTGAAAATCTTATGCACATTCAAAAAGACCATACGTAATAATAAGACATAGTCATTAAGTCATAAAAATGTATATTACAAGACCAACAACATCAAAACTAGTCAAGTCAACATGCATATACTATAATTGAACAGATAGTCAAGTAAATCTATCATCAAGTCATAATTGCAAAATGCATGCTTAAGAGTACATTTCAACATGACTAAAGTAAGACGTCTACCCATAACCCCTATCAAGGCAACAAGTGGAATGACCAAGAAAAGCCCCATAACATTACTCAATCAAGTAACCCAACAAGAATCATGACCAACATCCCACTTCACATATCATAACATTTAAGAGTACATAACATCATACTTTAACAGCATAGACCAACACATACTCATAAGTGACAACAATCAATATATAGTATCAACAATGTGCAAGTTCATCATATACATGTCATATAGCATTCTAAGCATATTCATACATAAGAACATCCTCCTAAGACTCCCTTTAAGGCTAACTAGTGCAATGTTTAGGTAGAGTCTCATACCCCTACCTAGACTAAGCTAAACCCCTTAGGTCATCTTAGTTAGAGTTCAATCCTTTAGTTCATTTTACCTTTTGGGAACATATTGCCCTAACCGACGTAGACCACATGAGCTATGTGGAATCCGGTGTCATGGAACCCTACACCGAAAGAAGGCGAACAACTTGCCAAGGTAGTACCAAAACATGAACATAGAAACTACGTGGATTCACTAGCTAGTATTCCTATGAGGGAAACATAATTCAAGAACTAGGAGATATAGTTGAGACCCTCTTTATGCTACATACATTGTAGTCTCCAATCTCAAGAGTACATTAGTGATCCTGCCTTCCCTAAGTGGGAAGGGACACTCCTCACTCTAGTTCACTTGGTGCTAATCTAGAGCCCCTTTTTGAAATGTCTTTAATCTCTTTATTAATCATCATCATAACTTAATGTAAGTTATAGGGTCTAACCCTTGTATACCATCATTATCAACATATCTAAATAAGAATTGCATGAGTATTGTCCTTTTATTACAAATAACATAGGTGAGGTTAGCACATTAACATTTCATATCATGATAAGGCACATTAGTAAATCATTCACCATCCTTATAACCTTTACATCTTAAGATAACACCTCACAAGTCATAGTCAAGACATTTCAATTCAACATCATACCATCCTATCATTCCTAATACAACGCATACTCCAATACAACATTATGAATTAATCACAATTAACCATAATTTGAAGTAAAAGATAGAGATCACAAGACTTACCAAGTCTTTTTCATAATTCATCATCAAGGTATTACCATCAACCCTTAATTTAACCCAATTAGGGTATACCATCATCATCATAATTCAGTGACTAACATGATAACAACACTAAACAAATCACTACATCACAATTCAATACTAGATTATAGCTTAAGACAAGATACTTAGGTGAATTCATAACATACTTCATAACCTAGATCATCTTATCAAGAATTAGCATGAAAAGATTATAATTAACCCTAATTCATTCATGATTAGTATAACAATATCATATAGTAGTAATTCAACCAATAACCAAGTCAACTGAACCAATACAATATAATTCATATCAAGATCATAACCTAGGGTTAAGGGTTAAGGATCATCTTCTACAAACTAGACCAAACCATCAAGATACACCATAATTAAGTTAAAATAAATGTTAATATATTCATAATATCCAAAATAAATCATAAACAAATCAATTCATAACATCAATTTCGGATTGGATAAACACCCACTTGAAAACTCAACTATAGAAATCAATTTAACAGAACCCTTTGAGGAAAGAGGTCTCAAAGGTGAATTAGATCTCATACCTTACTAATTGATGAAGACTGACAGAGGAATTGAACCTTTAGAGCCCTTAAACCCTCCCCTAACTTGTTCTTTGTCACGACCCAAATCGAGTCGCGAGTGGCACCCACACTTACCCTCCTATGTGAGCGAACCAACCAATACAAAACCCAACATTTCAATATAATATCAACAGAAAGTAATGCGGAAGACTTAAATCTCATTAATGAACATTGATTAAATAACTTCTAAAACTCAATAACTATTATTATCCCCAAAATCTGGAAGTCATCATCACAAGAACATCTATCCTCAAATTACTAATCTAAGAGTATCTAAGAAGCTAAAATAAGTAAAAAGCTAGTCCATGCCGGAAGTTCAAGGCATCAAGACATGAAGAGGAAGATCCAGTCCAAGCTAGAAGCATTAGCTCACCCTGAAATCCGGTGTAATGAAGACTGGCTAGAGTTGCGGTTGAGTTGAAGACGACGGCACGTTTGCTGCACTCCACAAATAATCAAGAAAACAAATACAAGTAGGGGTCAGTACAAGGCACAAGTACTGAGTAGGTATCATCGGCCAACTCAAAATAGAAAACAGTATATATCAGATAATAACATAAAATCAACCATATTACTCAACAGGTGAAAACAACAAGTTCACAAATCATGTGTAACCACATCAAACACACCTATGAGAACTCAAGTCTTCACACCATACTCATTTGGGATATAGGTTCTTTTCATTCGAATTTATTAACATAATTTCAAGATTCATTATCTTTATTCCTCTTGTGTCGGTACGTGACACTCCGCTCCCCTACTACTATATGTCGGAACGTGACACTCCGATCCCCTAATTCTACGTGTCGGTTCGTGACACACCCGATCCCCTAATTCTACGTGTCGGTTCGTGACACCCGATCCCCTAATTCTACATGCCGGTTCGTGACACCCGATCCCCTAATTCTATATGCCGGTTCGTGACACCCGATCCCCTAATTCTACGTGTCGGTTCGTGACACCCGATCCCCTAATTCTACGTGCCGGTTCGTGACACCCGCTCCACTAGTCTCATTCTATTAGTTCATCAAGCCTTCTATTATACCAAGGCATCATCAATCTCATTAATTTAGTTCATCAAGCCTTCTTTTATACCAAGGCATCATCATTAACAAGGTAAATTTAGGATTAGAGATTCAATAGCCTCATCATGCTTATTCATCACAATTATATAATCACATTATGTAAGCACACAATTAAGCATATAGAAGGTTTTATAATACTACCCAACACATATCATTCGCTATTAAGAGTCTACTACGAATAGCATAAAAACCATAACCTACCTCCACCGAAGATTCGTGATCAAGCAAGCAAATTCCCAAAGCTTTGCTATCCTCTTCGTTCCTCTCTCTCTTGATCGATTCTCCCTCTCTTGTTCTTTCTATTTTTCTTATTCAAACCCCTTTTTCTTTTACCCTAATTAGCATATAATTAAGTATAAAAGATGATAAAAATAACCCACTAATTATTCCAAGGTTACCTCCTTTAACCCCCAAGTAATTGAGTTATTAATATTAAACCACTAACTTTATAATTATAAGCAGGAATAGTCCAAAACGCCCCTTAAAATATTTACAGAAATCCGACCCAGCCTGGGATTACGCAACCTTTGACGGTTCGTCATGGCTGTGACGGTCCGTCGCAAAGTTCAGAGAGTTAATTTCTGTGGAAAATGTGTGACGGTCCATCGTGCCCACGACGGTCCGTCCTGCCATTCCGTCACGAAGTTCAGAGAGTCGATTTCAGTACCCAAATTTCAGAATTCTAAGTGTTTTGGAACGAGACCCCCTCGACGGTTCGTCGTGCCCATGACGGTCCGTCGTGGGTTCCGTCGACTCAGACAGTTTTTCCAGAAATAAAATCTGCTGCTCAAAATGACTAAACAGGTCGTTACATTCTTCAATGGAGTTCTTCAACTAGAGAGAGAGAGAGAAAGAAGAGAGAATGAAAAGAATTTTGGGTTTGAGAATTATGAGCTTAGGTTAGTCTAATTTAGGTTAGGGTCTTTATATAGGTCATTAATTAACTTAATTAGACCTCTATTAACCCATAACTAACCACCAAACCCCTTAATTAATTACTTGGAACTAATTAAAATGTGCAGGAAATTACAGGCCCCATCGACGAGACCATGATCGATGGATCCTTAGTCCATCAACGGCCAGTCCCTCCCTCCGTCCTGCACATACGTGGTTTTGGTAAGATACTTTTCCAGGACCTCCAATAATTTGGATAAATGAACATCGACGGTGGCATCGACGCCCCGTCAATTCACCAACGACCCGTCGTTCCCCTTCGTGGGTGAACACTGCCCAGGCAGCCTTGACCCCAAAATGCAAGGGTCCTACTCAAGGGCCCTTGGTTAATCCTTGAGGAGTAGTACCCGGATGTTTTGATCATGAATCAACTTAAACACATGTTAGACACCCTTCCACCAATTTTCATTATTTTCCGACTTTTAAAAGCTAGTCAAATAGTTAGGCTAAGGCACGCTAGCACCTCATTGAACTAGTTTCCAGACATCATGGATGTTCTTTGATTTCTATACTTCCTAAATGACTTATATTCATTAAAATGGACCTTAAAAAGTGTCTAGGCCTTATGACACCTACGTTCGGTTCTAGTTTATGTCTTGTATTTTCAAAGTGTTACATTGACACTCTTTCATTTCTTTATCAAGAATTACAAAGCCCTCATTTTGTTTCATGTAAATTTCCTCCTCTAATTATTTGTTTTAAAAAGTTGTTTTTACATCCATTCGATGAGTTTCAAGGTCATATATTGTAGCTAGTGCAATTAACATCCGAATAGGTATAATCCTAGTTGTTGGCAAGTATGTGTCAAAATAATCAAGTTATCTTCTTTCTCTCTAAAGCATTTAATGATAAGTTTTACCTATCAACTTTCATTTTCCTTTTGAAGATCCATTTTGACTCCAAAGGTTTGTATTCTAGAAAAAGATCAATCAACTCCCGATTATGGTTGCTCAAAATTAAATCATTCTCACTTTTGATAGCTCCTTTCCAAAATCATGAATCAGCGGAGGACATAACTTCTTTGAATGTTTGAGTCTCATTTTCAATAAGAAATGCTACAAATATATTCAAAAGAAGTGGATATCCTCTGACGTTTACTACGCCTTGCAATCTTTTTATCAGGTATATTCTCATTTGGTTCTTTCCGAATTTGTTTAGATCCTTCATTAGAAAACTCAAATTAATTTTATACATATATATATGTTCAAAGAACTTAGTGTTATCTGATTTCATTGTCGTACTTAGAATAGTAAAACAAAAGTATTGTTAAGATGAAAAGGAAAAAAGTATCCAGTCTACAAAATTCACTGTATATCCTTAATGAGTTTAATCTCCTCACTATATTCAAGGTTATGGACTATTTAATCCCAAGATAAACGGATAAACTTATTAAAGAAGTAGCAATACCTCACACGTTAATAAATTCATTATTCAAAAGTCAGCAACGAAATCACATAAAGAATCTACTTGTTTGTAAGAAAATGTATGTAGAAAAAGGAAATCAGCTATAGAAAATTGGGAGAAAACCTCTCTATTTATATGTAACACTTCAGAAGTTTCTAAGCTAAGACCCGAATCAATATTTATTTGCACGTAAGATCGAATTAGGTGATTCTTAAATTAATCATATGTGTAAATGTTATTTCTTTGATGTTTGAATGGATTTAGATATTACTTAAGGTCATAAGAACCCCTAGCACAAAGTTGAGTTGAAAACTTCATTTCTGATTAAGTTTTGACATAAAATTTTATTTTGGTCAACTTCAAACGATTATATCTCCCATCACATAATGAATTAGGTGGCCTATGACCTACCAAATCACAGGTCTTTGAGTCCTCTTTCCAGCGCCACAAAATTTTCCTTATTTTATGTTCAAAGTAAAAAGTTATAATTGTTTTACTAGAGACTGTCATACTAGAGTTTTCTGAGTCTGTGAACCACGACTCCAACCGGCGGGCCGTAGGCTGAACGAAAACATGTCATGTGAAGTCACTGTTAGAGTATTGGGAGTTAACTATTGAGACCCAAATTATACGGATCCAATCGACGGGCCGTAAGTCCACCTACACGTCTTCGCTTGGACCCGCAAATGAACTTTTGAGAATTAAAAATTTAATATCAATTTCACGGATGAGATCTATGGTCCGTAGGTCAAACAACGAATCGTAGATAGCTTCATGGAGAGTTTTTGTCAGCTTTTTAATAAGGATAGTTCAATTTTTCCCCACCTCTTCTAAGCCTAACCTACAATGTTTTTTATACCTAATTAAGGTTCTAAGCAGTATCAATCGACCCTATTACTTTGATTAACACTTACAAGACTTAGAGCAAGGATTCAAGAGCAGAAAAACTAGGATTTTTTGTCGTTCGTTTAATTTTATTGATTTCCTCAGTAACTTTATTCTTTATAAGTATGTAAGCTAGTATAGTGATGGACTAAGTTCGTTCTCACACCCTACATCTACTTTCTATCAGTAAAGAATAATCTAGGGTTACCACCTTAGTTTTGATAATTCTTGTCATGAATTTGTTATTAAATTCTAAGTTATTATTTCTAATTTTTGAATTGCTATATATTATGCATTGAGATTCTTGAGTTGATTATTCAAGTCTATTATGCAAGAACCCTATTATTGATGAAAATCTGTTAACCAACCATCTTAAATTGATTTTCTAAGAAAGTAAAGAGGAGTTTTTGAGAAAAGTTTAAAGACACATTTTGAGTAAAGCTTAAGGGAACTATTGATTCCCAAATTTATCATTTTTACATTGAGAAAAGAGAAATTTTGATTTCTAAATGAGTAATGAGTTCAGAGTTAATTAAGAGCAGTTATCTTTTTTAAAAGGATAGTTTGATCAGCTATCTCAAATCAGATAAAGAGTGATGCTTTATACATTGAGAAAAAGTAAATATTATTGAGAGTAGTATTATACACCGATATGAGGGAGAGTTCATACAATTCACTACCCACATAAATCATGTCTTGCCAACATAGATACATGATCATGCTTTTTAGATGAATTCTTAGTACCTTCGGGTAGAACTTAGTAGATCCACTTACTTGAGATGTTTTAAATTCCGCTATGACATAGGACAGTTCTGATAGCGTGACAAGACGTTGTATCACCACTTAGCTCATAATGATGGTTGCCATTTCGAGAATCTCCTAATAGAGTTTAAAGTGTATTTTTGTATATCACTTCTTATGTTAAAGTTCAGAGGATGAGAAAGTATTTTGTAAAGTTAAATGGTTTCATTCCTTTAATTCTTTACATTCAGTTGAGTTTATGTTATACCCATTGCAGTCCTTTCTTTCAGTTATTTTGCCTCAACTAGATTACATGCTTGTAGTCATTTGACCTGCATCTTTTATTTTATAGATACAGACGTTCAGGATCATCAACAAACATTTTGTTGAGTTCACTTATTACTTCAAACAACTTTGGTGAGTCCCCTTGCTTTTCGGAGGATTTCACAATTTACTTTTATGTTATTCTTGAGTTGTCGTGGATCTTGTCCCGACTTCTATCCTAGTATTAGAGGTTCCATAGATAGTTAGAGTTGATAAGTCTCTTGGTATTTCCCTTTTGTTTGAGCCGTTTTGAGATTGTTTTGCGAAGTACTATTAATATTGCACTTAAGTATTTACTTGAGTTTAAATGTTCTAGATTCTACTTTTAAAACTTTTTTATGCTTGAGTAAATCTTCCACTAAATAGTCAGCCAGACCAAGAATTTATTTTGAAATCAAAAATAATTCTCGAATGTCGATCACGTTCAAAGTGTAGGCTCAAAGTGTGACATTATAGTGAATGATAGGTCTGAACTCACCTATTCAGAACAAACTCAGTTGTTCATAATAGAGATGATGTCTTTTGGGAAAATAAATATTTCCTCGGAAAGAACATGTCCTCTCTGAAATGATTTCGCAAACTTTACATTAATTTCATTGAGAGAATTAATTAGTTAATTCCGTTACGCAAATTAATTAATTTTGTGAATTAATTAATAAATAATTCAGTGAATTAATATTATTTAAAAAAAATAAAAAATTATCAATCAGTCACACCATTTGTTAAAATTAAAGCCAAAACTAAAACCGAAATCAAGTCTGTCTTTAATATCTAGATGTAGCATAATTATTATGTCAGCTGTCAAACTGCAGACGATGATTTGAAAACATAAAACACAAATTAAGTTTGATGGGAGTAATTGTCTTCTTCTGATCCAAGAAAGTGAAATTCAAAGTTGATTATGTAATTTTTGATTATTTGAGAAACAAGGCGTGAAATACTAAATTTGTTAGCAAGAGTTTGTCGCCCATAATGCACTCAAAAATCTGGCTAAGGTAAGAAATAGTAGCATTAGTCTCTTGGAAATCAACACTTGCACTTTCATAGAAAAGAGGTTAAAAGGGAAATACAGGCAAACAAGAGTCTAGTTTGATTTAATTTTTTAAGATTATATTTAGTCTATTATGTAAAGAACTTTGCATGGTAATCTCTACATTTCATTTTCTTTATTGAACGTACTTCCTCTCTTTCTAATTACTTATAATTTTTGCTTTTATAGTTGTTTTTAATTATTTATTTATTTTGACAAATCAAGAAATGATAATATTTTTAACCTATTGTATCCTTAATTAATTACTTTGAAAAATGTATAACTTTTTAAAAATCTTAAGATTTTTTAGTTCATCCACTTCATAATTAATATGGGTAAAATGGTAAATTTAGTATGTCAATAATTACTTTTTTTAGTGAATATGACAATTTAAAAATGAACAAGTAATTAAGAACAAAGGGAGTACATGCTAATTAAATTGTCATTAAGGTAGAGTTAGAAAAAATAAATAATTAAACGGTACTCCCTCTGTCCCTATTTACTTGTCCATATTTCCTTCTATATTGGTCCCTATTTACTTGTCTATTTTAACAAATCAAGAAAGGATAACAATTTTTTTTCCTAACATGCCTTTATTTAATTCTAGAAAATTTCTAGTACTATTAAGTTGTAATGCATATTTTTGGAACCAGAAAATACATTTATTATACTTGGAGTGTTGCATAATCTTTTAAGTTAAGGCTAAAATTATAACTTACTTATGATAATAATTAGTGTCTTAATATATGTATTACTTTTAAAGTGGACAACTAAATAGGGACAGGGGAGCATGTTATTGGAATGAATTCTACAACTCCTATTAAGAGTTTGTCTCCTCATTACCTAGTAGGATGTATTTGGTATTGAAAAAATTATTTTTTGAAAAATGCTTTTTTGATTTTTTTTTATGGTTTATTGGAATTTTAAAAAAAAATATTCTTTATGAAAACGTATTTCTTAACGAAAGTAGAGAAAATAAGTCCTATAAATAATATTCTATGTTTATTTATTTTTTCCTTTTAGTAAGCCAATGAGCTCCCATCCTTAACCCTTGACCATCCCATGCACCCCGGAGGACCCCCTCCCCACCCTCTTCCACACCTATATTGCATGCTAAACTATGTATAAATACTTTTAAGATAACATATTTTTGCTTACTTATCAAATAATAAAAAATAAGTAAAAAAACCAATTTGTTTTCTAATTTTTTTTATTTTTTTTTTTTGAATTTTCTATACCAAAGACACACTAGTGATATACTTTTTAAAAATATTTCCCTACCTTCGAACCCAAACCAATCAAACCAACAAATATTGATTATGCCGCCCTTGAATTCTTTCCTTTCAACAATAGCGGTAATTATCTAAAACTAGTTTTGGCGCATATAATTATGTTAATAGTTTGGAATGCTAAATTCAGTCTTGTAAATTTATCTCTTCAGTGATTAAAAAAGAAGAAGTGAATTTCAATTAAAGTGAATTAAAAAAATAAACTATTTAAGATTATACACTGTTTTTAAAATAATAATATAATGAAACACAATTCTCACTTCAACAATTTCAAAATAGAGTGAACTTTTTTCTTGAAATAAATGACCAAACCCCCAATGAGGAGGAAAACAAAAGAGGAGGGAGGAGGGGGGGGGGGGAGAGATCTAACACCATTTCTTATTAAACAAATAATAAGAGTTTCACTTTCAGATATTTTAGATTGATATTAGGGTGTCAACACATTCTTTTGAAAAAAAATCAGGAAAGTGTTAAATTGGCGAGAAAATTTAATTTAAAAAATAAAAAAATGATAATATTTTTTTTAATTTTAAAATAAATTAATTTCTTTTATTTTTTAGTTAAAAGCTAGTATTAAAGTTAAAAGGATAAAATATTTTAAAAGATAAAATACAATAAATAAAATATTATTTTGACCAAATTTTCATGCCAAAAAGATTTTTCCAATAGGTACATCCTAACAAATTACTCTTTTTATTATTTTCTCTATTCTCTATTATATTAAGTGAATTATAAATCAATAGAAAAACATCCAAAGATACATTATAAATCATAACTTTTACTATTTTTTTTGGGAAAATCATAAATATAATTTTATAAGTAGTGCAATTTATTTTTAAAAAAATATAAAACTACAATGAAGGACAGAGCAAATATATATTTTTTCAAATATTTATCTTATATTCGAACAATTCAATTATTTTAAATAATAAAAAAAGTTAAAAATTTAGTTAATAGTATAGAATAGAAGGAGTACAATTTATGTCATGCCTTTTATTTTATTTTTAAAAGAATATCACAATTTTTTATTTATAAATAACTTAAATTTAAACCTTAAGATTTATAGAATTATATGAATATAATACATTTTAGAAAATAATTTTTTAAAAAAAATTATTTCTTAAACTATGTGCTCAATGAAACTCTACACCATAAGTGTGATTAAATAGTTAAGTCATTAAAATTAATTGCAAGCTGATTTCCAAGAGGAAGAAAAAAAAGAAGGTGTTTTTAGGGCAAACATGAGTCAATGTAGAGCATGAGAAACTGACACGTGTCATTTCTGTTTCTTCGAACCTAGTCGAAAAATCTGAAAGGGCATAGGGCGGTCTATTAAAATAAGTACAAATAAAAAAAAAATTACAAGAAAATTAATTAAACGTCCTTTTTTTTTTATAATCAAACCCTAATTAAATTTATCAGCTTTTCAATTTTCTTCACATTTTCCAACACTATACATACATGCACTGTTACACATACTGAAAGATCATAAGAAAATAAAAAAAAATAAAAAAGAAGAAGAAGATTGTTTTTCAGTAAGGAAAAAAGAAGCTTCTTTACTGGTAAGTCAGATTTCATCAATATTAAAAAGTTTCATTTTCTTTCATTATTTGTGTAATATGTATTATTTTTTCTGCTTTTTCTTCTTCAAAATAATTAATTTTTGATTTTGTTAATGGTGAAGTATATATACTTCATATAAAAACACGTGTAGACTGAAAAAAGAAAAAGCAAATCAAAATAGAAAAGGTTTTGGCTTACTATATATGTGTACATATTACTCTTTTGTATGTAGATTGACTGTTTTTTTTGTGTGTTTAGAATGACATATCATAATTGATCAAAAGATTAAAAATAAAGTAGATGTAAGAGAAAACAATATGTTATGCAATATTTTCCAGTAAGCATATAGAGTTGCAATATAGTTTACATTTGTGTGTTTGATCTTTTACATTTTTTTCCCATCCGTTTGGTATCCATATTGTGGTCATACTATTCTGAATTCACGTTGCATAGGATCTCATTTGAAAAAAGCAAGCGCTTCCTACTAAAACAAAATTCAATACTCAAAATTTAAACTTTGATTAAAAAAGAAATAGTCTTATCTACTGCACCATATACTTTACTGATGATTTAATCGTTTACATCGTAGAGCATACAAACCCCAAAGGAGGGTGGGGTGAGGGGGTGGGCTGTGGGGGTTAAAATAAGTCATAACCGTAGTTTGTGATCCCTTTGGTGTAGAGGATTAGGCTTGACACCTAGCATACTTATCAAGTCAAAAGGTTACATGTTAAAAGTTCTAACCAATATAGAAATTTCTCAAAAAACTATCCAAAAGAGCAGTATTATTTAGTAGATTTACATATACTGTTTTTACCATTCCTTTTTGTTTCATGTAATTTTGAGTATTTCTGTGTTCTAGTTTATGTGATATAGTTAAACTTTTCAATTGTTAAACTTCAATTGTGAATTTATATATATAAACTTCAAATTTCTTTGAAACTAAATTTGCATATTTAAAAACTACATAAAAAATTGTAAAATCAGAATAACTAAATATCTAACATTCTTGTAACAAATGTCTACAACAATACAAAATATCAATAGAGTAATATCTTTCAGGTGTGAATTTGATTTTTATATTATAGCAGGAGAAACTAAAGCTTTAGACTTTTTAGTACTTCCACAGTCAAAAAAGGGACATTTTGCTTTTATAAAGAATCTCTGTTAGACAGTGGGAAGCAGAGTTTCCAAACAATCTAACAAAAAAATAATGTCAGACTTTTTATTAATTAAATTGGATAAGTAACCATGTGTTAAAACTAAGTGTCACAATTTAGTGGAATTTTCCCCTTAAATTCACAAAAATAAAAACAACTACTTACATACAACTATTCTGTAATAATTCATACATATATTAGTGGTTCATCAAAAAATTCATAGTAAATTGAATTAAAAATTAAATATCGTATGATAATTTATTATAACAAGTTAAACTGTACTGATATAAAATATGGACATTCACTAGGATTTCATGGGGCAGAGTTTTTAGATCACCTGACCAAAATATATAGTTTAGCAGGTCGGCGTATGATTTGGATATTAAAAATATTAGTATTACATATAGTTACTTAATTAACCATATGTTAATTAATTTAGTTAATTAATTGAAAAACGTAATGGTTTATTATTAATGATGGTCTTTGAAATTTTGTTTATTTGACTAAGACTAAGGTTTTGAGTGGAAGACAGAAGGCACAGAAACAAATAGAGTTGTGCAGAGCAGTATAATCTTCTAGTTTGCAGTCGACATGCACTGCAAATACAAATATTTAATTAATGTACTAAAATAAAATTATAACAATTTAATAATCTTTTTATATTTTGACGAGTGCGATTTCCAATTAGATGGTCAACACAATTCTACTTGGAAACACAAATCAAATTTAATATTTCATCTGTCTTAATATATGTGATGTTACTTAATCTGATATGAATTTTTTTTAAAGACTTTTGAAATTTTTGATCTAATTAAATCATCTTATTTAAAAGTAATATACTTTTTAAAATGAAATTATTATCTTAGATAAGCTAAAAGTCAAGTATGTTATATAATTTTGTAATGTTTTGTCAAAATGTACGTGTTTTTTTTTTAATTGATTATATATATATATATATATATATATATATATATATATATATATATATATATATATATCATACAAATTGAGACGGAAAGAATAGTTAAGAGTTTGAGTAAATTTTACTATTGTGAAGGTACTTTAATTATTTAATATGTCGGATAAATTATTGTATATCCGTACACATGCATTAGGGCTTCTACTCTGGGATCCACTCCCTGACTATTTCTTTCATCGTTACGCATTTAAACAAACTCCTATATTAATAAAAAAAATCCATAGCATTTATTGCTGCATTTTTTTAAAATTATTAATCTACATAACACACACACACATATATATATATATATATATATATATATATATATATATATATATATATATATATATATATATATATATATATATATAGTAACAATATAAATTGATTTTTTTTCACTATCTGTATTTTTAATATATATATCATAGGTGTGCTACTATTTTATTTTATATAAACACCTATTTATACCTTCATTAAAAAAAAAGAAGATAAATCGCGTATTAGTTAAGCGGAAAACACTTAACCTTCTTATAACATAGATGTCTAGATAATACTACAACTTTCCATATATTGATTGATTTTCTACATTTTATTTTTTCTGTTTGTATTTTTTTTTATCTAATGGAATGAATATATTAATATATGTATAGAATTGATCATATTATTTAGGGAGAACTGAGTAATCTATAAAACTTTAATCAAGAAAGTTTCCTTACTTCCTACTAGTGTGTTATTTCGAAAACATTCCCTTCGTTTTGGTAAATGGAATTTTAATACGTCTGAAATATATGGTTCTATTTTATCCTAAGATATCTTCAAAATATGAAATTAGCTACGAAATATATAGTAGTTATTTGTTACAATATGGTTATATAGTACTCTAGCTAGAGAATATGAAATTAGATTCGAAATCTATTAATCGCATAATAACTTTCAACTAATTGTACATCGATCACTAACTTCGTAGCTAAATGATATTTACATGTGATTACTAATTGTTCATCGATCACTAACTTCGTAGCTAAATGATATTTACATGTGATTTTTATTGTACGACTACTGAAATTTTATCTGTCGTTAGATTCCGTATTGATCATACTTTGACATATATGGTTGGATTTATGGCATTGAGTGGTGTGGATGAATATACAAGTGATTGCACGAGTGAACAAAGAGAAAAAAAAATGAGATGATTTGAGTAGTGTGGGAATGCTGGGCTTTGGGGTGTCATGTATTACACTCTACGAGGTATTTAAGAGAGTTCCAATACATCTCAACTTGGACATATATAATTTTTTTTGTAGGGTTACCCTTTGGACCCTTTTGTTTTGGGGCTACTACCCTACTTCTACTACCTAGTGTGGGGTGGTAAAAAATAATGGATTCTTTCCAATTGGAATTGTAGGTTTGTCTTAGTTCAAAGACTTAAAAAGGACCACTAGCTTTTCTTATAGTAAAGACACTCGTGGCCTTTATTATAAGGACTTACTAATTTATATGTTGCTTACAATCTACTTTCTAACCCCTTACAATATGTTATTTACTCTATTTCACTATTTATTATTCATTAGACTTACTATGAGTATATATAGCTATCTAGTTCTTTGTTAAAGATAACCTCTTTTTTATAAGTGAGTTTAAAATATTTGAAAACATTAAAAAAATTGTTTTTAACCTCGTATTAAATATTGTTTTTGAAGAGGTGTGAAAAGTAGACAAATAAAAGTGAATGGAGGATCGTGGAGTAACATGGTAAAATTCATAAATAAACTACTAATATTACATATTAAACTATAGGATAGTGTTAAATGAAAACTATATATTAACCATCCTCTCTTTAGTCCCCTCTCCAATGTAACAATATTCTAGGACTCCTAGTTTGAAGTGTTGGAATGTGGTAAGCACAGTCATCTTCATATGAATCAATGACCATTCTCTAGTAAGTTGTGGGTAGAAGAACTCATTCATTTATATACTTCATTCTTTCTCAATAGTTATTTCTCCTTTAGACCTCTTCATTTTTCTCTCTCCTCTCTCTCTCCCCCCTACTATAACCTCATATGTTTGGATGAATCATTATTAATGAAATAAAATCAAAGAAAGGTATAGGGGGATAGAAAGTGTGTGAGAGAAAAAAAAGGAAGAGAGTCTCTTCATACTTTTTAGGGTAATTCATTCTTTTGTCAGTGTGTATTATACACAAATATATGTGCTACTAATAATGCATTTATGATTTGTTCTAATGTTTAATTCATTTATTTTCCCTTTTTTGGACATGTGCAGGAAATTGATCCATTTGAAAAAGAAATTAAATTCAAGAAATTTTCAAGAATGAATTCAAACAATTGGCTATCTTTTCCTCTTTCTCCCACTCATTCTTCTTTGCCTCCTCATCTTCAAAATGCTCAATCTCATCATTTTTCATTAGGGTTAGTCAATGAAACTATTGACAATCCCTTCCAAAACCAAGGTATACTAAGATATTACTCTTAACAAATATTCATCCCTGTTCTGAATGTTGAAGTGTGCGACCATCTTATCAGTACTAATTCATATTTATTTTTTTGTAGAATGGAACTTAATGAACACACAAGGAAGCAATGAAGTTCCAAAGGTGGCTGATTTTCTTGGAATGAACAAATCTGAAAATCAATCTGAATTAATCCCTTACAATGAAATCCAAGCAAACGATTCGGATTATCTCTTTCAAAACAACCATCTTATGCCATCAATGCAAAATGCTTTAGCTCCTCCTCCTACAAACAACTATGATCTTCAAGAAAATGCTTGTAATATTCAATCTTTGACATTGTCTATGGGGAGTGGAAAAGGTTCAACTAGTGAAACAAGTGCTACCCCTAGCGCCAACGCTGCTACCGCGAGTGCAACTGCTGAAAATAGTAATAACACTAGTATTGTTGAAGCTGCACCTAGAAGAACTTTGGATACTTTTGGCCAAAGAACATCAATTTATAGAGGTGTAACTAGGTAATCTTTTTTCTTCTTTTTTTTTTTTAAAAAAAAAATCTTAGGGTTTCCTTCTTTTTCTTCTTCTTTCTCATTATGACGGCCGTGCTCGTTTTGGACTTGAGAAAATGTAGACATAGATGGACAGGAAGGTATGAAGCACATCTATGGGATAATAGTTGTAGAAGGGAAGGCCAATCAAGAAAGGGTCGTCAAGGTGAAATTTCAATCATCAACAATCTTCTTTAAGCAATTTTTTTTTCCAATCAATTTTTCTAACTAATTTTTTTTGCCATCATTTTTGGGGTGGATGCTATTGTTATTCACTTGCAGTGTATTTGGGTAAGCAACTTAATTAACACTCTATTTGGTCAATCTTCAATTGTTTTTCCTTATCTTGCTCCGACTCTTGAAAAATGTCAGTAGATGCGTGTTGGATTCTCCAAGAATAGTGTGTTTTTGGAGAATCTGACACTGGTGATCAAAATTGAAGAGTCCTATTATTTCTTAGAACATAATTTTCTCATTTTTTTTTTGTTATTTATTTTGGTTTGTGTAGGAGGGTATGATAAGGAGGAGAAAGCAGCTAGGGCTTATGATCTTGCTGCATTGAAATATTGGGGAACATCTACCACTACAAATTTTCCAGTAATTAATTACCCTTAGAACAATTTTAAAATCTAATAATATAATAAATGTAGTAACATTTTATTAAAATTAAAGCATTTGATTATTTATGGTCATGTATATTAATTATTTATTTGATGAGTATAGATTAGCAACTATGAGAAAGAATTAGAAGACATGAAGCATATGACAAGGCAAGAATTTGTTGCTGCAATAAGAAGGTCAGAACCTTTTATAATTAAATTGATGTTATTATATATTCCATCTACTAAATCTTACTACTTTTTATTGTTATAGACTTTCTATTTTAAATATATAGTCAGAGTAATGTAGTGTTCTTTTATAGATACCAATTATTGGAACAATAATAGAAGTAGAAGATTTTGGCAGAGGCTGACCATTTCATCTTTTCACTGACAACTTCTTTTAACTTCATATATATATATTTGTATTACAATTTTTTAATTTTGACATATATAATATAACATTTTTTTACACTGTCAAATCAAAATAACGTAAAGATGACTACAAGTGATTGTACATTGTTAGTTCAAAACAATTATTATACTATCAGTATATTTAAGTTAAATTCGATTTTTCTTGCTATATATTTAGGAAGAGTAGTGGCTTCTCAAGGGGTGCATCCATGTATCGGGGTGTTACAAGGTATTCATAGTATTGTTTCCTTTTTTTTTTCTTTTTCAAATAAAACTTTAGTAAGAAAAATAATTATTTTATTTTTATTATTTTATTCTCATCTTTTATTGTTGGTTTTTTCTCATGACATATCTGGGAGCAGGCACCATCAGCATGGGAGATGGCAAGCAAGGATAGGAAGAGTTGCTGGAAATAAAGATCTCTACTTGGGAACTTTCAGTAAGTGAAAATTCTGAATCCGTCACTGAAAAAAATTACTTTCCTAATCAAAATGAGTAACAAATATATTCTATAGTGACTAACAAATTGCTTCCATAAATTTAGAGTTTATGTTATGGATATTATAATGTAAAAAGTATTTAATCTATCATATTGTTAAGCTAAATTATAAAAAAGTAATTCTTCAACTTATATGTAACCTATAAGATAGAGAAATATACAGGGGCGAATCTAGGGTTGACTCAGAGTTTAAAATTCACCCTTAAGTCCTTTCTCACTCACCGGAGAGTCTATCGTCTGATTAGGTGAGTTGTCTATCATGTCTTGGGTAGAATTGATTGATGCATTCGTTGATAGATTCTTCTCACCTTCTCGAATGTTGTATTTCCGGGATGAGACTTGTATATGTGAGAAATTAACACAACTTCCTAGTTCAAATCTCAAGTATTATGTTTTATTTTTCATATCACATTGATTAAAATTATGAGTCCACCAGTGAAAATATTTTGTTATGGAGGTGGTATTTTTAGTTCCTCTTTTCATGAGAATATATATGTAATTATTACCCTAGGTGACATGACATGATTGCATTAAAATTCATTGAAGCTTCAATACACTACTTTTAGAGTTCCCAACTTTTTTTACACTACAATCTAGTGAAACATAATTTTAACTTCATCAAATTATCAAAAATATAACTATAAGCAATTAAACATTGTGAATAAATAGTAAGGGAAAATAAAAAAGTTGTGTACATGAGCAAAATTCTAATTTGAAGAGAATATTGTATGTTTGCAGCTACTGAGGAGGAAGCAGCAGAAGCATATGACATAGCAGCAATAAAATTCAGAGGGTTAAATGCTGTAACAAATTTCGATATGAATCGTTACGATGTTAAAGCCATACTTGAAAGCAACACTCTCCCAATTGGAGGAGGAGCAGCAAAAAGGCTAAAAGAAGCACAAGCACTTGAATCATCAAGAAAAAGAGATCAGGAAATGATGGCTCTAAACTCAAGTTTTCAATATGGAAACTCAAATCCTTTACAAGCATATCCTTTAATGCAACAACATCAACCATCCTTTGACAATTCTCAACCTTTGTTGACTCTCCAAAATCATGACATTTCACAGTACAACATTCAAGATTCGTCGTCTCAATTTCACCAGAGTTATCTCCAAACACAACTTCAACTTCAGAACAACTCGCATCAAGTGTCGTTATACAACAATTATCTTCAGAATAATCAAGTTTTCTTGCATGGTTTGATGAATAACAATGAAGGTAGTTCAAGTGGAAGTTATAGTACTGGAGGGTATTTTGGTAATTCTCCTGGACTTGGTGGAATGAGTTCAAATTCAACTTCAGGTAATAATGGAGGAGGAGGAGGTGGTGCACATGAAGAAGTTGCACTTGTTAAAGTTGATTATGATAATATGCCAAGTTACAATGGTTGGTCAGGAGAGTCATCAGTTCAAGGATCAAATCCTGGTGTTTTCTCAATGTGGAATGAGTGAGAAAAATAATTAAAGACGATCGATCAATCGATTGAGGTGTGGACAAAATATTTTGAGAGATTATGATAACATAGATGATGTTAATTTTCATGTTTTTTATTTTGTTGGATCAAGACTAATGTTTTATGTTTCTTCTTTATTTGGATTCATGAGAGTGAAATACCTCCAAACTTCATGCAAAGGTTAATGTGTTCATTTGAGTTTCTTTCATTTCTCCTCTTCTTCATAATGTTGTTCACTTGGTCTTATTTCTTTTTCTATGGTGTTAATTAGTTTTCCACCTTTAACGGTAGAAATTGGATTGATCAACTTCTTTTGAGGTTAACTCATATTGATCGTTTATCAAAGGACTTTGATTATCAAATGATTGAACAACTGGGAGAAATTTTGTTTTTTATTCAATACTCCCTCTATCCCTATTTACTTGTTCATATTTTTTTTTTTTATATCTGTCCTTATTTACTTGTCCATTTTAATAAATCAAGAAAGGACAATAATTTTTTTCCTAATATGCCCTTATTTAATTCTAGAAAATTTCCAGTACTACTAAGTTGTAATGCATGATTTTTGGAACCAGGAAATGCATTTATTATACTTGGGGAGTTCCATAATCTTTTAAGTTAAGGGTAAAATTGTAACTAACCTATGATAATAATTGATGGCTTTATATGTGCATCGCTTCTAAAGTGGACAACTAAATAAGGACAGAAAGAGTACTATATTGTGGCTATTTAAATTTTAATTTTCATTTTTTTTTTTATTTTAAGTAATTATTATACTGTAACGCTGATTTTGATATAATTGCCAGGTTCAAAAATTTGTTAACTGTTTTATCTCATCTTTACGAGACACTAAACGAAATTCAAGGATGTGATGATACACCTTAATCAAATTATTTTCAATAGTTAACTTTTATTAAATTCATACTAAAATTTATAGACATAGAATATTAGGTGATGCGGAGAAGAAATCAATTATACTTCTAAACTATTATAAAGGATGCAGTTATGCATCCAATTTAAGACTAATAAAATTCAACAATAAAAAAAATTATGAGCAAATCATGGCCTGAAACATAATTTATCCAGAAAAATAATAATTTAATTCAAGTATAAGTCAAGTAAAGTGATTGTGTTAGAACCACGAGACTCGTGGGATGTCTAATATCTTTCTCTCAGTCAATAGAATTTCTTACCCCAATTTCTAATTCGCATACCAAATAAAGAGTCATTTCTTTTGATTAGGGACTAAAAAAAAGATGACCTGGAACACCATAACTTAATTCAAAGTGACGACTCTAAAAAATAAAATAATGTCTAACCAAATACCGTGCGGAAATAGGATGTAACAGATGAGATCCACTACCTCATAAAAAACATTGTCAATTTGGTTCTTGGAACATTAATTGAGTTTCTTGCTAAGATATTTAAGTTTGCTCTGAAATTTTTACATACAATTTCCCTCCACCTTAATGTTCCAAGTATCTTGACCACTTCTTTGAAATCATCATGGTCATCAGTCCAAAAAATTAGGAATTAAAAATACTTGATACTTCTTTGATTTGAATTAGAACGTCTGACTAGCATAGGCGTATGAGCCCATTCCATGCTATTTAGATGTTCTATTATCATTTCTAGGGTATTTTTAAGTCCACTAATGATTATGAAAATTTTATCTAATCTTTTCCATGTCCTGTGGTTTTTTAGGTAGGTGATGGATTCTTCGTTTTTCAAAGTGTGTAATGTGTGCATGTTAACTATTTTTGCAGTACTATTTGTGTGATGCATGTAGGGTAAACTAGAAGGCTAATGTGAAATGACTTCATGTGATATCTCTTGCAATGAACCTGTTTATTTACTTATGTTTTCAAGTTGGTTGTTCATTGAGATTGTAATTATGCATTTTGTTTGTGATTGATAATTGACTCGGGTATCACGCCTGTATAACATATAAATGGTTGTTCGAATCTTGTTTGTGATTGATAATTGACTCGGATATCACGCCTGTATAACATATAAATGGTTGTTCGAATCTTGTTTGTGATTGATAATTGACTCGGGTATCACGCCTGTATAACATATAAATGGTTGTTCGAATACCACGTGTGACATGAATCATTAATAGTTGGTTCCTATACGTACCTGTATACTAACAATTGGAGTGTGTTTCATGAGAGGACCTTGTATGTGCATTTGTGATCATGTGGGGGAATGTTTCTTGCATTAGTTAAGTCAAAGTTGTGATCTGAAATCTGTTTTATTTTAAAACGGTTTGTATATATGTTGGCATGTATTATTGTTCTGTAGTTACTTGTTACATTAATATATTGGAATTGGAAATGACCGTTGATTCTACCAATACTCGGTGTTCACTACTAAAAATAGGCAAAAATCGACGAACTACGTCACTTTTTCTTTTGTCAAAATTGACAAAAAAGCAAAGTAGTCAAGTTCGTAATTTTTGGCTCAGACGCTTTTCAAAAATGACGGACTGTATCGTTTTTATTTGTGTAAATCGTTTTTTTTATAAAAAGAATTTTATTTCCAAAGAGCGACGCAGACGATCGTTTATTTTCAATTCATAATTTTCAAAAACTTGAAAAGCAACGGACAAAGACGCCATCCGTTGCTTTTTGAAAACCCCAGAAATATAAAAAAAAAATGCAGAAAAGTGACGGACAAAAGCTCCATGTCAATTACTTTTTCTGTTTTCTTTTTCCAGCAGAAATCTGCTACCCACCTACAAATTAAATTAAATTTAATATCGAATGAATTCAACCAGCTCAAGCAAAACATATAATTAACGTGCTACACAAAATATAAACAAACCAACTTAATTAAACCTTCAAAACATAAATAAAAAATTTTGAAGACTTGTAAAGTCTTTCAAAATTCAAAATTAGTTCATAAATACTATATATCAAGATTTACAAAGTTCAAGCTTCATTAATTAATAAACACTACTTAAATTTAAGATTTTAAAAAGTAATTAATTATATTCTGTTATAAAATATAAGCTCGGAATACTATAATGTAGAAAGAAGAAGACAAGATATGGAAATGAAGAGAAGGCTTTTTCTTTTTATTCTAGTGTGTCTTTCAAATGGTGAGTGATATCTCTATTTAGTGTTGAGATGTCATCCCAAAAGTTCACCAAATTAATAGATACAAGTTTATCCCTTAATGTTCTTATCACCTTGGATAGGGGTGTACATGACCGGATTGGTTCGGGTTTTTCAAGTATTAAATCAAACTATTTGTGTTAGATTTTTGAATTTATAAACCAAACCAGTAAAACTCGGGATTTTCAACTTCGAATTTATTTGAGTTTTTTGGATTTTTTTCCGATAAAGTATGCATACAAACATATATTTACTTGTACTTCAAATATTTATTTTATCCTACCATAATGCAACTATCTAAGTTGTTTTTTAAGAAAATAACACAAAATATGAAATGATTAATGACACTACAATATCCAACAAAAAAATTATAATGAAATTGTGTAAAACAACTATTGCAAATTAATAAGTCATAATGAAATTGATCATAATTTAAAAGTACTAAATCATGCTAAAATAAGTTTAATAAGTATTAGTTACATGAATAAATATTAAACGAAAGTAAAATTATATTATGTATTTTAATTGTGTAAACCTATGTAAAACTAAAAATAATATTCAATATTATAGTCATTCTTAGTGTTGAATTGATTTTCTCCTTTTGCATTACTATTATTTGATTTTGATTTAAGCTTTATTATAATTACCAACATTCGATCATTAAGAATTCTAACTTTCAAACAAAAAAAGAGATATTAAAAGATAAAAACTATGAAAAAGTGTAAGAAATATTTAAAAATATATCAAAGTAAATATTTTTACATATAGAATAAAATTTTTAAAATTATATATATAATGTCGGGTATTTTTATGTATAGAATAAAATTTTTAAAATTACATATATAATGTCGGTTTGGTTTGGTCTCGGGTTGGTTTTTTCTAGTTGAAACCAAACCAACCCAAATATAGTTGGGTTTTTTTTCAACTCTAAACCAAGTCAAACCAAATCACTAGTCGGGTTTTTTTCCGGTTTGCTTTGGTTTTCGGTTTGGTTTTTTGCACCCCTAACCTTGGAAGCACTCATACATGAATCGAATCAAATCTTGGATAGATTAAACGGATAATCCACTATTCATGGGTTTATAACACTCTCCCTTGGATGTCCATAGATAATATGGCTTGTTAAAACTTATTAGGAAAAATCCAGTGGGAAAAAATTCTAGTGAAGGAAAAAGAGGAGTACGAAATTTAAATAAGCCACAAAAAAAAATTGAAGTGACCAAAATAAACCACTATTTTAGGAAGTAACTAAAATAAGCATAGTGGAAGAAAAAATGCACTTTATCCAATATTCCAAATGTTTTCTGTTAGTCCCATAACGTTTATATTTTAATATGTAACGGAACTATTTCTTACACTTTATAAAATGTAAGTTTTTCTTACACTTTGTAAAGCAAAACTTTTCTTACACTTTATAAAGTGGAAGAAAAACTTACACTCTACAAAGAGGAATATTTTTCACGTTTTGCTCTCTTTATGAAACTTTTGCAGTGTTTTTCATCATATAATTTTATCGATTTGACATATCATAAAAACAGAAAAAATGATTACACAATATATATTTGAATATGCACTATTATATTAGTAACTCGATCTTTACACTTTTTTTGACAGAATTTTGATGATATTTAGAGTAACATAAGAATGAACAAACACTTGGTCAAAATTCAAAAAAAGTTAAAATAGAACACCCAAAATAAAAGAAAAAATAAGAAAATTTTAAAAAACTCGACTGAGTAGGGTAAAATTATGAAAAATCTAAACACAACTTGACTATAAGTTAAATTTAGCATATTAAGTTTTATATTCCCTCCCATTTCACTTTGTTTTTCATTTTGTAATTTTTATGTTTTTACTTTTTTATATACTTCACCATTCATAGAAATTCTAATTTAGCCATTGACTTTAACTAGTGTATGCAGAGCAGGTGAGTTTTGATTATGAGTATGCACAACTAAATATATCACATTTTCTTAAATTATTTATTCTTAAATATAAAATAAAAAATAATTATCGAAGAATGTATGTGCATCCTCAAAGACCATATGGGTCTACCTCTACTTTCAAAGATCTAAATCCCCAAAACAAGTCTACATTCTAAGTGCATATAAATATAATTATCACCATCAAAGATAGATCCTTCAAAAAGTAGCATCAATTGATAATTTTTTAAATAAAAAAATTAAAAGAATAATAGAGAATAATAATATTGCAATTACATCAAATGAAATTATTTTATTAATAACTCAGATATGTCTTTTTATAACTTCAATTCCCAACTAAAAATATATACATGTTAATTGTTATAAATTTATTGAATTAGTGAATTTTACATTTAATTAAAGGAAAATGCACAAGTACCCCCTCAACTTATGCCCGAAATCTCAGAGACACACTTATACTATAATAAGGTCCTATTACCTCCCTGAATTTATTTTATAAGTAATTTTCTACCCCTTGAATTATAATATGTTTTGATTGAGGAATTGAATGTATGATAATGTACTTTTATAGACATATTCGCCTCAAAATTTTAGAAACACTCATTGACAGTAGCTTCCATTTTGTTGCATTACTAATGTGATGAGTTTATTAAATGAGTGCGGTTTAATTAGTAATGAGTGGACAATTGATTGATTTATAATTATATTATTATGTTAAATTATAACAAACAGTTGAGCGTCACATATCTAAAAAATATGGGATAATACCCAATTACCCCCCAGCCTATACCCAAAATTCCTACGACACACCTTATCTTTGATGAGGTCCTATTACCCCCTCCAACTTTTTTTTTAAGTAATATATTACCCCTTGCGTGCCTACGTGGCAAAAATCGTGATTTCACCCATGTAGGGCGTGCGAGTGCGGAGTGAGTGCAGATTTTGGCTAACAATGGCCAATAAAAATTAGCCACGTGTCAAAGCAATTTGAAAAAAAATTCAAAAATAAATTTTATTGTTTCTCTCAAAAGCATCTTCTTCCTCTTTTCAAAAAATAACCCCATGTTCATGGTTCTTCATTTTTTAAGAAGCTCCATCCATTATCATTCAAGCTCCTTGATTTGAAAAGGTAAAGTAAAATTTAATATATTCTTTACATCTTTTTATGTCGATTATTAATTCTTATTTTTTTTTACAATGTTTATAAAGTTAGGGTTATGACAAAATTTGAGTTGAATAAGTTGTGTATGGATGAGCACGATTCAATGTTTAACGCGGAAGTGCGATGCAAGCATGGAATCTTATTGCAAATGCAGACGTCTTGGTCAAATCGCAATCCTGGAAGACGATTTTGGTCTTGTCCTCACTATGAGGCCACAAACTGTAATTTCTTTAGATGGAGAGACACGGAGAGAGTTGATGAAAGATCTCGTTTTATTATTCCTAAATTGGTGAATAGGATTAACGAGTTAGAAAAAAATTATGAGCGTGTGAAGATGCAACTGGAACAACTTGATAATTCCAACATTGAACAGTCATAACTAGAGAAAATTCCTTTGGATGAAGGTGAAAGTCTTCGAAATCGTTATGAAAATCTGAACATCAATTCAAAGGAGAAGGTTGACAACGTAAAAGAAATGGGTGAATTGAAAGACAAGAAGAAGATGAAAGGGGTGAAAATGAAGAAAACAAATAAAGGCTGTTGTTTTGGCAAATTCCTTTGTTGTCTGATGATTTGTTTTGTTGTTGTATTTGTTAGTTTTCTAACCCAAGTTGGTAGGTATAAGGATCATATGAAATTGCCATAATTTTGTGTGGTACTACAAAACCTTTATTTGCTCTATTGTAATGTAAAATTGAATTTGTTTGTGTTTGAAACTGTCTTAATTCTCTATTTGCCATGTTGATATGTTTGTGTTGGAAGTTGTAAAATGAAGTAAAGCAACAGGTATTAATCATTCTTGAGAGCAAATTGTAAGTACAAAGTTGATTGTAAAAATGCCGAGAATTAGTCACAGCGCATAGGTGCCCAGAATTTCATTGCTTAAGAGCAAATTTTCAGTACAAAAATCTAAATGTGCCCAAAATTATACAAGTCACAACACATGAAACAAAAAATAGGAATATTTAGTTTTCCTTCAAACATGAAACAAAATAGTACTTATAGTGGCCACCAAGAAAGTACTGATAAAACACCATTGATATCAACATTATAGTTTCCATGGGTGTTGAGCTTGTGAAGAGGAGGAAGTATTTGGGTTTGAAAGCCTTGATTGATCTCTAATCTGCTGGAGCCTTCTAGTTGTGATTGCCTGATTTCCTTTCCACTTCGATCCGCTTGTCGGTTTGAAACCAACATCCCCAGTTACAATACTTGATCTCAAAACTATCTTTGGTCCGGCTAATATTGTGCTACTTGGCAGTCCAGGCTACAAAATTTTTAGAGAACTAAGATTATTAGAGAATAAATGTGCAAGTTATTAGAGAACAAACAATATGAATGCATCGCAATACTTACATTGAAAGTTTTGAAACCATTTTTAGCTTGAAACACACCCATACCAGTGACTCTTGGCCTTTTAAATTGAGTTGTCTTTTCAACACCCTTTCCTTTCCTGGTAGTAGCAGTTTCGTTTGGTGCAACATTTGTGTTCTGGTCTACACCCTGTGTTGTACTACCTTGTGAACATGTAAACCAATTTTCAAGTGGATGATTACTACCTCTTCCTGCACTTCCCAATCCCCTACCCCTTCCTCTACCACTCCTGGATCTTGATAATACTCCAACACCATTTACACTTTCACATTCTTCATGTGTTGGTGTTCTTGAAGTTGTAGGAGGTGCAGTGGTTCTAGGAGAGGCCCTTGATGCACTTGCACTTGCTCTAGCTCTTGTTGTTCTTGAAGTTGTTGGAGGTGCAATAATTGTAGGTGAATCCCCTGTTGCACTTGCATTTGCACTTGTGTTTTTAGGTCTGCCTCTCCCCCTTTTGGCAACAGGCTCACTCTCAATATTTGTTGATTTCTAATTAGCAAAAAAAAATAATATTATATTAGTAAGTTGATTACACTTTAAAAGTAAGTGACAAAATAGTAATGTACCTTTGGTCTTCCCCTTCCTTTTTTTGAACTTGATGGTTCTTCAACATTTGAAGCTCTCTGTGCCCCGGCAGTACAACCAACTCCATCACTCCTTCGTAAATGACAACTTCTTTTATTATAAACTTTAACATGGCAAAGACTACATGTCATAGTTAGTCCTGTTTTAGATAATTTACCAGACACCTTCTTTTCACTAACCTCTTTCCTTCTCAACTTTCTAGGTCTACCTGACATTTGTTTTATCACTGGTGGATCAACAAGAGGATTTTTTGATTCTGGCCACATTGGCATGTTATTCATAGGTTGTATGAAATGTGAGTAAGTCATCAAGTACCTCTCTTTAGAGTAGCATGGATGAATGAAATCATGTGGGTCATATTGTTTATGCAACATTGGAGCTAAGGCATGTGCACATGGTATACCGTTCAACATCCAAGATCTACAACTACACTCCCTCTTTCTCAAACATACAGTGTGTTGTTTTTATCCATCCAAAACCTCATAGCCAGTTACTCCATTAAACTCAATGTTACATGCCATTGACTTATCAATATTTTGTTCTAGTACTTTCATTGCCATTGGAGAGAAATTGCTTATCCAAGAGTTTGGAAATTCACTTAACCTAGCTAACCTATTCATGACCTTAATTCTTATCTCTTCAAGCATAGAAATAATGGTTTTATGCCTTGCAGACAAAATCCAAGCATTAAAGCTTTCACACATATTATTATCTATTGCATCAGACTTGACTTCACAATTAAAATACACCTTACACCAATATTCTTTATCATAGTAAATTAGGTCATCCACTATACCTGTACCTCCAGTACCTAATTTAGACAACTCGTGCAGATTTTCTCTGAATTCAGCTTCAAAAGTACTTCTAGCACACTTCCAGAATTGATTCTTCCTTTGCAGCCCTCTCCAATTCTTTGACCAATTTGCTAGTATATGCCTAGCACACCTTCTTTCCTCACAAGATGGAAACAACTCCTTTATAGCTATATCCAGTCCCTACAAGTTACAACAAACATTAGATAATTAAGTTTAAAAAAGGGATAAACCAACAGATAATTTAAAACAAGTTTACCTTTTGCATGTCTGACATAATTGTGAAACTTGTTCCATCTCCTAGTCTCAAGTCTTCTTTCAACAGAGAAATAAACCAACTCCAAGTGATTGTGTTCTCATTTTCAACTACACCCCAAGCAAGTGGAAGCATTTGATTATTGCCATCTTTAGCCACTGCAATAAGTAATTGACCCCTGCAAACCCCCTTCAAGAAACAACCATCCAGACCAATGCATTTTCTAGCTGACATAAATGCCATCTTGAGTGCAGCAAAACAAATGTAAAATGCCTCAAATACTGGCCGACCAGATTCATTAGCTTCTCCTAGCTTCACCACATAAGTACTCCCAGGATTAGTCCTCAGCAACTCATCCTTATAATCAAGAATTCTCCCAAATTCCTTAACATGATCACCCATAAGTTCATTCAAAATTTTAGCTCTTGCTCTTCTAGTTGTGGTCTTACCAACATGCACATTATACTTCTTACGGATTAACTCTTGCAGCTTGAACACTCTGATATTTGGTTGTTCAATAACTTTCTTTTTAAAAACAGTAGCAATGAATCTAGAGTTGCACAAATAATTCCTAGTAGCCTTTTGACATGAATGGACTAGCATGTAAGTCTTAATAACAAAGTTATTAGTCTTCTTGTCCAAACTTGCATATAACAACCATTTGCAATTTACCTTGCAACATCTCACCCTTACTTTATTTGGCTCATTCACACACTTTTCAATCTGAACCCCTCTCTGAATTGCATACTTAGTGACTGCCAATCTAAACTCTTTTACACTTTCAAAAACCATACCCAATTGCCACACAATCTTCTTAATATTGGGATCAAATCTGACTCTCTCTATGGTATGTTTTTTCCTTTTTGTGTTAGGCAGTTTCAACTTCATTTTTTCACCTTCCTCTAGACAACTATCATCTGTGTCAGTTTCAAAACTACAAGCATCAGAACTTGCATAATATGGTTCATCACCCCCCAACCTTCCTTCTAAAGTACATCTATTGATAACTGTCTCATCAAACCCAAGATCTGCTCCAGCATTACCACATGCTACTTCTTCAGTATCTGCAGGAATTTTTTCCCTTCTTTTTTTCCTCCTCAGAAAAGATCTTTTCTCAGCCCTCAGTTGAATTAACTCCTCATGAACATCACTTCCATATTGATCATCTTTAAGTCTTTCACTATCTTCAGAATCATCACTCTCTTCAGTTGACTCATCAGATTCTTTTACAGAGTATTCACTATCTTCAGAATCTGATGGATCACTATTTAGAGCTGTTGGGTTTGAAGTAGAAGGAATATTTGAGGTAGTATTTATAGTTATATCTACCCCATTATAAGTAGCCTCACCTACTTGATTATATCCACTAGCCTCAGTGGTCCCAAATTTATTAAAAGTTGCAGCAGAATCCTCACCAGGCATGTGGATATATACTTCCAAAACAGAACCACTTTGCAAACAATTACACATTGCTAAGAGAATATCGTCATTGTCAATATCTCCTAAAATGCAACTATTAGGTGGCCGGACACTAAATTTACAATTTGGACTATACCCTAGTTCTTTAATATAGTCCTTAATCTCAAAGTATGATATTGTATCCACATCAATATCATAATATTCACTCACTAACCCACCCACATATCTTGCTTTATCACCTTCATACAACAAGGCCCCACCATGATAAAACTTTAAAGTAATGAATGTAAACCCACTCATACCTATATGCATAAACATAACAATAATTAAGTAAACGTGCTAATAGAATATAATAATTGACTAAGAAAACACATACCCAAATAGTTATAAAAACAATTCAAGTTGAAGAAACACATACCCAGCCCCACACATACAGAACACAATACCCCACATAAATAACACAATACACGACATATCTTTATCTTCTTACAATTAGGTATGTAACCCCACACAGACACAACACAACACCCAACGTATATTTTCTTCTTAGGATAATGTTATTTAACTTTAACCCCACACCCACACAGACACAACACAATACCCAACATGAAGTTACTTTATTGTAACCCAGAATATAAGACAGCACAGAAAAACACCCAACTCGTCTTTATCTTCTTGCATGTTTCATATTATAACAACATAACTCACACAACTATAATACCACCCAACCAACCCACACTCAAAATACGTTTCATATAAATGTATGAATAACAAGTTACATACACCCATAACAACAAAGGTGACAGTATGAATATATGAATAACATCAACCCTATAAATAAGAAATTTGATATCTAACAGAACCACAACATAAACCCTAAAAGTTATATTTCACTCAAAATCGAAATCAATATTTAACATACCATAACCCCTACAAAATCTAAGCATAACCACTACAAAATCTAAGCATAACAACAAAAAACAAAATAAATGAAGAAAAAACTAACCTTTGAACTCAACCCAGTCACGATTCTTGCTGAATGAAATCGACCCACGTCCCACACTTTCACGATTGAAATCGATCCACACACTGCAACCAAAAATTAACTCCCAAAATTCAACAACGAAATTCAAATTTCAGTTGGAAATCTAATTTCTAACCTTTGAAATCACACATGCAACACTTTCCTTCTTTCTACTTCATCTACTTTTTGGTAAAATGAATTTGGAAAAGAGTAAACGCCAGACTTGGGAAGTATAAAGTCACTTTATCGAAAGCTGAAAAAGTGGGTCCCGGCGCCTGTTCAACAAACAAATCGACCTTGCAGATTATTTTTGCCACGTAGGCACGCAAGGGGTAATATATTACTTAAAAAAAATTTGGAGGGGGTAATAGGACCTCATCAAAGATAAGGTGTGTCGTAGGGATTTTGGGTATAGGCTAGGGGGTAATTGAGTATTATCCCAAAAAATATATTTAAATAATTTAAATTTAAAATCGTTAAATAAGTGATCAATTTTATACCCAAAAGTGGATGATAAAAATATTTTAGAGTCAATAAGTGAAAGAGAATGATATTTTGGAGCCTTGAGGAATACTTTTTTTTACAATTTCTAATACTTTTAAGGGTATTTAAAGCCCTTTTCAAAAATAAAAATAAAGATAGTAACTATGACCACTATAAGTCAATAATTATAAAATGGAATAAGTGATCAATTTGGTTCGATATTATTACAGTTTTTTTTTTTTAATTTTAAAACTAAATGGAAATCAAATAAAAAAATTATTTAATTAATTTGATTCAATTTCCAATTGGTATTCTAGGCAAACACACCGCCATTCGTTGTGGAAAGCATGACAGATATACCGGCATTGCTTTCTTATGTTTTCCATTTCCATAGAGAGAGAATTCAAACTTGTGCTTCAAGAAAATTGATTTGCTCATCTCTCATATTTATATATTATCTGTAAGCCTCTTTTATTGATTTAAATTGATTCAATTGTTAGTTATTTGTTTGTATCAATTCTCTGTTATGACTGCTGTAATGGAATTCTGATCCCAACTTGTCTTTTTCCGTAAGTTGATTTACTACTGGATCTACAAATTCTTGAGTGACCCTTTTGAGATTTATGTTTGATTTCTTTTTATTTTTTGTATGAATTTGTGATTTTGTGGTTGATCTATATTTGAGGTGTGAATATGAAATTAGTGAAAATTTGGTGTTGAATTGGTGTTTTTCTTAATGGATTAATGTCGGTATGAGAGTTTTGAAGAGCTTCTCTGTTTGAATTTCATGTATGAGTGGGTTGTTGCATATTGATGGATTGACAATAGGTAACAATCCAAACAAATTGCCCTAAAAGTATTATTTGTTTTTAAAAATATGTGGTTGATTCAGCTATAGATGAGCTTCTTGCAGAAATTGAATATTGTGTTTCTGTGTGTGTTCTTTTATTCAGCTGTTGTTACAAATCGATGTCTAATTACGGTAAGCTCGAAAAACCTTCTGATGGTGTGATCTTTTTATGCTATGAATGACTTGGAGGGTACCTCTTACCTTCTTATCACCCGCATTGATCCTGATTTTGGTTTTTTGTGTTAATGATGAATGTGATGAAAATTTTAGAAGAAGACCCTTGGGGATTTTGGAACCATTTGAGATTCTCTGTTATTGGTGTCAACTCAAAGAATAAGATAATCTCGTATGTCAGCCAAGTGAAAGGGCAAGTTAGGTCTTTCTGAGTACTTCTCTAATACTCTAACGAGAGAGAGATTTATCTTCTATGTCGTGTGAATGATAATGGATGGCCTGGTCGTTTAGAGAACTTATTCTCATGGCCGATGGCCTTGCACAAAGGTTACTAAATCCCCCACTCTTCAGGTGTGCCCCTCAACACCGAGGAATATGTGCTAGGGTGTATGTACGAGACTTGTTTTAGATCATGAGCTGGTACAAAAGCACGAAACTAATGAATGATCTATTAATAGGTGTTTCACAATCACATCTACCTATACCTTAACTGTACTTAATTATGAAAGTTCCTGGTCATCCATATTTCTGTATATAGGCATGTGCTTTGGTGTGAAAACTTTCTTGTAAAGCAAAGTATGTTGGTTAGTTTGCAGCCAACTCCATTCCGCAACAAGATTTTGAAATTACTTGACTTCTGACTTCTCCATTTGTTCAGGTTTCATAGACCAATATAAACAAGATGGTCAGAGCATATTCACAAGAGCATATTTACAGGCACCCATGGGAACGAGTTACTTCTGCATCCTGGCGCAAGTTTGCTGATCCTGTGAACAAACGTGTCCTATCTCACATCCTTGAGGTTGATACATTAGATCACAAGCTTGATGCCGACTTAGGCAAGCTTTACACAACTCGTGCCATCACTATACATGCACCTGGGCCATGGTTTGTTCGCAAAATCATTGGTCAAGATATATGCCACTGTATTGAATCAACAGTTGTTGATGCACAAAGTCGGTCAATGCAACTTTCTACTCGTAACATCAGTCTCCAAAATTTTATTGAGGTAGAGGAGAAAATTAGATATGATCCACATCCTGATAATCCAAATTCATGGACAGTCTGCAAGCAGGAAACTAGTATTAAGATTAAGCCTTTGTCTGCACTGGCTTCTATGGCAGAGAAAATAGAGCAGAAATGTGTAGAGAAGTTCCAGTCGAACAGCGCAAAGGGTAGAGAGGTTATGGAGCGGATGTGTAAGTACCTTGAAGCTGAAGCCCGTGGCACGACTAAGTTCTGACTAGCTTTACGGTTTCTTTAGTGAGTAGCATTTCATTTTTTTTAATCTCTCTTTAAAACGAGAGGCGAGTTTTCATGTAACATTTGCTAGCCAATTAGTGAGCAAGTTCTTGTGGGAAACACAGGATGTTGAGGATAAAATCCTCTTGTACCTTTTTGTAAACAGCATTAGATGTTAAATCCCCAGACTCAATATGTCTGAGTTTTGTAATAATAAGACCTGAATTTTCAATTTCAGTTTTGAAATTTGAAATTGATTCCAGAGCAGCTAAATCTGAAATATTCTGTAACTTGCCTCCACAACTAACCTCAATCACAAGCAATTTTCACCCTACTATATGAATGTACATAAAATAAGATCCCCAACAATCTAAATTCATGTAGGTTCATCTTAAATCGATATAACTTTAGAGTTCTGATGGGATCTGGTGCATTAGTGCTTGTTCATCAATCAACTATACCTTCTGGTGACATGACCAAAAAGATCTAAGAGACCTAATGATTAAAAAAAAAAAAAAGTTCTAATAAACTCAAAGAGTGAACAGCTTACCTACAAGAACGATGCAGAACATATACAAAGCAAGGTGATGTAAGGATAATAAACAACATTGGAGCAAACTGAAGCCATATAAGAGATCCATGAAGAATAATTTACAATGCAAGATTACAATTGCATGGATGTTAACCATGTGAACCACAGAATGACACAAAACAAACCTAATTAATATTAACCAAACCAACACATACAAAGACTTGAAACTGGAGTCGACAAACAAATTCTATCAATGACAATGAACAGGAGTTCCTGAGCCTGTAGATGATTCTTGAATAGCCTTCACTCCCAGATTTAACGAGATATCATGTGAAAGGTAGCCAATCAGAGGAAGCCCTCTTTGGATTAAAAGGACACATCAACTTTGAGAACAATAACTCCTTTTAGATCTTGTCAAGTTTTTCTGCCTTCACAACAGGATTGGCCTTTGCAATAGCATTGCGTGCAGCAGAGCGGTAGTCAAATTGACAGTCATGTTTATCTGAGTAGCGGTGTGATCCACAGTAAAAGTTACCACAGCGGCATTTGAATCCAGTCAAACCAACCTTTTTCTTGCAAGTGCTGCATCGGCTAGGACCCTCCTTGGCCATCAATTCAGCAGCCTGACCAGAACTTGAAGATGGAGCTGATGACAAAACCACAGATTTTGATTCTAGCAGGGCAGGTTGCACATCCACAGAGCCAACAATGACAGGCCCCTTCTGACTTGTTGACCCATTTACAAAGTTTTCAATTGACGATGCTGCAAGCTTTTCTTGTTCTTGTTTCAGAATCACGTCCTTATAACACTTGGAGCACATATTCATGTTTGCAGCACTTCCAAAAAACCCACAATTGTTAATGCACAAAATAGGGCCTTCTGGATGGGGTTGACATCCTGTCTCATCATGCTCCATATTGTTGCTTTTCTGAAAAAAAATGATTTAGAGTAAAACGTTAACAAGCAACTACACCTTAATCTCGATTAGTTGAAGTTGGATATATGATTCTTTGCATTAATGTGGGTTGTCTGGAGTGAGAGGAGTAGAAGAGCTTTTGAAGGTGTAGAGTTGAGTTATTAGTAGTTAAGGAGGAGTAGCCTTCGTTCCCTTATGTTATGTACGTGCATATAGAAGGTCCCATATTATATAGACGATCGGGTGGAGTGTAGATTCTTTACCTTTTGCCTTTTGGTATACCACTACGGTCATTTTATGGCCTTGTTTATGATATCAAATACGTTTACTTGATCAAAGAAAAAAAGTGACCCTTTGAGTCTATCTGCTAATCTATTCATTTGAATTGACAGATTTAAGACTTCTAAAATTAAAGTTTCTTTATCTCGCACATACATACTAACATGTATGAATTTCCAACTAAAATACTCGTATAAACATCAACTCCAACTTAAGTATAACAACAACCGTAAGTCATTTAAACCAACTGGTTTGTATTGCTGTTGGAGATCCTTTGCTTCCATTGAGCACTCTTCCTAGGTAACTTGTATCGATTACGAAAGATGTACATCTTTTTAGGCTACTTCCCCAAGTGATTTTAAGTATACCCCTATCAACTTCAATCATCACATTATCATACTAAGATGTACATCTTTTTAGGCACATTATCCTCTATGTGTAATATTCACACACTCTGTTGACGTGATCATCGCTAAAAAAAATTAATTATCTTTGTTGACCAAACATATAGATAATGATCTCACAATTGTTCTGTAGGACTTGCTTTTTACTTCACCTAGCTATCCAAAACACTCTTTTATTTCAGCCGTTTCATTTTATTCTATATGATACATTTACATCCATCACAAGAGGACTAAACCAAGATTTGAATTGCCTGCATTAACGCACCAGCAACCCATCAATCTTCAACGATAAGTTAAACTTTCCTTTCCCACAGGATAAAATATCCTCCAACTCCGCCAGCTTCAAACAAAAAAAACATAAATCCCCCCAAAGTCTGGTAACTATACTATGTCTGAAAAAGATAATTCAAACTAATCCTCACCAAGAACCTCCTCGTCGCACCACATAATAACACAAGATCAAGAAAACATAGTCTGGGGCAATGAGTGCAGCCAGCAAACGAAGAAATCTTGCAAAATATCAAAAGAAACTACCAAAGTTTTAATAAATAGTGCAGGATCAGTACAGCAAAGTTGTAAAAGCCAAAAACACACTGGTTAGTAAACTTGAAACTGAATCAAGTTCACAACTATGCTCGTGAAATCGAGCAACATGACTAAGAGTCAGGCTCATCTCACAAGTTCAATTCGACAAAAATATGTTTCTGACCAAAAAAAGACTGCAGAAAACAACTTGACTTTTCTTTGAGAGGCAATATGCCTAATTCTGGCCTTTTGGAACACAATATTCCACCCCCACATCACCTAAACCCACCAATTCAAAAGGATACTCACAAAACTTTACCAACCATAAATCAAATGATTATCAACAACGATTTCATAAAATAACATGATTTAAATCCCAATAAGTAAAGCTGATCTCAGAAAATCAAAATTAACACAAGAAAATCACAACAATATGACTAATAAAATAAAACTCAACACCTGTATACAACAGTTGATAGATCCATCAAAGAAACAAAAGCAAAAATTATTGGCTTAGAAATTATAGATCAGAAAACAGAAATTGTACTAACCGCTGAACAGATTAAGAGATTGTGGACAGAGGCGATGATTGAAATTTGATAAAATGTAAAACTTTATTTATGTGCCGTTTTTGGTTCTCTGTTTTGCCTTTTTGGCTGAAAAAGGAAGTCTTTTTCGTGGCTTCTCTGCCAACCAACGTTCCTTGCTGATTTGCTGCGTTCTCTTCGATTCCTATTTCATTTTTGAAAAAATTAATCAATTTTAAATTATTTAATTATTTATTATAGTTATAGTTTATTATAATTAATATTCGCGATTAACGTTATACATTAATTATGTAGATTGACTTTGAATTTGTATAATTAGTTGGTGTAATTCGTCAGAATATACAAATACATATGTATAATATACAATTATCTAATCGATATACATATAAAAACCTCTATCTCACTCTCTGTCTTCTCTCGCTTGTCTTTCTTCTCACTCTCCAATCTCGCTTGTCATCTATACAATGTATATGCATAATATACAATTATAAATATATATAATTCACATCTCTCCTACTCTGCCCTCTCACTTGTCTCTCTCTTTCCTCTCCCAATCCCGCTTGCCATATATACGAATACATATATATAATATACAATTATCTAACCGATATACATATACAATTCACTTTGCTCACTCTTTTTCCACTCTCTCTTGCCTCTTCCTCTCTCTCCCCGTCTCGTTCGCCTCTCTCCTCCATATAATATGTATCTACGAATTCTAATTATCAAACTATACCTATTGGAGTAATTAAGTTGTTTTTAAGTGACTATAGGTGTGTTTGGTTGGGACAAAAGTTTTTTAATTTTCTCATGTTTGGTTGACACAAGTTTTGGAGAATATTTTTCAAATCAAACTCATTTTTCTCAAAATTAAGGAAAACATTTTCAAAACTCTCATCCAACTTCAAATTACTTGTTTTTTTGAAAAGCATCAATTTTTAAGAATTAAGTTTGTTTTTAAAAAATATTTTGGACTTCAAATTTTAACTTTTTCATCCCTACCCTCGCCTCTCTACCCACCCTACCTTCCAAAATAAATTTTCAGTTTGTTTTTAAAAAATAATTTCAATTTCAATTTCTTGTTTTTTCATCCCTAGCCTCGTCCATCCACCCCCTAAAACTCAAGCACCCCCACCCCACCAATTTTTTTTTTAAAAAATATATTTTTCTACTTCAAATTATTTTTTCACCAATACCCCTCCTGCCCCCTCATCCGCCCCCCCCCCCCCCCCCCCCCCCCAAAAAAAAATTATTTTCTAAATTTAATTTTTTCACCCCTACCTCGACCCCTGTCCCCCAACACCCACCCTCACCTTCCAAAATAAATTTTAATTTTTTTTAAAAAAAAATCAACTTCAAATTTTTATTTTTTCACTCCTACCCCTAACTCCCCAGCCCCACTCAAAAAAATAATTTATTTTTAAAAAATATTTTCAACTTTAAATTTTTATTTTTCACCCCTACCCCGCCCCCCTCCTCCACCCCCCAAAAAAATATTTTTTTTTTATAAAAAAATATTTTCAATTTCAACAATTAATTTCTACTCTCGTAAAAATAAAAGATATTTCTCAAGAATATTTTTCATTCATAAATCACACAGTAAAAATTATTTCCTAAAAATATTTTCTACTAACCAACCAAACATGAGAAATAAGTCATAGATGTATTTGTTTTCCTTCATACCCCTATATATGTGGAAGCTCCCCTTAATTTTACTCATGCTTTTTTATTATTTCCAATTTCCTCCCTTATTTTAGAGTATGTGTGTTGTGTGTATTTCTCATTTTAATAAAAATTGATTTTCTTAGTAATGTCTTTTGGACTTACGAATGCCCCTGCTGCTTTCATGAGTCTGATGAACGGGATTTTTAAGCCATATCTGGATCTCTTTGTCATTGTGTTTATTGATGATATACTGGTATACTCAAAGAGCAGGAAAGAACATGAGGAGCATTTGAGGATTGTGTTGGAAGTGTTGAGGGAGAAAAGGCTTTATGCAAAATTTTCCAAGTGCGAATTTTGGCTAGATTCAGTGTATTTCTTGGGGGACGTGGTTTCTAAGGATGGGGTGATGGTGGATCCTTCTAAGATCGAAGCAGTGAAGAGTTGGGTAAAACCTACCAATGTTACAGAGGTAAGGAGCTTTGTTGGTTTAGCTAGCTACTACCGTCGATTTGTCAAGGGATTTTCTTCTGTTGCCTCCCAACTGACAAATTTGACTAAGCAGAATGTTCCATTTGTATGGTCGGATGAATGTGAAAAAAGCTTCTAGAATCTCAAGACCTTGTTGACTACTGCACCAATTCTTACCTTGCCAGTGGAAGGCAAGAATTTCATTGTTTATTGGGATGCATCTTATTCTGGGTTGGGTGCAGTGCTAATGCAAGAGAG